>JBAMMX010000016.1:9255168-9620518 GCA_037126225.1 Dillenia turbinata | reverse complement strand
ATGGAACATCATCATTTTCTCATCCAATGGCTAGTTCTAATCCAGCGTTAACCAAGTTGAGGCGTAAATTAAAAAAAATGAAAATTTTAAAAAATTCTTTGAATTAGTTACATCAGTATTTCCACAGCTGGAGGTACCTCCTAACATGTTAGAGATAATAGACTTGTTTGTGCTTTTTGTATAATATGAATTATATTACGTGACATTTTATGGTTACTTTAATTATAAATAAATTATTTCTATAGAATGATAACAGTACGTCTAGTGAAGGTGATGGCTCTCCATCTATATAAGGGGTAGTCATATGTCTCGATACAAAGAAATATGATGGATTTATTGTATGTAATTTATTTATATGATATTGTATTTGTTCATTGACTATGTAAATTTAATTGACTTATCAAATAGTCGTTAATGATTTCTTTATTTTTGTGATTGAAATGGTATTTACATTATATTTGCACTTGATGGATGGCTGAAGCACTTTGTGATTAATGGATATTTGGAGTTATTGTTTATGTTTGTAATTGAAGGATATTTGTTTGATATTTAAAATGTTGTTGATAGATATTTGGACATTATCCGTGGATGAAATTTGGATGAAGTATGAACTATGAGTGAAGTATGTATATTGTCATTGATGAATATTTGATAAATAAGTTTATTGTTAGCAACAAACGTAAAGTAATCAAATTAATAAAAAAAAAAAAAAGCTCTTCTCAACATTTTTACTCAAAAGACATCGCTAAGTGCACATGGATTTGCCGATGTTTTAGTTATAAAATGTCAACAAATGTTTTAGTTTTAGCCAATGTTTTAGATTTAAACATCAAGAAATTTTCATCATTGTCTGTGGATGGAGTATGAGGTATGGATTAAATATATATATGGTGGTTGATAAATATTTGATAAACAATTTTGGAACAGATTTTTGGCAACGTAAAGTAACCAAATTTAATAATAATAATAATAATAATAATAATAATAATAATAATAATAATAATAATAATAATAATAATAATAAAAGAAACATAGGCTTTCCTAACACTTTTACTCAGAAAACGTTACTAAGTGCATATGAATTTACTGACATTTCAGCTATAAAATGTTGGAAAATGCTTTAACTTTAGCCAACATTTTAAGTTTAAACATCAGGAAATTTTCGTCTTCCTCGGCATTTACCTATCCAATACGTCGGCAAATCCTGATGATTTGCTAATATTTTTGTTATACAAACATCGACAAAGATTCAAGTGTTTTTTTTTTTTTTTTTGGGGTAAACAAGGAAACAAAAAAGAACAACAAGAAAACATAGAAATAAACAACCCAGGCCTCAAAGCAAGCCCTACATGCTCACCAGACTAGGCCTGCTAGGCCTGAACTCATATTTTCTAGCTACCCCAGCCCTCCACTGTATTCTAAGAGTAGCTTATTAAGAGTTTGAGGCGGATTCTTCAAAATGGTGACACCCGTGGGAGCAAACCCCCCATGCTAGCAAGGTAATCAGTGCAAGGTAACCAAACTAGGCCTGTTAGGCCTAAACTCACATCTTTTGGCTACCCCAACCCTCCACTATATTCTAAGAGTAGATTATTAAGAGTTTGAAGCGGATTCTCCAAAATGGTGACACCTGTGGGAGCAAACCCCCCATGCTAGCAAGGTAATCAATGCATCTATTCATTTCTCTGAACACGTGTGACACTTTTAAAGCTCCCAACTCTACCATCAGGTCCTTGCATTTTAACACAATAAGATGAAGAGGATAATCTCCCTCTTTCCCTCCTTCAATAAGGTGAATCAATGATATGCAGTCCACTTTGACTTGGACCTATCTTACATTCATCTTCTTGGCTAAGCGTAAACCCTCCCTTAACCCCCACAACTCAGCTATCAAGATATCTACATAGCCAATGTTCACAACATATTCAGCAATCCAGTTACCCTCCTCCCCCCTTAGCAAACCGTCTACACTTGCTTTCTTGGAAGCTAAGGAGATTGCTTTATCCGAGTTAAGTTTTACCATCCCTCTATTAGGAGGTTTCCACGACAGCCACATATTGATCTTCTCATTCCTAATGTTATGTCCCGCAAAAGCTTTGGCCCACTCCCTACACATACTAAGAATCCTTTTCCTTATATTCTAGTCACTCTCCCTTTTGTTCTCCATGGCCAGATTGCATCTCTCTTTCAAAGAGTCCAGATGATTACTGGGAAGGAGTTACCAACCTAAGTTTGATAGGAATCAGCTTTGCTCTCCAAGCCCCTTTGTAGCCAGCTAACCACCTCCCCTTGCTAGAAACTCTTCTTTCTTCTATACCCGAGCAAACCAGCTTCCAAATAGCTTTAGAATCCCTACAGTCCCTTAGAGCATGCAGTAACGTCTCTGGTAGTTCCCCTCACTAAGGGCAAGTGTTTTCTTCTGTGATTTCTCTTTTTCTCCTTTCTTCATTAGTCAAACACCTACCTAATGCAGTTGTCCACATAAAAAACTTGACTTTTTTTGGACTTTGAGCTTTCCATAACCATCTCTAATCTTCCTCTTCCTGCCTACTATTGTTCTGACCCTTCTACATGAGACCATAAGCACTTGCTACCAAGAAACTGCCATTCCTAGACTCCCTCCATATGACTGAATCTTCCACTCCTTCTCTCCTAGGAATCATGATTCCTTTGATTTCTTTGACTTTGTTTGCTATCACCCAATCATAAAGCTCCTGGTCTTTCCACTAGCCTTCAGGATCAATGAAGTCCTCTACCTTGAATTGAGGGAGCTCTCTTGGTTGGGAAAGGATGACATAATCTGTTAACCTTCTGTCTCCTACCCACCTATCCCCACAAAATTCTATGTTTATGCCACTCCCCACTCTCCATTTCACGGCCTCTCTTAGGCATTTCCTAATACACAAGATGCGCCTCCACGAATAGAAGCAATATCCATCAAAACTAGAGGGCTGTCTCTGCCTTTGTGAACATAAGCAAATCATCAGCAAAGAAAAGATGGGAAACTAGAGGGCTGTCTCTGGACACTTTTATAGGCTTCCATCTTCCTTTCTGTAACCTCTCTTGAATCATGTGAGTTAACCTCTCCATCACCATGATAAATAGGTATGGAGACAAGGGGTCTCCTTGTCTTAACTACTAGCCTATTTTCATGGGAGGTAACACTTCCGCATTCCAAATGATAGAGACTTCCCCACAAGTCTTCGTGTAACTTATTAGCTTAACAAGAGACAAAGGAAGATTAATATCCATCAAAACCTTACCAAGATAGCCCTAATTAACATTGTCATACAATTTTAGGACTTTTATTTTTAGGAATCAAGACCATGTAAGCATTGAATAGCTCTAGGTAAAAGTACCCTTCATTCAAGGCTACATTGACAAAGTCTTTAACTATTAACCATTGCTTCTGATAAAAGATAGATTCAAGACCATCTGGCCCTAGCACTTTGAAACCTTGCATAGAAAACATAGCCTGCCTTATCTCTTCTTCATTTGTATCTTTGATTAAGTCACCATGATGGCTTTCTTCAATCTTCTAAATAAACCTCCCAAACCTATCCCTTGCTTGAACCACTTCCTTGCTTTTAAATAGGTCTATAAAGTGATGTCTAACATGGTTCTTTAGTATCTCTTAATTTGTACATCACTCATTATTAATTTGTAGAGCACTAATTCTATTTCCTTGCCTTTTAATTTTGGTGGTAAAGTAGTATAATCTCGTATTTCTATCACCCTTGATGATCCAATTTATCCTTGATTTTTGATACCAAAAAATCTCTTCCTATTCCAACACTTTGTTGTATTCAGTTAACAGTTCCTTCTCCAGCCTTTACAAATTTTTAGAGTGTCTATAGTGCTCTGATACTTGAATCCTTCATATTCTAGCTTCTATCCTTCTTTTCCTCCCAAAGATGTTTCCGAAGACCATTCTATTCCGTAGCTTGAGCTCTTGAATAGTATTTTTTATAGCCTACAATAGGAAGCCGTCATCTCTTGCCCAAGCTATCTTAAAGACCTCACGAAACTTTGGATGAGACAATCAAGCAACTTCACATTTAAATGTTTCTTTTCAGGTTTAGAAGGGATTGACACTCTTGTGAGGAGTATTATTGGACTATATCACCATAGAGGCATGGAAGATTAAAAGATTTCTTTTTCGAAAAGGCAAATTTAGCTTCTAGGTTCCAATAACTCTATCCAACTTTTGTTGAAGGATCACCCACCCCTCCTACCTTCTAGTCCAAGTAAATTTAGGTCCCTAGGTTTTTATATCTTGAAGATTACAATCATCGCAACTTTCTCTAAATCGAGTGCCTCTTCTCCAACTTATGTTGTTCCTATTGGTCATTTCAGTGCTATCCGTAAAGTTATTGAGGTCCCCATCATGAACCAAGGACCCTGAATCTCCCTCAAAATCAGCTACATATCTCTCCAAAAAGTCTCCTTGTCTTGATTGTAGGGGTGCACATATACACAAGTTAGCCACCATTTAAAGTTTCCTTCCCTTATTTTAATATGCACCCACTGATATAAATGACTTACAACCTCAATATCCACTTTCCTTTTGTTCCATTTCAACCATAGAGCTCCTCGGAATCCATGCATTTCCACCACAAAATCCCCCTCTAGACCATGCTTCATGAGGAATTTCAGGAACCCATTTGAGAAAGCTTTTGTCTCTAACAAGCTGAGGATCTTTGGAGTTTGAGATTTTACTAACTCCCTACAAACTTTTCTAAAGTTTCCAATGCCAACTCCTCTGCAATTCCAAGTTATAATTTTGCATCATTTTTAAACAACAGACTGAGAAGAAAGGAAATAGGACCCCTATTAGTAACCGTCACACTCCATTCCCTCAGCCATCTCTTTTTCTTCCTCCTTCTCCCTATCCTCCCTGTATTCCCAATCCATCTTACTCTCGACATGTTCAGTTCCTCTATTGAACCTAGGCTAGACTTCTATGACTGTTGAATTTGAATTTTTGTAGTCAGTTTCTTTACTCTCCTCTCCTGGGTCGAAACAAAATGTTCTCTCCCCTCCTCTGCTTGGGAAATTTTGTGGACTAGATGTCTCTTCTATTCTCATTCCCTCCAAACTTGGACACTTTGCCCACTAACCTCACATTCCAAAATATTAGGCCCAACCGGGAGTATTTTTAGACATTTATTTACAAACGTTAGGGATTTTTCCAACATTTTTTTATCGATATTTTCCCTGATATTTTTTTTGTTGTCCCATCCTTTAGTGACTATTATACAACATTGGGAAAAGACACAAAAAAAAAAAGTTGAGGAAAAGTATTTTTTTATAGTGCTACTTTAAGAATGTGATTTGCCTCTTTGCACGCGTAGAGTAAGGTTTTTAGTTGGTAGTGTTGTTCTTTGCTCTTCTTCCTCCTTGTTTGTGAGCTTCTTTCTTCTCTTTCTCTCTACTTTGTGGTTAATAAAGGCCTTTGATGTCTAGGGTAGTTGAGGAGTTGAAAACCTAGAGTCTTATTATGGTGAAAGCTATAAAAGTTCAAGTTCATACTGTCAGGTCTATTGTAACAAGATTCATCATAATTACAATAAGAGCTTGTAGACTACCGTCTCATATCATAATTATGAATCGGAGGTAGTTTGTCCTTGCACTTTATTGTGACTACAATAACTAATCGTATTTATGATAAATCCTTTTGGGTTCTTTCTACCTTATTGTGACTGTGATAGAGCCATCATAGTCACAACATCAATCTAAAACTAGAAACTTAGTTATGTTTCTATAAACACTATGTGATTAGGTTTGGCTCTCATTGATCTATCTTGACCTGAGTTGACCAGTTTGGCATAACCTAACCTAATTGGTCCTGTGTATGCCCACTTAACTTGATTCGGCCTAGTTTGGTTTGTTTAACCCTGTTTGATTTGTTTACCCCTAATGGACCCATCAGGCCGACTTTGGTCAAATCTTTTTTGTCTTAGTCGCTATTTGAGTTTGTTGATTGTTCATGTTATGTGATATTTATATAGGACTATTTGCTCTAAATTATGTCTCTTCCCTCTTCTCCCCCATTATAATATTTTGATATTTATCAGTCGTAATGGTTTATATTCAGTCGTAATGGCGTATGTCTCATATCAGTCGTAATGGTTTATATTCAGTTTAGAGTATCTCAGGTTGGGCCTAGTGTGACATGCAGCTTGCTGGCTCTAAGGGTGAAGAACAGACTAAACAACCTAGAGGGTAGAGAGAGAGAGAGAGAGAGAAAAGAATGATCGACACATAAATTTATAATAGCTCCACCTTCTCAGAGTACGCTCACTCTCAGACTTCGCCTAGAGTTTTTAATCCACTATTTGCTCCTCCAAATAGTACAATCAACTGGGTTCCCAAGTCCTAGTCAAATCTTTATAAGTATTGCTCTCGAACACTCACACTAGATTTCATGACTCTAGCAAACCCTACTTGTCTCTTATAGACAATTAAATCCCAGATCAAAAAGACCCTCTCTTCTTAATCTCTTACAAGGTTATGAGACAAAGACACAAACTACAACTTAAGCCTTGATACTCAAATAAAGACTTTACAATCCAGAAATAAATACAACACTTAAATAATAAAAACAACGAAGACAAAGAGTATTAATGTACAATTAATGTATTCAATGTTTCCAAAAGATTATTTGGTCTCCAATAGTGGTTGTATTTATAATTTCTCAAGATTTTCTGACCGTTAGAGTTCATTTAATGCTGAAACTAACCATTCGAAGGTGTTTTAGATTCATTAAATGCTCTACCAACTTTTTTGGAAACTAGCCGTTACTCGTGTTAGTTGACTACTCTTCTGTATTAGTCGACTATAATTTGAATTTTGCCTATGTTCCTTGATGAGTTAGTCGATTATTTCTTTCTCCATAGTCAACTTTTTTTTGGCTTAACTCTGTGAACAGTTCCCAAGTACCAGTACTCCAACCTTCAAGGATCGGCACTCGTCACTATGTTCCCTTTTTGCTCTTTGGTGAGTCAACTGTCTCTATCCATGCTAGTCGACTATGCTTGTTGCTCAAGTCAATTCTTGGACTTCTATAATGCTAAGGATCAATACTCACATGTCCAAGGATTTGTACTCATTTTTTGAGATTTGGCATAGTCAACTTCCTCATTTTGATGAGTCAACAGGCACTGAACCTGTTTTGATGTATGTGCATCATACAAGTGCAGGGTGGCTCAGTGCATGTGACATAATGCTATGAGCATATGGCATGTATCATGTGGCATTATGCTCTAGGGTTGCTTGGCTCCAAATCATGTGACGTTTTTTTGTTTTAGGAGCAACATGAGTCAACTTCTGCCTTTATGGTTGTTGACTTCTCCATGTACAATACATGGGAGAATCCATCCTTAATATCCAAAGATCGGTACTTCACCTCCAGACTTAGAATATTTTCTAAGTCAAGATGAGGTGAGTCGACTAGGTCATTTGCTTATTTCAAACATATGTGTAGTGGCCTTGTGCAATGGCTTTGTGGCATGTGATTTGTGGCATGCTGATCTAAGTCCTTGGCACTTCGCAAGTGTTTGCTCCAAGCAGGTGAAATGACTTGGTATTGTAAGCAAGTCTACTGATGCCAACATGCAGGTAAAGTGTAATGCAACGACGTAAGTCCTGCATGTGTTATGGCATGAATTTTGGCATGTTATGTGCTCCACAACCTATGTCTCATAAGCAATACCATGTACTTAGTGATCTAACATATGTGTATGGTGTAACTTATAATTGTTAGTCGACTTTGATCTTTAGGCAATCGACAATGATGTGTCTTTTTTCCATTTTGATAGTTATTATTCAACCGTTAGCATTTAGAATTTGATCATTATAGCTAGGCTAATTATGTTAGTCGACTAGCAACTATGTCAAACTTGACTTAAGTTTCTATATGCTAGGCAAGTTGACTGCTACATTGTTGTAGTCGACTATGCTTCTACTGTGAATATCTTATATATTTTGTATTAAGTTTAAACCACTTCTAGTTTCACTTAATTTAATGTTTCATTAGTCTAACACATTCATTGTATCACAATACACTTTAAACTCATTATTTGTTCATTATCAAAACTCATTTTGTCAACAAAAGACATCTACAACCTCATTTTGTTACTTGATTTCCCATGTTGGGGACCAACTAATGAGTATTTAGGTTGATGGGATAATTTTGACAAATGTCCAGATTTTATACTTTCAATATACATGATTGTATTAAAGTAGTTTTCAATATATTATTTCATATTTTACATTTCATCATACCTTTTTACCTCTTACTTAGTTTTTACAAGCTAATTTTTGTATTTCACCTTTCTCGATCCGCAAAGCGTGAGGACAATCGATCTATGGGTAGCACTACATAAGTAAAGACGACTAGAGACCAAAAGAATATGTAGTCGAGTTTTAGACCATGTTGTTCTCAAAGAGATAATTTAGTTATTACAACTCCCTCTCCGAATCCGATGATCCCAAATTCAAATTTCAGTCTAATCAAAAAAAAAAAAAAGACCACCTATAGATTGATTTTTATCATATTATTCATGTTTCAAATATTATTGAATTTGAATAATGTACCCGTGAATCTTGTGAGATTTGATATGTTGATTTTTTTCACATTCGTACCCGATAATCATAACATGCATGCATGTTATTTGCCCCCTAGTTTTGGGGCAAAATCCTCGGGTCCAATGGGTGGACATGGTCTGGCTCTTGGGTTGATTCCCTGATTTATATTCTTTGTCTGGTTAGTGTTTATGGAGCGGTTTCAGATGAACGACTTCTTGTTCAGGCTTCGACTTTCGTCGTCCCCAACTTGCCATCTCTGTGGTAGCCGGAGAGAGACGGTTGATCACCTCTTCTTTCATTGTTCCTTCTCAAGAGAAGTTTGGAGATTAACTATTGTGCATTATGTTCCGTTGTCTTTTCCTATTTCTTGATCGGGCATTCGAGATACTCTTTTGTCTCCTGCGAGACATTTGCTTCGTAAGAACAAGAGTATCAAATGTCTTCTCAGTGCTTGTATTTATTATATTTGGATGGAGAGGAACAAAAGAATGAGAGGCAAGCGTCAGTTACCCCCTCAGGTCGTTGTGGCTTTCGCTAGAGTAATCTTACCATCAGTTGAAACTAGGTATTAGCTCTCTCTTTGTAGATTGTTGATCTTTCAGGCTTCTCAGAGTTTGTTCGAGATTCTGTTTTTCCCTTTTTTTTGATATAAAATTTTTTTTATCAAAAAAACAAGTTTTGGGGCAAAATATTCACTCATTTAGTACCTGACGGCTTGGTAGGCTAGGTCGTTAAGACACTTGAATCTTTTAGTATTCAGATTTTTATCATGGTTGCAAATTTAAATTCAAATCACTTATTATTTCTTTGCACTTACTACAAATTTTATACATTCTCCAACCAATTATAAGCCACATTCAAATTTTAATAATATAAAATTTTATTATTATTATTATTATTATTATTATTATTATTATTATTATTATTATTAAAATTTTAATTTATGTACCAACCGCGACGCCCTGTCCAAGTCAACCATTTCATTTTCTATTCACTTAGTGCATGAGTTCTTTTGTGACAAGTGGCATAATTTGACAGAAATCCAGCAGCCAGAGACTTGACTCGGTTTACTCCTAGCGTAACAAAACGCGTGGCAAACTGTGAAAATTATTAATTTATAATTTCGTGGAAATTTAATTAAAAAAAATAATGAGTAATGGAAATATATGAATATACAAAAAGAAATGGTTTTATTGTAGTTTTGAATCCTAAATGAGCATTATCTCAACAATTATTTAAAAAAAAAATAAAGGAAATTTTAATTACAATTAAATTCAATTTTCAGAGAGAGTCAGCTGTGCAATTTTCATCTTTTGCTCTGGTTAGAGCAAAACTAAGAGTTGCTAAGGAGATGAGAGAGAGTCCTAGTTAGTAAAGTAATAGGGGTTTAAGGCTTTGGGTCTCTTTCTAGCACAATCGTCATACATTCATCTACCAGTCCTAATAGGGTACTCGACCTAACCCTCTTCTTCATATTTTCACAAACCTCAGCTTTGTGCCGGCCACTTTTCGTATTCATATGTTTCAGTTCTAATGTAGTAAGTAAGACATCCCAAAGAAAAAGGAAAACTACCAGTAGTGCTCGTGCTAGTGACATACAAACATCCGCACAAACCACGCCCCCCCCCCCCCCGGGGGGCCCCATTTTAAAGAACCCACATGAAGGCATCATGCTAAAATGCACCACCAACCCCCTCCCCGTGAACCCCCTCACTGCCTTTATTTATTCTTAAGTTCTCCCCAGCATTACCGACACTGCAACTTCTCTCTCTCTCTCTCTCTCTTTCTATTGTTAGAAAGAGAATAAGGTATAGAGAGAGTGAAAAATATGACTGCATCGACGTTGATGGCACCAGCGGGTCAAACCGTTATTGTTGGTTCGACCGGATTTATTGGCCGTTTCGTGGCCGAAGCATGTCTCGCTTCAGGTCGGCCCACTTATCTCCTTGTCCGGTCCGGTTCGATTAGCACTTCTAAATCCAAAACCATCAAGTGCCTACAAGACAAAGGCGCCGTCGTTGTTCATGTAAACTAATTTTCTCTCTCTCTCTCTCTCTCTCTCTCTCTCTCTCTCTCTCTCAAGCCACTTTCT
Organism: Dillenia turbinata; assembly: GCA_037126225.1. Taxonomy (NCBI): domain Eukaryota; kingdom Viridiplantae; phylum Streptophyta; class Magnoliopsida; order Dilleniales; family Dilleniaceae; genus Dillenia; species Dillenia turbinata. Next base: position 9,609,837 of record JBAMMX010000016.1, on the reverse strand, counting down.
CTCTCTTTTCCTCCTTATAGGGACTTTTCATTCATACCTACAAAGAATGGTCATAAGAACTATCATGATATTGTTCATGAGTTTTGCTATTTTACAGATTTGGGACAGATCTGTATGACGAGAGATACTTTCTTTGAAGTTATTTTGGGCATCAAAACTAATAGGGGATGTAGCACCATTCCATTCGTGATGACTACATAAAAAATAAATATGTTAGAGATAGTGTCACAATCGACCCTAGTCTAATCTCCTTAAAACCTTTTTGACTTAGTAGAGTACCACAATTTCGATTTTTCACACTAGAAAATTCTATATATCCAAGAAAAACACTGGCAACAACTTCTTGCAATTTGATTGGCAGAACCCTTTTTGCATGACTCTCTCTCTCTCTTTCACGGGTATTTTGTTTTTTTCTTCTTCTGGAGGAACAGGGTTCAATAAATGATCAAGAATCGATGGAGAAGTTCCTGAAAGAAAACGAAATTGAAGTTGTGATTTCAGCAGTTGGTGGTGAGAGCATTTCAGATCAGCTTGTCCTCATTGATGCCATCAAAGCCGTTCCGACTGTTAAGGTGGTTAATACTAATTGATATTATAATTATAATTCCACTAATTTGACTAATATTATTACTCAAAGGTACTAAAATCAAAAGTAGTAAAAAGAAGTGCGTTTATTTTCATGACAGTTTTTTCCTGAGATCTCTGTGCTACTCAAAAGCTACTTTGAATGTCCAAAAGGAGAACAAAAGCTTATGAGATAGAATACTTTTTTGGCAGCCCCCCCGTGTTTTTAGATGCAAACACATTTTTTGGGCCCCATTTTCTTTTTTTCTTTTACTTAATCACCGGTATTTGAAAATCCGACTAATTCGATTCGAGAATTTGTGAGGCCCAATTTAAAACTGTCTCTCCCAACACCAAATTGGTTAAGGGAGTATCCCACCAGATCCACTAGTTGTTGGTGACCCAATTTTCTATTACCGTGCAGGGAAGATGTTCTGTCCCTTTTGGACTGTTATAACTGAAAAGAAAATTTGCCGGACTGATGTTGAAAGTCATTTTCATATTTTTACTCAATTTCACTTTTTTTTTTTTCTTTTAAAAGAATTATTTTTGTTTATCCTTTCAAAACTATACAAACAATGTTATTCTTCAAGGTAAGATGTAACGGGGACCTTTGAACGATCGTTGCACTCCTATTCCTGAAGTGTAGATTTTCTCATGCATTAATCTGTTTATAGGGCGTGCATAGTCACTATCCTTGGCCCATTGACTTATAGAACCCTAAAGCATTTTTGAATATTAGTTGTATCCGAAAGCTGAACTATAGTTTTCATCATAACGCCAAACATAGAAACCTGGGTATTAAAACATATCATCTCCTTTGTCAACCAATTTTTGTATAACATTTGGTGGGACATTTGAAAGCTATTGACTAGAGAGCATGATAACTCTAAGCGGTGCATGTAAAAGTGAGTCCCACTTTGCTAATTAGGTTTACAATAAGGTCAGTTCTCTCTCTCTCTCTCTCTCTCTCTCTCTCTCTCTCTCTCTCTCTCTCTCTCTCTCTCTCTCTCTCTATATTTGATGATTGAGATTTATGCCATGTAGAGGTTTTTGCCATCCGAGTTTGGGCATGACATAGACAGAGCTGATCCAGTGGAGCCAGGACTAAGAATGTACAATGAGAAGAGAAAAGTGAGAAGACGTATTGAGGAGATTGGGATTCCCTACACTTATATTTGTTGCAATTCAATAGCTGCTTGGCCCTACTATGATAACACTCATCCTGCTGATGTTCTCCCACCGTTGGATCGCTTCCAAATTTATGGGGATGGCTCTGTCAAAGGTGCACACTACCACATTAGATCATATGTCTTAAATTGCATGATTGTTCTTCTTCTAGGTGAAAACAATAATAATAATTAAATTAAATTAAATTAAAAATTAAATAACACTTTTAAAGCAAAATTGATATTTTTCTTATGTTTGACCATAAAAAGGTTTTCAAAAAAATTATAAATATGTCATTTTTTTATAGTATCTAGGGTATGGTTGATTTTAACCGGTCAAGTTTTTGCCGATCGATTCGAATTCTTATTTAGCATAAAAATTCTTATTTTAAAATTTTGACTTTTTTATCAAGAGAAAAAAAATAGAATATTATCTTTTATTAAAAAAGTTACATATATTAAATTATATTTTTGGATCTGTAGAACTATCTATATTACAGTTTTATTTAATAGGATAAAAGTATGATTGTTATTATCATATAAAAAAATATGCAATATAAAATAAAATACAATTATATGAAAAAAAAATCTATATAATCGACCCTATTTAATGGAATAAAAGATCGGTATTTGTTGTTCTTGTATTATTTTTCTTTATAGGCCAAAGAGGAAACTTTCTCAGGGTATAACTGGGAATCACTCTTTGGGGATGGGGGGGCATTGGGAAGGGTGGGATTCTTAACATAACCCAAAAAATGGAACCAAAAAAATGGGTTTCTCAGAAAATGTTTTCTTGAAAGATGCTTTTTGAATATCTTTACCTCTTTGAAATAACTTTATATCTGTTTCATACTATAAACTTATGGCCTCTCATACCATCTCTAACATACAATTCAATGACTCCCAGCGTGCCTTCCAAGCACGGATATTCTGTTCTCTCTTTCCTTTTCCCCACCATTTGGAAAACAGTGGGAGAGGGAGAGAAACGTAAGATAAGGATAATAATAAAAAAGAGACAAGTCTTATCAATTTGAAAGGAGGGCCTCAGAAATTTATATTAAAATCTAATATTTCAAACCTAAAGATTTAAAGAATGAAATAATGATAGAGAGAGAGAGAGAGAGAGAGAGAGAGGGTACCTTTCTATAAATAAATAAATAAAATTATTGCAGACAGGATGAAACTAGTAAAAGGAGGACATCTGTCCAAGTAAGGACTGTACGCTTGGTGGTGTCCCAAAGAAAGTTGGCCATATTACTGTCAACCTCCACGCTAGATTTAAATCGGATAGGAAGAACGTCTGGCCTTAATTTATTTTTGTTTTATTTACAATATTTTTAATTAAAATTAAAATTTTTTTGGTAGAATATTTTTATAGAAAACAAAAATTATTATTATTATTTAATTTTTATATTAAAATTTTTACTCAATTTTAGTTAATTTTGATCTCAATTTTCTTAAGTGAGAGTATGACAAAGTCCAAATTCGCAAGTGTCATCTACCTTATCCATAACTTGAAATATGACAAAAGAGATAGACATTTGAAAGACAATTGGGTCCAACATTTTAATTACAGTTCGGTTGCTCCTTCATTGAAATGTACCTGTGTAGATGTAAAATTTATGAGCATGATTAAATATATCCATCATCTCCAAACTCACAGTGCAAATCTTATATATATATATATATATATATAGACACACACACACACATTCTCTTTCGTATAAATCATCGATATTCAGTAATCACATTAAATCCGATTAAATTTATTTCTAATCGAGTTAAGTTTTTAAGAGACAAATCTCTCCCGGCGTCTTATATATATATATATATATATATATATATATAATATATAATATATATTCATATGAGTGTCTTATAAACAGCTTTGGACTTTTAAATTAAGATTCAAATTGGTTTTTAATTTTCTAAAATTATCATTAAAATTACTTTTTTAAAAATGAGATAAACAAGATTCCCCTTCTTCCATATTGTGAAAAACAAATTTTCTTGGATCAAATGTTAATAGTTTACTTCTTTGATGATTTAGTGATCTGTCCTTTTCCCTCTTTCATCATCTTCAACATATATTTCTCAATTTTGTATCCAAAGATTTTTGGCCTCACAATCTCAAAGGTTACTCACCTTTAAGTACAGTCAAGATATAATTATTTTATATAGCTTGAATAAAAATTGTGGTGGACATCAAGTGTGCAACTTTTACTGCATATATTCTATATATATTGTTTTTTCCTAATCATATTTTATGTTACGTGTGTTATTTTTCTAGTTTAAGCAATCTGTTTGCCGCAACATTGATTAGTGTACCAAATCTAAGAAAATGACATTACATTGCACTAGAAGAGTAGAACTCAAGCAAGGAATTATTATCTTGAGAGAGAGAGAGAGAGAGAGAGAGAGAGAAATGTTTACGTTTGGTTTATTTTAGATAAAAAGACATTACATAGGTATGATTTGTGAATAGGTTCCAACTAATAGAGTTAGCCTAACTATAATTTTCACTTTTTATGCAGCATACTTTGTGGCGGGTACTGATATTGGAAAATTCACAATAAAAACCCTAGATGATGCTCGGACGATCAACAAAAAAGTCCATTTTCGACCCCCCAGCAATTATCTTAACATTAATGAGCTTGCAACCCTGTGGGAAGGCAAGATTAAACGTACCCTTCCTAGGGTTACTGTCACTGAAGATGACCTCCTTGCAGCTGCCAAAGGTATGAGTTGCCTACCTTTGCTAACTATAAAATCATCATGGTGATTTGGGTTGTGAGAAAAACTTTTAATTGATTAGTGAAATTGTAAAAATTTTGCAGAGATGCGGATTCCAGGAAGTGTAGTGGCATCACTCACCCATGACATATTCATCAAAGGTTGCCAAATTAATTTCTCCATAGACGGGCAAACGGATGTCGAGATTTGCTCTCTTTATCCAGAGATACCCTTTTGCACCATGGACGAATGTTTGGATGAATTTCTCAAGAAAACTCTTGAAGTTCCAAAGGGTATTGGTGAGCAGATGGTGGAGGAGGCCAAGGAGGAAGTCATTGCCGTGAAGAAACCTCGACAAGAGACACTCATTTCGGGCGGAGTTGATAAGAAAGCAAATGAAGAAGCCATTGCTGTGCCACCTAGTACTAGATCCGAGGCATTGGCTATCATTGCATGATTAGTTTTTAAGTTGTTTTTTCATGAGATATTCACATAAATAAATTTTTAAAAAAATAAATAATGAATCATTGTAGTTGATTTCGAGAAATTTGAGGATATTTGTTTGAATGTAATTTCCTTGGTAAATAAAATTAAAATTTCATTGAAATTATCAGGGAGCAACTAGGTTGCTTTGTTAGAGACTTTGAGAGTGGTTCCAAATTGTGAAACACAAAGCCTAGACATGTCAATTTTATCTACCGCGGAGAATTTTCTTGCTTTTGCGTCCATAAAAGATTCTTCTTACCCTCCTAGTTCTTGTCTCGCCTCACCTCACCTCACCTGAATAAGTATGAAAGTCATTGATGGATAATCAGTCTATCAATAAAATAAAATATTAAATTTTTTAATTAAATCTTAAATTTAAAATTTAAAAATAAAATATATATATCAAAAAAATTATTTTAAATAAAATTTTATAATTATTCAAATTAAATTAATTAAAATATAATTATAAATGACGACCGCCAGAGGACAGAGCAAAAAAAGTATGAGAGTTCTTTCTGTTCCTCTCACTCTCTCTCTCTCCTTCTGAAATATGTACCTTAGGATTTGAATTCCAGTTGTCAGACTTTTGGGAGGACGTCCTCTCGTGATTGGGCAGTAAATTGATTGTGACGTAGTTTAGTGTTTCACATGACAAGTTCGTACAGTGCTATACAAAATTAAAATTGAGTAAATTTAGAGGGGATGTTATTATACCAATCAAAATATGAAAATATTGTCATTCTTTAATTATATCTAATAGTAAAATAATAATTTGACAAAAGTTATCTACAAAAATGAAGAAACAACAATAACAACAATCAAACTTTTATCCTACTAAATAGTTCATCACATATTCACATATATTATTGTTTTCTTTATATAACGATAATAATCATGTTTTTATTCCCCTAAGCAAGACATTAAGTGGAGTTAGCAATAAAAATACTTTTACGTTATTGTATTTTATTTTGTATTATATTTTCATTTATATTAACTTGAAAAAAATATATACAAGAGTAAAGTTCAAAAGAAAAACAAAAAATATGATACATATTTAGAAGGGTAAATATTTCACCACTAATCTCTTTCTCTATGTCCTTTTCACGTATGTTGAAAAATTCAAAAGAAAAGTTTTTTCTTGTATCAAACTAGCAAAAAGAAAAAAAATTTATTGAAAATTCACAGATTTATCATATTTACTATTTATAGAAAAGAATTTTATCCATTACCCTTTTCAATTGAAACAGGTAACTAAGATAAAACAGTGGATTTTTTTAATATTTTTGTAAAGTTTTAATTTCCCCTTTTACCGAATTGAAAATAAACACGATACAATATTTTGAATGGAAAAATTGGACCACTTCAACAAGATTTGTTAGGTAAAAGACCTATTTTTTCTTCTAGAACCCACATAAAGAAATAGAATCTATAGAAAATGGATAATATTATTTATTGATATGTTTAAATTCAGAATTTATATATTTAGGAAAAAGAAAAATATTTTTTGGACTTTCAACAACATAGACAGACTCGAAATAAAAAAAGATCAATAAAATTTTTCCTGTAATATATAAAAAGACATCCAAGGGGGCCGGGGATACTTTTCAATGGTCCCATTGGAAGATAGTGAACAATACAGTTGATGCGTGGACCCAGTGCAGTGGGACACTTTTCACGCCATGTACCAAGTGCATTATAGTGGATAGGTGCCAAACCATCTGCTCCTGCTCCACCCTGTATGTAGATAGCAGAGTACGTACCAGGCAGAGGCAGAGGAAGGCATCCTATCCTGTGTGCAGATAGAGAAGTACCAACGACACGTACAGTTGGTGATATAGTAAAATTTTTAATTAAATATCAATTTTAAAATTTAAAAATAAAAAATAAATTATACTGAAAAACTGTTTTCTAAATAGGATATCATAGATATTTAAATCAGATTAATTAAAATATAGATTTAAATATCGATAGCGAAAACCAAATAGAAAAGTGAATACCCTTTAGAGGCTGAGGAAGGCGTTCCATAAATTATTTTGTACTATTTGTTTCAATGGTTCCATAATCAGTAACTGAGGGAATGTAAATTTTCTGAGGTCTGGAGCCATGACAGTCGTCGCACTCTGTTTTAAGAAGCAAAAAGTTGTACGAACTCTCTTGCAGATAAAAAGGGTTAAAACCAAATTTCCTGATTTTCCTGCAAAGTGACAAATGATCGAATCAACTGTTATTCAAGATCACGTGTCCCAGCACTTGCACCAACCCATTTGGTTTGGTGACAATACGAGCTAACCTTGGCATGGACAAGGTTCCAAGTTTTTGGCCCACCCACTTCCAAGGAACATCATTGCAATGGTCTTCTATAATGGTGAACCAACACAGAAATGAAGGTTAGGAGATCTACCAAGTCCCTTTGGATAGAAATTCGGTCTAAGCGTGTTTTAGAGCAGAGCAGTATTCTAATGAATGATGAGTGGTTCAGCGGCGTACGCCATTTAAAAAGGAAACAAAAACTAGGCTCACATTGCATTTCCAATTCAAACCAATGAACCAAACTTGTGCCACCAATTTGAGTGAACCAAACCTCACAAAAAGGACCACTCTCAAGTTTCATTATGTAATACCGCGTGAGGGCGATGCGCACTTATATTCAAACTCTCTCTCTCTCTCTCTCTCTCTCTCTCAACATGCGGCTGGACGATGTACCAAAAAGTCAAAAGTGTTGAACCCACAAAGTCAATGATATAATTGGCATACTGCTTAACTAGTAGTACTCTTATTTTTGTTTAAGAGTATCAGAAAATGTCATTTGATTTTGTTGGGTTAACACTGCCGTGGATAACTTCATGCCTTACGCCTTAAAAACGCAAGGGAGAAAAGATAATGTTTTTTTCTTGATGGTAAGAGGTCATTCCACGCTTGAACCTAAAGGGGTTTTGAATGCTCTCTCTCTCTCTCTCTCTCTCTCTCTGTGTGTGGGGGGGTGTAGTATTATATATAATATATAATATTCTGTTTTGAGAATCTCTACTTAATAGAGCAAACTCTATATGGTGTTTCGAAGCCATCACAACCTTTTAAGACATAAATTCAATTACAATTTAGTGTCTTAATTATTGTTAATAAAATTGAAAAAGACTACCTAATAACTTCTCATTAATCACTCTTACCTCCTTTTTCTTAAATGAAATATACTTGCCTTATTCTATTCACGCTTGTGGTTACCATAGTTTTTATAATCCCCACATCTTTTGGGGAGCTTTCAAGGGATATCACAAACACCAGACTAGTAAAGAACAACACTACTAAGGGAAAATCAGTAAAGTGAATAAAGATATTAGATCTTTATCCAAGTTTCGAATTCAAAATTTAAAACTAAAAAAGACTTTGGAACTCTATAATACTAAGAAAAGATCACTCCAAATATTATTCTGGATACCGATTCATTTACACCCGCCCCCAAAAAGAAACCCCAAAAAAAAAAAAAGTGTAGGACAGTAACTTGGGATTCACAGCCCCCAAAAGCATTTAGTTTGGGCCGCAATTTGGACTAACATATTTCTTGTTATACGCAGATCAAGGAAATCAAAGTCTCTTAAAAGAAATGAAGAACAAACACTATGTTAAAATTACCATAACCATCATTTATCTTTTCATTAATCTTTTTTTCAAATAGTTAAAACTAAATTCTAGGTAAAATTAAACTTGCCCACTTAGGTTCCATCTGTTTCCATGTAACCTTACTTTTCATAACCAGTATCACTAATTGTGAAATTCAATGCTCACCCCCCCCCCAAAAAAAAAAATCCCACCACACACACACATATGCACACATTCGAGCACAAAATTATGACTATCAGAACTACGCCCAATCAGGAGGACATCAAAATAACAAGGCTACAGAAGCTCATAATAAGAAGACCAGACTCGTCAATCGTCTAGTTTGCAACAGACTATAGCAGTAAGTTCACCTGAATTGCGGCACAAAAATAAGGAAAGGAACTACTCACAAGCCGATGCATACAGTTCAATAATTGCAATTCCACTCCCATAATGGTCAGAGCCTCAAGCCTCCGTGGCAACTAAGCTAAAATAATCGTTTTAGTATATTAATTATTCATTTACTAAATCACAATCACTTGTGAACCATATACTTGTGATTATTAATTAAAAATATCAACTAGGATATAGGCGTACCAAATCCCACAAGACTCCAGTTTAAATTTTCCATGAACTATGACAAGAACATTCATATGTTTAATTCACAATGAGAAAGTAAGCAATTCTTTCGCAAAAATTTTTATGTATATACAACAGGAAAGAACCTAAAGTATCATCACATAATTTAACAAAGTGTTTTAAATCTGTGACTCCTTTTTGGTGTTAGTTTCATCGAGCAACACTCCATGGTTAACATAGCAAAATGTATTACTCAAATTCATCTGTGCAGCATTTTCTTCTTGTAATTTACTTCATCTAAACCAGTTGTCAAAACTCCAGTTTATTACCTTCCTGCAGCAGTGTAGTTCCTCTGTTAGCTCTATACATCATATACAGGTAAGCGCTCCTCTATTAAGACACGGCAAATAGGGCATTTTTTACACTTCTCACAGCAACCACTGTGACACCATTTATAAGTAAGCAGTTGCTAAAACAACCCTAAAAGTGAGATGGGAAGATACATGAGGTTATGAAAAACATGACAAACCTGCAAAGGATGCGATGCCTACAAGGGAGCAGAACCACACAGATCTCTTTCTCGAAGCAAATCCGGCATAGTACTTTTTCCTGACAAATTATTTAAAATAACATTTAGAAACAAAATAAATCAAATTGAACTTCGTGTTTGCTAGCCATATTAAGCTACTTAACACAACAAAACAAGCTACATATCAAAAAGAAAGTTAAGGTTCAGGCAACATAAATATTAGAGTCAAACTAGAGAATCACATTGATCACAGATTTATCCCCATGCATTTACATTTCCATACACCAGATCAAGACTATTCGTCGAACAGTTTATGCAACTGCTCAGTAACAACCTCTCTCCAGCTGACTGATCAGAATTATTCTGCTGCTCATGGTTGGTTAATTCAAGTTGCAATTTCCCATAAAGGACAGTAACCATTTAAGGGCACCAGGTGGATTTTGAAACAGAATAAGTTATCCACAAAGCCGGGGAGCACTTTGTGCACCGGGTTAAAAAATAAAATAAAATAAATAAGTTATCCATAAAAGCAAAGGTCTAGTTTGCATGCCTAGAGGAAAGATTCAAAAGCCATTTGTGGGAACAAGCAACTCATAGAAGGGGTCAAAGAAGGTTATCATGACAAAGGACTGCAAAGAAGTGGCAAAGAAAGCAGCTGTGCTGTGCTAAGGGAGTTTACAGCTACAGTCCCCCCAGCACAGCTGTGCCCAAATGGGCCAGAAGCTGTCTGGGCACAGCAGCACCTCACAGCACAGCTGCACCCCCACGAAAGCCCTGAGGATGTTTTGTTAATTCTATTTTATTTTTTTTATTAATGTCTGGTCACCTTGGGTTATTATAGTCTACTACTTTAGTTGGATTGAGTTAGGCCTATTTAAAGACTTGTTGGGACTTTCTTTGGGGACACTTGATATTTTATTCTGTTAGGGAAATTGTTGTAAGCCCTAATATTTTGATGATAACAAAACCTTTATATGTGTTACTAACAAATTTATCAAAGTGTGCTAGCATTTAGAATATGTAATACAATCTTATTTATAGGAAGTTTCAAAATATAGAACTGATCAAATCAGAAGCTGGGTAGAACCAAGATGGGTAGAAGCAACGAGAAGGGTAGAAGCAACTGAAAATCAGAATTGTGTTTTCTGCTGCGAATTTATCTTCTTTCAAGACCTAGTTCAGCATATTGAGTACAGATTGGGTGTTGTACTTGATCAGTAATACTATCCAAGTTGATGATTCAAATTCAAGTGAAATTCAATTATTTACTCAAGGTAAAACTCAAAGTTCAGAAGTTATCTGAAGTTAAGGCTGATTTATTAGAGATTTTTTATCACATATAACTTCTCCAATAACTAAACTATTTAAAATTTGAATTCTCCACACTTTAAGGGGATTGTTGGTATTTGAATTTGAAAAATAACAGCAGTAAAATTCAAAGAGTTTAGTGGAGAAAATCAAGCTCAAGGTAAGGAAGTTAAGCTGATTTTTTTACTGCAGTAAGTATATTAACGAGCTAACTTTGTAGTTTTATATCTTCATATTCGTGACCAGTTTTGGGGGCTTACTTCTTGGGATTTAAAATGCTATATACAGAGATTATACAGTATATTTTACAGAGAAATTTCAAGGTGTTGGAAATGACATATTAGATCTCAAAGTAGGCTGAAAAGCAAAATCTGGAGCTGTGATTTTCTTGTATTGACCTGTTCTGAAGGGGTTTTGAGAGCTATATATCAACTCGATATAAGAGAACTTTAGATGCAACCTGAAGTGAACTTTAAAAAGCTATAATCAGTCTTTGTTCAGAAGCTTTTACAGAGTTTATTCGAGCATTGAGTTGAGAGAAAGCATAACCCAAAAACGCCTACTTGTTCACAAAGTTCAGACAACTTACTTTGCATTCCTACTGCCAGATTAGTTTCTTCACTTCTGTAACTATTGTCTTAGATTTTATATAGTCTCACAAGTTTAAAAAGAGTGTGAGGAATATTCTCTTGGGTCGATAGGCTACGTGTGTGAAGGTTTAGATTGGATTAATGTTGGACTAAATCATCTCCAAAGGTGGAAGGTGCAAATTGTCAACATTGGAGTATTATACTTGCTTTTGTAACTCTCGTGATATAGTGGAAACTAGCTATTGCTGAACCCTGACTTACTGAGCTGGAAGAGTGGACGTAGGCACAAAGTCAAACCACTATAAACCGGGCCTGATCTCTCTATCCCTACTCCTTAAATTTATGCACTTACATTTACTTATTTTATCTATTTTGCCCTTAGGTTTTAAGTTAGATTTTAAGTGGAGTAAAATCTATAAATTGAAACCAACCAATTCAACCCCCTTCTTGGTTGCATAGGAACCAACAAGTGGTATTAGAACGAGTGCTCGACTCCACAAAAGTGCTAACTTTTGAACCAAAGATCCAATGACATCACATTCAACTTTTGATCAATCTACCAATAGAACTCCTTATGGAAATGTAGATTAAAGACCTTTATTCAAGCCACGGACTATGAAGCTTGGGAAGTGATTTCTCAAGAAAACTTAGATATAAAATCCCCTATAATAACTGAGGATGACAAGAAAAAAATATCCATAAACTCTCGAACAAAGCATCTGTTGTTGTATGCAATTTCTCCTACAAATTTAACTTAGTTTCTTCTTGTTCCACAGCCAAAAAAATATGGGGCAAACTATGTATCACTCACTAGGGCACTAGGACTGTAAAAGACATCAGGATTAACCTTCTCATGCAGAAATATGAGCTATTCAAGTTTCAGCCAGGAGAACAAGTGAAGGTTCTGTTCAATCGATTTACATCCATCACAAATGAACTAGGGTCTCTTGGAAAACCCTTCTCAGACACTGATCTTGTGAGAAAGATTCTGACAATTCTTCCTAGAGTTTGGGATGCTAAAAAGACTGCCATAGAGGAGGCTCAAGATGTGTCGAAATTGTTCTTGAATGAACTTAGAGGAAAGCTGATGGCATATGAAACCGAAGTGCATCATTCTGTTGAATTTGAAGGGAAGAAAAAATCCATTGCATTTACTACTGAGGAAGAACCTTCAGAGGATGAATGCAGTGACAGTGAAGTCAATCTTTTAGCTAAAAGACTGTTCAGAGCTCTTAGAAGGAAAGGTAAAAAGTTTCAGAAATTTTCAAGAACTAATGTGTTTCCAAAGTCTAAATCCTATGCAGGAAAATTCAGCAAGAACACGGATCAAAAGAAAGACAAAAAAGAAGTTGTGTGCTATTAGTGTAAAAAACCAAGATACATCAAATATGAGTACCCAATCCTCTTGAAGAAAATCCAGAAATTCTAGAAAAAGGGGAAGGCATTGATGTCTACTTGGAATGACTTGGAAGAATCAGATTCTGATTCTGACTCAAAAATTCAGAAAACAATGATGAGGCAAGCTTCTGTTTGATGGCTGATTCACAGGTGAAACTTGATTCTGAACGTCTTGAAAATATTATTTCTGATGAAAATGACATACTAAGACTGTTTTCAGAGTTTAAGTGCAGGATACTAGACTTAGAACATGAAAAAGATCTGTTGAAACAAACAAATCAAGTACTGAATTCTGAAAATGAAAGTCTGAAATCTGAAATCTGAAATAGAAGAATTGAATTCTGAAAATGAAAATCTGAAATATGAAATAAAAGAATTGAATTCTGAAAATGAAAGTCTGAAACCTGAAATAGGAGAAATGAAGTCTGAAAATGAAGGTATAAAATTGAAAAATTCTGCAATGAAAAATAAAGTATGTGTGCTTAAAATTAGAGTTGAAGATCTGTCCATATCCATTAAAACACATTCTAAAAATTCAATGAAAGTGATGAAAAGTTAACTAAACTTCTTGCAATTCAAAGGCATGACTTTTCCAAAAATAGTCTAGGGTATAAATCTGAAAATATAACCCAATCTCAAGTTAATAAAACTCTATTTGTTAATGCAGTAAAAAATGCAGAAAATAGAAAATTTCAAACTGCAGAACAACTTACAAGGGTAGCAGAAGCTATAATCCTACCAGTTTTAACAGAAAATTCAGAAACTTCTCTGGACGTCAAAAATCTAATTTTTCAAATGTAAAACATAGATATATAAATAATTTTCAGAAAGTAAAAAACAACTTTACATGCTACTATTGTCATAAAGTTGGACATGTTACAAAATTTTGTTACTTGAATAAGTTTAGTAACAAACAAGAAAAATTTATTTCTAGAGGATCTAAATTAATTTGGATTCCAAAAAATAGATGATCTTTTGAATAGATTAAAAAAAAATTGATATATAAATGAAAAAAATAATGAGAATACAAGAACTCCCCCGTGAACATGATAAAAATAAAAATGTGAAAATTGAAAATAAGTCATTAGAAACTAAAAATTTTCACCTAATTACTCATAAGATGATGTGATTGGTGATATAGATAAAGTCATAAGAATTAGGTTAAATATTAATTTCAATTATTGTCAACATAAAGCCTAAAAGTATAAAAAATTATATGTCAATAGAAAATTATTGTGTTTAAATCCTATCTCTAAAAATTGATAAGAACTTTTAAGATTTTTGAAAAATTTGTATTCAATATTTTGAATTTCTTAAAATGCTGAAATTATTTTGATAATTCTAAAAATAATTGGTGCTACATTTATTATCTTTATGAACTTTTGTGTGTTCTTTTGATGATTAAAAAAAAAATTAATAATAAAAAATGAATGTCTAACTAAGGGGAAGAATGCACATACATTACATTTTTTATGATAACAACGAGAATGATAAAAATGAATGAATTTAAGTTTTATTATTTTTGATGAAACAAAAATGGGGAAATATATATATATATATAAAATTGTAAAAAATTATGCACATATTAAAGGGAGAGATAACAAAATGTTCATATATTCATAAATATAGGGAGAGCATGATTTTAAGCATTTATGAGCAAATTCTTTCAATTTTTCTTTATAGTTTTGTTGTCATAAAAAAGGGAGAGATTGTTAGGGAAATTGTTGTGAACCCTAATATTTTGATGATAACAAAACCTGTGTTACTAACAAATTTATCAAGTGTGCAGGCATTTAGATATGTAATACAATCTTATTTATAGAAAGTTTCAAAATATAGAATTGGTCAAAAAATTTTGTCACAGAAGTTGGGTAAAAGCAAGATGGGTAGAAACAGCTAAAAATCATAACTGTGTTTTCTGTTACGATTTTATCTTATTTTCAAAACCTAACTCAGCATGTTGAGTACAGATTGAATGTTGTACTTGACCAGTAAGACTATACAAGTTGATGATTCAAATTCAAATGAAATCCAATTATTTATTCAAGGTAAAACTCAAGGTTCAGAGGTTTTCTATAGTTAAGACTGATTTATCGGAGGTTTTTGATCACATAAAACTTCTCCAACAACTAAACTATTTGAAATTTTAAATTCTCCACGCTTTAAGGGGATTGTTGGTGTTTGAATTTGAAAAATAACAGTAGTAAAATTCAAAAAATTTAGTGGAGAAAATCAAGCTCAAGGTAAAGAAGTTAAGCTGATTTTTTTACTGCAGTAAGTGTGTTAATGAGCCAACTTTGTAATTTTATATCTTCATATTCGTGACCAGTTTTGGGGGCTCACTTCTTGGGATTTAATTTGCTATATGCAGAGATTATACAGTCTATTTTACAGAGAAATTTCAAAGTGTTGGGAATAAAATATTAGATCTCAAAGTAGGCTGAAAAGCAGAATCTGGAGCTGTGATTTTCTTGTGTTGACCGGTTCTGAAGGGGTTTTAAGAGCTATATATCAACTCAATACAAGAGAGCTTTAGATGCAACTTGAAGTGGACTTTAAAAAGCTATAATCAGTCTTTGTTCAGAAACTTTTACAGAGTTTATTCGAGCATTGAGTTGAGAGAAAACAGAACTCAAAAACGCCTACTTGTTCACAAAGTTCTAACAACTTACTTTGCATTCCTGCTGCCAGATCAGTTTCTTCACTTCTGTAACTATTGTCTTAGATTTTGTATAGTCTCACAAGTCTAAGGAGAGTGTGAGGAACATTCTCTTGGGTCGATAGGCTAGCTGTGTAAGGGTTTGGATTGGATTAATATTGGACTAAGTCATCTCCAAAGGTAGAAGGTTCAGATTGTCAGTATTGGAGTATTATACTTGCTTTTATAACTCTCATGACATAGTGGAAACTAACTACCGCTGGACCATGACTTGCTGAGCTGGAAGAGTCGGCGTAGCCACAAGGCCGAACCACTATAAACAGGACTTGATATCTCTATCCCTACTCCTTAAATTTATGTACTTACATTTACTTATTTTATCTAGTTTGCCCTTACGTTCTAAGTTAGATTTTAAGTGGAATAAAATCTATAAATTGAAACCAACCAATTCAACCCCCTTTCTTGGTTGCATAGGGACCAATATATTCAATAGAAACATCGTTTCTTTATCTTTATGGTTGATCTATTACAGAACCTTAAGTTTTATGCTGAACAAAACTCAACCCATTGCTTATGTTTTGCATCAATTTTCCATGTTGTGCCTTTAATTGGATAAAGTGCTAACAAAATACAAATATTAGACCCTCCAACAGTTGTGAAATTTCCAAATATTTTAACACTTAGTACTTTAGCGAGTATAATCAAACTATAGACAAAACTCCACTCATTTTCTTAAAGCTACAGCGAATCAGGTGTTCTTATCCTGGATAAATAGCATCAAAAAGAATAATATGGGTTAGAGGAAAGGGTAAATTCTACTTGGTACTACAATCAAAGAAAAGTTCAAGCATAGAATGCATGTTTGTGTGTGATTGTGTGTGTGTGTGTGTACCCACATAGGTATGAATATATGAGGAGAATTACATTTTGAAGCCTTTCATATTCCTGCCGACTGTATTTTGTGATTTCTGCTTGCTCTCCAAGAGCTGCTTGAAGTCGCCAGACCTAAGATACAAGAATTCCACAAATGCATGGGCACAAACAGATGTAAAGCTGATACCAACTCTTTGCTTGTAAAATTTATAAGGGTAAATAGAAAAGGAGGAAAAGCCATCACTAAGAAGAGAGAATATCTTAAAAAAGAAGCAGGTAGGGTGGGAGGAAAAAGATACACACATGCAAGTACATTGTTTACAAAACTGCAACTTCCTCCAGAAAGAATGACTAGAAAAGGAAAAAGGAAGGAAATAGAGTAAGAAAGGAAAAAAAAATTAAAAAAAAAAAGGTGGTGAGAAATACCTCCTCCGTGAGTTCCTTTTTAGGCATTTTCTTCACTATATCAGGGGGATAACCACAGAAAGTGTTATAACTGCATATGATAGGACCCCATATAAATGACAGCCAGGAAAAGATAGAAAAGCATGTTATGATGCAGTAAGAGAGATTCTAAACAGTTTCTGCAGAAAAAAGAATAAAATTAAAGAGTCATGCTCTAGAATAAATAAAAACGAAAATCAATATTAGAGCTTTGTATCAATGATAACAACAATAACAACAACAAAAAACTGAGTCTAAATCCCAAATTTTGGGGTTGACCGTTTGAGAGACCAATATAGGAGAGCGAAAAAATAAATAAATAAAAAATAGAAAACAGAAATAAAAAATTTAAAAAAATAAAAATAAAAATAAAGTTTGAACGTAAAAATAGAGAAGATAACTCTAAAAAATGTAATGAAAGGAGGGAAATAAAAATAAACTATATGTAGAAA
The DNA here is from genome assembly GCA_037126225.1 of Dillenia turbinata. Classification (NCBI taxonomy): domain Eukaryota; kingdom Viridiplantae; phylum Streptophyta; class Magnoliopsida; order Dilleniales; family Dilleniaceae; genus Dillenia; species Dillenia turbinata. The sequence goes on along the minus strand of JBAMMX010000016.1, from coordinate 9,592,456 downwards.
ACAATAATAATAACAATAATAATAGTAGTAGTAGTAGTAGTACGTGAGATATGGATTTGTCTCATTACGTTCTTTTTCTCATTTTGATATTTTCTTCCGATTCCAAAAATAGAAAATAATATATAAGATTCTTGTTTATCACATTATTTACAGTTAAGGGTGAACATGATCACTTTAGATTTTTCTAACTATACCAAATTTCTCAATTTACTAAAACATCAATGCAAAACCATCCAAAGAAATTAAGAAGGCAACCTTAAACGAGCCCTAGGTTTGTTCGGCTTCAGTCAATGCTATTAAATATAAAAAAATTTCAACCAGAGAATTTCAAAACCAAAATACTGATATATAGAATGCTGGGAATCAACAAGACAACCACCCCCCCCCCCCCGGGGCAACACAAAAAAAAAAAAAAAAAAAAAAAAAAAAAAAAAAGAAGCCCAAAACAAATAGACAAGAAAAATAGATAGCTTTCCTTGCTGGAAGAAAGAAGACATCATTGCAATGCATGGACTAGTCTATAGCTTCCTCCAAGACAGTTGACAGGACAACCATAGTGAAGATGCACATGTCATCATTTTGTCAGATTGCAATTTGTGACAAAGACTTGATGTAATCGACAGAAATGGTTAGTTTGCAGGGGAGAGAGAGAGATGGATGGAGATGCCAATTGGATCCGATTTACCAGAGATGAGACAGTGAGCCATGAGGAAGAATTTGATCAGATCTACCTAAGATTTGATCAGGCTGATGATCCAACCCTGCACCATCTCACAAAAGATGACAGTAATGCATGCAAAGAGGGGATGCGACATACAAATTGGATTTTGGTTAGTACTCCCCATGTAATTTCAGCCTCACACACCTTGTCCAACAGTATGCCAAAAGATTCCATCACTAAAATTGATGGTGATAAGGCAACAGAGAAAAGGGGTTCCCCTTGCGCATCAAAATATTCTGCACACCTTTGACGGACTACAATCGACCAAGATGGAAAGCTAGTTAAGGGCTATACGTGTGGATCTAAACACGCTTTTTTCCTCAAATCATCCTTTTCAACATATGAAGTGGGAATTCTATGCTTATAAGCCTTCCTTGGTTCCAAAGACTACACCCCTCTTAATGCACTACCAAATGTAATCCACCACTTTATTTAATCATAAAGGCTGCATCAAGAATTAAGCCCATTAGCCAACACCTTTGCAGTCAGTCTGTATATACAACCTACCAAAATAATTCAAGTTTAATATCCACAGAGCAGCAGTAAAGTGTTCGATGAGGAAAACTACTCGCTCTCATCTATATCATGGAAAGCACCTGACATATAGGCCTTCACCTTTTCATCCAACATTTTTGTAAGAGGGCCAACATGAACCAATCAGAGCTGGGAGCCTTATCTCCGTTTCACTCATTGAATGAAAATTAACTCTTATTCAGGACAATCCAACCAATGCAATTGACCACCATCTATCATATCAAAAAGTAAATCATCAAAGGTTGACCTTCTACCTCTGCACTTGAGTATAATCTCCCATCAATCCTATCACTTTTAGCCTGCTATATTACCCTACAAACCTTATCCACCTCCAACTGACACGGCAACAAATTATAGACCTGCTTCTTCCTATGCACACAATAGAAGAAAAATGAGTTACTTTTCACTGCTACAAACATTGGGCTTTAATACTACTACTACGCAGACACAATGTGGAAACCACATAGCCAGCATGATGGACTGTTGACAACAGTTACACCTACCTAATCAGGTAAATTAGTAGAGGACTAAAACAATTCTGTACATAAGCACCCAAAGAAAATGACTGCACACATCGTACAAGGAGGATCCATGAAATAATTATCCCTAAGTACTTGTATGCTAGAAGTAGAAAGGGGAAGTCATATAACTTTTTTCCCTTTTAAGTGGGTGATGTACACATATCTTCCCAAAAAAAGAACTAAAAATAAAAAACCAGTGGGCATTAATGTTACTCTAGTTGGGGTAGGGTAAAGCGAGGGGAAAAGCTAAAAACCAATGTTATACAAAACATGGATATATTCACATTTTTTCTCTTTTTCTTGGACTACTTTCTCTCACATCCCTCTTTCTCTCTTTATCTCTCACCAAAAAAGAATTAAGCAAAAGTAATTAAGGAAAAAATTGTGAAGGATGAAAATTTCTCCTAATTCAACCATAGAAGGAGAAGGAATAATTTTTATGGCAGTAAATTTTATTCCCCAAATTGTTACTTTCCCACCATAAATATCCTAAGAGAAACTAAAAACGAATATTATCAGGCCAAAGTAGAAAAACCAGAGGCAACAAAGACTTAAATTTCCATATACAAGGTGATCAATGTAGTCAATATGAAAAAGATGGATAGGAATAAGAAGCCCAAATAAGTACAAAATTAATGCTAAAGACATAGGTTTTATTCTCTCTTTTCTGATTGAATCTGAGACTTATCAATAAAATGAAAAACATGGATGCATAAACAGAACGAATACAATAAATGTGCTTGATGGACAGGATGAAAATAAAAATACTTACCCAGAAGCCCCTTCATGGAAGAGTCTTGCCTTTTCCTCTTGGCTTCCTTCATCAATTGACCACCAGCCAAGCAACCTGTTGTAGAGCAATATACTTATGCACATAAATAACTCATACTTGTATGCTACTCACTATCAAAATAGTAGAAGGCAACATGTACTTCCATGAGTGGGGAAAGAAGTGATGAACCAAATTTTAATACCTAGAACCTTTATGAAAAAAAGCAAAGCAATCATGAGCTCTTGACGAGACGGCAAAATATCTTCCTGTACCAGCTTCACTACGCAGCAAAAGAACAATCTTCTCCACCAACCTAGATAAAGCAAACAAGACTCCAACACTTTGCAGTAGCAAAAGAGGAGAGAAAAGGACTGGGAGTGGTATATTTTTAGCGCCAGCAGGTGTTCCCTGGAATATAAGGGCTTCATGAATATTGAAAAGCTGAAGGATGCAAGGAATTTCAACCCATGTTCACAAGCACAGGATACCTCTAAGCGCATGCAAAGCAAGACTTGAAACCCAATTATAGGAATTTTCATGATATGGCCACCAATATCCTGCAGGCCACAGGTTCTATCCTGATGATCCTCCTCCACATTGGCTACTAATCCACTATTCCAGTCAAGGTACCTAATTGAATTAGACGATGAACTGGCTTCTCTTGTACGAGAAGATCTATGAATGACAGGATTAGACCACTTCGTGCAAACAAGGAAGGCAAAGCACTCTGCAATACTGCAAAGGTGAGGTTGGTAAGAATTGCACAAGAAGCTAGGACAAACAGTTAACTTTAAATAACCAAAAAGAAACATAACAAAGTAAAGATATATACAAGAAAAGGTAGGGTCACAGAAGAAAGAAAAAGAATAGTACCCAAAGTTTATAAATAAATCCCACCATCCTAAAGCACTTACATCCCCTGAAATTTTCAAAAGATAAAATGGAAAGCAGTGCATTGTTAGAATCATGCATCATGTCATAATCACTAGCAGGACTACAAACACAACTAATGCATAAATATAGGCACAAGTCAATCGAATTTAATGGCCTTTGAAAGTTATTATGCGATGGGGATTCCATGGTCACTGCAGATGTCATTTTCTGATCTCTCTCTCTCTCTCTCTCTCTCTCTCTCTCTCTCTCTCTCTCTCTCTCTCTCTCTCTCTCTCATGTTAGCAGATTATCATCAATGCAGCATGAACAGTTAAAATAGATGGCCATGTCTGCATTTAATAAGTATCAATCCCATATGCATCAGCGGATGAGGTTACATCCCTGTAGAATATTTATGCATGAAGATAAGCAGGAGCCCCTATAGTATAAACATCTGCAATAGCCATTTGTTTGTTCTTCTTAGATACATGAAACCGCTAGGATACAAAAAGGTCAATAGAAAATTAAAAAGAAAATGTAGTGACATGCATGGGACCCTGAGGGCCAGTTTGATCTCTCAAGATGGGTTCTTTCTCATATGTATATTCCCTTGATGCCCTAACAACCTATACATTTGAAAATTTTACACCGAAAATATAGCAAGAAAAAGTTCTATCAGCCTATGTCTATCCAAGTCACGGTTGCTTTTAAACAATATTCCAGCCATTGTTCCCTCTTGATTATCAGCTTTACTTTCCAAAACAAAAGGACAAAAGATAACCCATCCACTAAACTTCCACCTAATTTGTGAAACAGAAATTTCACTGCATTATACTAATCAAGTTATCATAAATTCATTTAAATTCTAGATTAGCCATACCTTGTGGCCATGATTTAATCTACAGCATCCAACTACAGTTCTCTTATTTGCAGAAAAATAATTCAGAATAATTTAAAACAAGGAAATAAATCAAAAAATTAAACCAGTAAAATAAAAGTGAACCACTTTAAACTCCAAAAGTGTGAATACTTAGGAATCAACACAAGGTAACCAGAATGGTCATATTATAAGCAAACCAAGGATAATACAGAAAAGCTATCACCTGATAATTTCAGAAGGGTGAACAATGTTGCTGCAATGAAGAAAACCATGGACATTGCAACCCAGAAGTGCTAACAACATGGCAGGAAAAGTCCAGTCAGTGGTAAATCACCTTAATAGTGGCATCAGTAATAAAATTGAGAAAGAAATAAAGACACTTAATGGAGAATTAATCAAACTTTATCAGAAATTGCAGAGTAAATCAAACTAGGTATAGAAGGAAAGAAAAAGTAGAGAGTAAAAGTCTTAATCTCCAAAAACAACTATCAAGGGACTTTTTTTTGGGTATGTGTCTGATATAGGTGATGCCAACTCAATTGGATTCTGGCATATCCGCCACTTCCAGCAGTAATCATCATAGAATAGTTATGTCAGTCACCACAAGCTACCGAACTGTTGTGCAATCTATGTATCACATTCCACCACCATGTCATTGAGCACCTTTTTCTGGAGTTAAACAGAATGACTACATTCCACGAAAATGGCAAGTTGATGTACCATATTAAACCAGAAAAAAAGATGGTTCATGGAACACATTACACTTCCTGAATAAGTCCATGCACCAAAGCTCACTTAACCTTAATTTACTAATACAAATATATCACACTACAGACAAAATGTCGTTTGGCATCACTCTACTGGTTGATTATGCATCATTGGCCTGTTTTTCACAATCAAAATCAAGTAATATGGCACCAAAGTTTAAACATATAGTGATCAGTGTAAGAAACTTGCTCTTCACACGAAAATTCCTGTCTAACATATCCAAGCAAACCTAAGAACAAAAGGAATGTCATATCATGCAGGTGCAGTCTACAAGGTTCAAATAGCAGGTGCCCCGTCCCCCTAAGATGTGGGAAAAGAAGAAAAATCACATAAGTTTAGAATCAAATGGATCTTCCTCACACTGTTGCTTATCGTGCTCATCATTTTTTGTTCTAGTCAACTTCATTTTCTAAAACAAACAAAAGCCAATTTTGCTATTTTGGAATATAAGTATCACGAGAGTACATCAAAATTCATCTCTACATACACAAAAGAAATGTTTGCAACACCATGTATAATGTTGGTCATGAATTTTTCTCAGAGTCAAGTGCTAAAACATAGACCTTTTTTGGCTAAGTACAACATGAAGATTATATCCTAGTCAACCACTTTCAACATCTTGCATAGATTTTCTTTTAATTTCAACAATACATATTTCTTGATAATAGGTATATCCGACATGTTTTACATTTTCGCCACAGCCTTCTGATGCATGCACTGCAAGGGCAACCATCTTATGACATTTTAAGTTTGTGACCCAAATGCATTCTCTACTTTAATCTTACATAATCTACAACCTCATCTTCTTTGTATGAAGCCATTTTAGGAAGACTCCATTAAAAACATATATTAATTAATAAGCTAAGAATTCTGAACTTACAGGAAGTGCCTCCCATATTGCTTCATCACCCATTCCTTCCTCATCACCTGGCATTAGAGACCTGCACATTCTGCACAAAAAGAGCAGTATCAGATAACTGGCCTACAATTTGCACATACCAATATTACTAAATTTTTGTTTTCTCTTTGGGTGGGTATGGAGGCTTGGTCATTTCTCATTGATCCATTTGGAAGAACCGAAACCCATAATATAATATAATCATGATTAAAGCAACAAACATAATTTTCTCCACATCTCAGACTTTATGGTTATATCAAGGATGGACTACCACATAAATAGGGTATAACGTGCAGAAGACAAACTTATCACAATCTTTTATTGCTAATTTAGAAAAAGCAATTGCATTTGACAAAAAAGAGGATATACATGATGCTCGAGGGAGAAGAAATCCACAACACAAAAAGAAGCAAGTTTCAAAAGCAAAAACTCAAGAAGAACTGCTTTCCAATCCCTTTTCAAGTTCGCTAAACCACAATGTACAAAGACTGTTAAAAAATAAGTCCAAAGAAAAGCATAAAAATATAATCATGTCTCAAAGGAAAGAGGGAGAATAGTTTGATCTCTAGAAATCCTAACATGTTCTCTCCAAATACACCAAGAAAAAGGTAGCAGTGCATGTCTTAAGGTATAGCTATTATCACAACTTCGGAGAACATTTTGGTCATATAGGATCCCACTCTCTCTTAGACTATGCCATTGTCAGTTTATACCAGCTTATCAAGTAAACAAGAATAGAATTGAGTATGCATGATACAAAAATAACTGAAGAGCAAATCGTAGCAAACACTGAGGCGGCATTTGGAAACAAGCGGTTATATGTTCAATTTGCTAAAGAATAGTACCTGAAGTTGTCAATTAGAATGGTAGCCTCAAATGTCAACAAAGGAAGGAATACAATCTTCAAGTTTACAGCTGAAAACCATCAAGCGTTCATAAAAATCTATTATCCAGATCTGAGAACATCAAAACTGCACAAATGAAAGAGTAAATACCTACATATGCAATACAAAAGAGGGATAATGCAGTAATAATAGCCCAAATAATAAATTCGTCGAATTAGGGAAAAATGGGCCCAGAATACAAACAGTACCAAGTCAAATAAACCATATTTAAACAAGTTCATGTTGAAATATCACCAAAATGCAACATGAACAAAAACATTAAAAGAATTGGGTCTTGCTACTATACCATTAGGGCTCTCAAGATGTATACAAAGAAGCAATTCAAACGCAACAAGCAATGGTGTGGCAACAACTGCATGACAGGGTGCCCACTGTGCAACCAAAGACTTAATAAGAAACCCTGACTATACTTAATAGTTCGAGAAGAGAACATAGGAAGAAAATTAAAGTTTTGATTGCATACATGATGGTCATGTGGAACTGAAGGTGCAGGCAGGGAGAATCTTCCTCGGGCAACAACCACATGAAACAACCATAGAGGGAAAAATATGACCCTGCATATCAACGCCAACACAAGGAATAAGAAAATGAGCCTTTAATGCTCAAAAGTCAAGATGCAAATTGGCACACAATCATAATACATAATCATTCAAGTCAATCAAAGTCATTAACCCATTCAAAGACAATTTTCATTTCATAAGTTGACAAACTCTCATGTACCGTGTGCTCACTTAACCTCTGCAGCTAAGTTGGTGGAACAAAGCATATTTTTATATGTAAAAGAAAACAAATGGCACAATGGGGAGGAAGCCCCAAAGAAAGACAAAGTCAAGAAAGTCTAAAATAGTAAAAACTAAAACAGACTCAAAAGCAAATCTCAGCAGTCTTTCATGGATCTGAATGTTGATCTTACTGGCAATGTCGTGGCTGACACAAATGAATATATCAGCCAGTAGGTCATTTCCCCAGTAATCAAGGAATGGTAGAATATCAAATGATAGAGCCATATTAGCTCTTATGTCTATGATATGACAGTCGGAGCACTAACAGTCAATATTATAGAAAGTGATCACAAATGAAAAGGGGAAAAAATTATGAATGAAAAAAGGATGTGCCAGTGATGGCCAGAGCACTAATAGTCAATATTATAGAAAGCGATCACAAATGAAAAAGGAAAAAAAAATATATATATATATATATATATATATATATATATGTAGGAAAAAAGGATGTGCCAGTGATGGCTGATCCAATGGCATACTACCCATCCACACTCATCCAACCATGGATAAAGCAAATTGGACGTTTTCTCCCCTATTAAAGTCCTCCAATTCCCTTCCGAATGGTAAGGATTGATAAATCATTTCAAATGAGTTGACATCAACGATATCTATTTATGTTTTGCATAACAAAAGCTATGCATCCTCACCAATGCTTCATGAAAAAATTGTTTAGGCACATATGCTCAGCCCTCGCCCAACAACTCTCGTTGCATTTTCCATTAACCCATTCAAACAAGACAAAGAATATCTCATTTCACTTGGCATAACCATACTTACTCCAAATGGCAATAACACCAAAAGTAAAATGAAGAGGCTCAATAACTTCCCAACCTCCCTGGATTTTTTTTATTTTTTGTCTCAAGTAGAAAACTGACAATTGATAGATAAGAAAACCAAAGAAGCACCAGAAGAGAAGCTTGTGAAGTGTGGACACTTCAAAATAAAGAAAACATCCAGTAACATACAACATTATGAATTGCACTTGTTGGATGCAACCTAGGGGGGGGCACAAATACTTCAAAATGGATACATCATGGGTACTCGTCAGATATGGCTCAAATACTCTACTTGGCATAGCCAGATTTTAATTATTTTTTTAAATATTGGATACTTTTCATGTCTCGATATTTATTAGATACTTCACACAAACTTTTTTGTGACAATTAATATTTACTAATGGCACATCTAATCTTTTTACTTATTCATGATAATACAATACATGAGTAAAGAAGCCACAATTATTATATGTACTTGTGAAGCACAATTATTATATGAACTTATAATATCTCATTAGCACATAATTTTCAATATATGAATTAATAATTTGCTAAATTGAAGTTGTTTCACCATAAAATTATTCAAACCTACTACAATGTAGTCAATATAAATATATTAATTTTATTAATTTAAAACCATATTCTCGTACTATTGTTTTTGGAAGGTTGCCATGTTATTGTATCATGTCATGACTTATTTACAAAAGAACTTTTACCTTTTATCTTTGGTAGAAGAGCACTTAGAGATTTGTATTTAAAATTTTGTTAATAAATTCAATTTGCTCATCACTTTCCAGTCTTATTTTCAGACTCAAAATTTGTTTTGAACAACATTTCCAATTCCTTAACCGTGGTAATTAAGAATCCACCAGTAAACTGAAAAGGGAAGGAGATAAAAAGATCACCTTACTTAAACCCTTGAGAAGATTTAGCCAAGATTTAAGCTCTGCATAAATGATAATCAAAGAAACAGCAACAGACAGTCATCAAATCCTTCTTCACCAACTAGCCAAACTCCCCCTCCTCATAACCCTATCCTAAATCCACATATTTCCATACATTAATTTTATTGCCATTTACTTCTTGTGTTGAGTCTCACTATTGTTCATTTTTAACTTTTGTTGAGATACTTTACAGAAGAGACTAAGTGGTCCAACTTGTTGACAAAAAGAGTACCTTTATTCCCCTCCAGTGCATATTTGCAGTCTGTTCCACTCTCCCATTGAATCCCCTTCAACTAAGCACCCATTACATCTGGTGACAAGTGCCAATTTTTGCCTTTTGTACAACAACACATTTTTCCCTGATAACTATCCTCATTACTCTCCTCAACAGAAAGCACATAACAAGCGGAGAAAATAAATCTTCCATCGGCAAGCCAGGAGCAATAAATATTCATACAGCATAATAGCTTAGATTAACATATTACCACCTCTATTGCATGTCTTTCAAGGCATATACACCTAAACCACTTGCCAGTCTAAGGCAAATTTATCAAAGAGTTGAAAACATGGATGCACACAGAGTTTTGGAGACATGCGATGAAAGGCTTCATTTGGCAACCCCACTGTTTCTAAACTGCAAATTAACTTCATGAAATAAATAAATAATTCCATTTTGGCATCATTGATGACCTTGAAAGCAAAAGAAAAAATGTCTATAAAAGTAGAAGGATGAGGCTCTACAATCTTGACAATAATTCACATGTAGGTACAATATAACTGGAGAACATCTTTGGATGTCTGACCAAAATGAAGGCATTTGAGAGCAATGCTCTTATAAACAAGTGGTTATGACCCCTCAAATAAAAAGTGGCCATTGTTGTTGGTAACCTGGTTATGCTGATTAAAAAGACATTGAAGTTGTTCCAACATAAAATTTACCAAATAGGAGGGCAAATTAGCTCACCAACAAGTCAATGGCTGCAGTGAACAAATGAGATCCCTTTCCTCCTTTGATATATCTTATGTATAAAGCAATTAGGATAGAGGGTCAAATTCTAAAAAAGATATTTGCACCTAAATATATGTATATATAAAAAAATATATTCCGCCATAGCTAAGGCAGTCAAACCAACCCTAGTACGAGCTGTGGGTGGTTCATTCATCAGACTGTAAACTACACCAACTTTTGATTCTGCAATATTTAGTTGATCAATTCCATAATGAGTACTGTTTTACCAACTCCAGCTCCTTAACAGACACAACAATGCAATTTTGGTAGTAATATTCCATTTTAGCTGAAAAATGCACACATATAGATATTTTTATATGTCCACCAAATCCTTAATTTTCCTTCTTTTGGGTAACATTTTACCCAATCCTGTGTTTGGTTCTACAATATATCATTCCTTTTTGACTCTTGCCATTTCATGCCTCGTAGAAAACATGGCCATGGATTACAATCCCAAATATGATCAAAATCTCCAACTTGTTTAGATACAATAAAAGAAATATTCAAGTACCCCTTCACTTGCAAATTTCAATTTTTCATTTTCCATTAAAAAAGGAAAAAGAAAAATTCTCCAAATATATTCTGCTGAATTTATTGCACGCTAGCCCTAGAAGCCCATATACCAATTTCCCTAATTTTGAGGATAAAAAAGATTAAGTTTCCACGGGATCCTCCCAAAATTAAACGCAATGACAAATGCAGAATTCATTCACGGAAACCTTTGAAAAATTCAGCGCATTAGAGGTTCAGAGAACCCTAGAAGGAAAACAAACCAATTCGGAGAGAGAGATAGAGAGAGAGAGAGAGAGAGAACTGACCACCAGGAACAAGAGAGAGAATGATCAAGCTTGAGGACAAGCAAGAGAGTGAAAGTGAAGAGCAAGGAATGCGCTCCGAGTGCCTGTAACGACTTGCCCACTCTTCTCCAGCTCATCGCTTTCCTATCCACCATCAAACCCACCCAGTCCCCAATCCCAAAACAAACCAACCTCTCTCTCTCTCTCCCTCTCCAGAAAATAAAAGGGGAAGGAAAGATGATTAGGATGATGGTGTAATCGATTATAGGAAGAAACCAAGAAACTGTTGCAATTGCAGAGACGAAGAAGACGACGACATTTATGAAATCCCACTCGTCTCTCTCTCCCACCGCAAGCAAAAGCCAAACGGAAGGTTCAATTGTCCTTTTCAGACTTTTGCGAGAGCACGCACCCTCCCTCTATTTCGTCGTCCCCAGACGCCCGCCTTCTTCCTGAAATGACAATTTTGTCCTTCTCTCCCAATTCCACCATTTTTTTCGTTTTTTCCCCTCTCAATTTTATAATGACCAAGTAAAGAGGCCGATCCCCTCTCATTTTGTATTTATAGTTAAATCCCTATAAAAAAATATATGTATAGTGGATTTTGTTCAATATAACTAAAAGTAATTATTGTTAAGAAATTAATACAACCAATGTGCCAATAAAGTATTTTACGGTCCCTAAAACATTAAAATAATAAAAAATTCTTATTCAAATATCTTTTCTAAAATAAAATATTAAAACTTTTATAAGTTTATGTCGTTAAATAATGACTAAATAAATTAGCCTTCTAACAAGGCGATGGGAAGCACCAGGATTATCAACAATAGCACTATGTCTAATGTTAATTTGTGATTCTGCTCTATAGGAAAGTATGTGGGTTTGGTACCAAGCACGCCTTCCTCTTACAGGGTATCCAATGCATATTTACATTGAGATAAAAGATTACTATCACGAGACCGAGGCACTTCTAATCCAAGTAAGTATTTGAAAGGACCAAGATCTTGATGTGAAACCAGGCATCCAAATAGTCCTTAAGAGCTTGAGTATCTCTACTATCGTTGTGTGTAATAATAATATCATCTACGTAAGATTAGGTAAAAGCTAAATTGAAGTATGACACTAAAAAATTTAGCATACTATTGGCGAAATGTTTGTTTTAAACCATAAAGATATTTGCAAAAGTGACATTCGATTGTCATTCATAGACAAGTAACCAAACGCAGTGCACGTCAAGTTGGTGTAATTCCCATGACCTGGCAACTATTGTAGCCAATAAAATCTGTACCATTATAATTTTAGCAACCGGTGTAAAAGTTTCAATATAATCAAGTTACTTGACCTGCATATAACATTTGACTATCAAACGAGCCTTTGTATCCCCCCAACCACTTCATTAGAATGATACTTTATCTTGTAGACCCATTTGGAGCCAATAGATTCTTTCCCGAGGGTAACGACTCTAGGGTCCATGTATGATTCTGCTCAAGTGCACCTAATTCCTTTTTCATTGCCTCACGCCAATGGATTTCTATAATAGCCTGCTCGTTGGACTTTGGCTCATCAAGTTGAGTGATGCCCATAAGAAAACTAGTAGGTGGTGAAGATAATTTGGAATATGAGAGAAACTGAGATATACGATACGCTGTACCTAAGGAAACATGATCGGAAAAGGTATGAGAAGATCCATTACTTCCTGGCAATACATGGAAGTCACAAAAATGAGATGGTGATTTTCTGTTATGGGGAGGACTTGTTGAGATCGGCACGAGAGACTGATCAAGAATGAGAGTGTCAGGTGGGCCTGAGATTAATGGAAGTGTTTCAATTTCTGTAGAATGATTAGAAGTTGAGCTCTGTGGATTTTCAAAAATGTTATTTGGAAGTGAACCAAGTGACACAAGTTCATGGTCTAGGACACGTAAAGATATTGTTGGAATTTCAAATCGAATCTTTATATGTTCATACATAAAATATAATAATAATTTTTCAAGATCTCAGTTTGAATCACTAACCTTTATCGGATATATTGATGTTTAAATGGTCCCAAAACTATAACAAATAGAGCAATTTTATCTTCCACAATTTAAATGTCTTTCTTTTCTTTTTCGATTATAATAAAAATAGAATCTCGAATTATGAATCGAGAATGAAGGTTGTTGTTATTGAATTATTCCTTTGAGAACACAATTTAAATATTTTTAATCATGGTGCAATCCTTGCAAAACAATTAAGCCAATGCATTACCCACAAAATCAATACGAGAATATTTTTTATTTTTATTTTCATGCATGTCACACGTACATATTTCAAATGTTACACACTTAGAATTCAAATGAGAGGGGATTAAGTTAGTTTTCCAGGGGAAAACTACCCCCTTCTTTTTTTCTTTCTTATTTGAATTCAAAATTTTGGGTCGGGTTAAACACTCATGGGCAATCTTATGCACATTTTCTAACATGAATAAGTATTTTTTTTTGATCAACTGATATTTAGATTACTTTATTAATCCGATTCAAGTATTATAGAGTTTAATTTAGAGGCAATTCTCTTAGTACTTATTTTTCTATTCTCAAACTTGAATTCAAGATTTTAATTAAAAAAAAATTTAGTACTCCCGATCCAAAAGTTTCTAGAAAAGGCATAAGTATGTTTGATAAGGTATAAGGATATGGGCCCAACATGTGTTGGTCTAGTGATTAAGTTACTAAATCTCATCTAGAGAATTTGAATTCGCGTCTCAGATGGAGCAAACCATATTGAGGAGAGCTTTACCCACGAAGAGGGTATTCAACGGCTTGACCTGGAATAGTCAGAGCAAAGTTCTGGAAATAGGGTGGTAGACTAAGTCCGACAGAAAAAAATAATAATAATAATAATAATAAGGATATGGAGATAAAAGGTGAAGTCATGTTTTTTTTTTTTTTTTGGGAAAGGAAAAATGTGTTCATGAAACGCCCACGTATCTGGAAGTGAGTTTTATGGGTAGTTAAATCATAAAACTTGTACCCTTTTTGGCCGACCATGAGGATAACCAAAAAAGAGACAAGCAGTGGCTCGTTCATGAATTTGTTTCTGTATCAAGAGAGAGCAGAAGTATGGCAAAGACATCCAAACACACAAAGATAAGAGTAATTAGCTTTTTAAGAAAACAACATTTTATACGGACTTTTGCTGGACAAAAGGGTGTGGAAATATAATTTATCAAATATGCAGCTGTGAAAATAATATTCTCCCAAATATAAATTTCTAAATAAAATAATATTTAAAAATAAATTCGCATTTTATTTTTATGGTTCAAAACATATGAAATCAATTAAACTCCACATTTTTTTTAAAAAAAAATAATTCTTATTTTATTATGTTTGTTAAGTCCAATAATGTCAAGACCACGACTTATGTCATCAAAACTTCAAACTTACACAAATCATTTTATTGAACTCGAGGTCTAATTAGCTTATTAGCTCTTGATTTTCCTTTCTTAATATATTTGGGAGATGCAAAATTAAATTATTTATAAAACCAATGGGCGGAGTCACATATAAGGCAGTGTGGGCAATTACCCTATTAAATCAAAATAATTTTATTAATTTTTACATATTAAATAAATATTACTCTAATTTAACATAAGATATTACCCTGATTCAATCTTAAATGTCATTCTGTTCTATAAAAATATTTTACCCTCGAGATCTTATGTGCAAAATAACTAAATGCTTAGAGAATTTCCATAATAGTCTTAAATGATTTGAATTTTTCTTCTTATTACCCCCATTAAATTATTTTGTACTATTTTTTGAGACAAAGGGTATTAATGACTTTTTGCGACCCCATTGAAAATGAGAACTAATACAATTAAGAAAAGGATCCAGTCCATAGAAGGTTCTCATTACAATTATGATTCTTGACCTTTGTCAATAAATAAGATCAATTCTCACCAAAAAATAATAATAATAATAAGATCAATTCATTTTTTTTTTTTGGGGCGGGGGGAGGGGGGAAGAAATTGCCCTAGAAATAAAGACAAAAAATAACATAAAAATCATAAATTTCCAATTTTAGGTCTTCCATCCAGTTTGATGATTGACCTCTTATCTGGTCAGAGAAGATCACGTTGTTTTTCCTAAGAAAACACCTTTTGGGTTTGATGAATTTGAGTAGAAGAATACAATTTTGACTTGCAATATATACTTGGGAATGAGCTTTAAAATCTTCCTTTTTGATTCTTTTTTTAATTTTCTCAAGGTGTGAAATAAATTATAATAAAAAGTGGCAATTTTCTTGACCATAATATATATATATATTTTTTTTTTATCAAAAGGGTATATGAAATCATAGATCTTTTTTGAATTTATCAACTTTTTTATTCCATTTTAAGAAAAATTTTCCGATTTGGAGAATTTGGAGACCAAACAAACTTTATATTTTTCTTTTCCACATAATCTTAAACCTGAAAAAATTGGGTAAGAGTACGATAATTGTTCTAGCTTGGAACAACCCTGGTGCCCAAAAAGGTTCAAGGTTACTAGATAACTGGGTTACACTAGCAATATTTTTTCTTTTATTTAATTAATCGGTATCTAGATTTTATCTAATTAATTTGATCTGAATATTATAAATTTATTAAAATATTAACTCTCTCAATTTTTTTTTTCATTCAGATGACTCGAATTCAAAATCTCTGATTAAGAAGATAAAATATTCGATCACTCAAGTCAAAAAATTACGTTACTAGCAATATTTTGGACAATAGTGAAAATGACTCAATAGAATAAAAACTTACAAATAAATTTATCAACCCATGATTTTCAGATAACCATTATTTAAAACATGCATTTACAGACTTAAAAAAAAAATGGCTATCAGCCATGCTTAAACATGTGCAAAATCATATTAAGTAGGACAAACTGATAATATTTAGATCTTACCATAAAATGTAACGTTACTTAACAGGTAATTTTAACCATTTTTTTATGACAAGAGCTACAGATAGTGAAAAAAAAATTATTTCAGTATATACTAATTTAGTCCAATAGTATAAGATACAAAACGATACAAAAAACGACAATAAAATAAATGAAAATATGAAAAAAATATGTAAATATAAAAAATATAAAGATTTTTATATAAATATTAATTATTTTATAAAAATAATAGAATAATTATAGTTTATAAAAAATTATAAAATAATCAATATGTAATTATTAATTATAAAAATTACATAAAAATTATAATTATAATTAAATAAATAGATAATTCATTAAATATTAAAAATATAAAAATATAAATATTTTATTTAAATATTTATTAATTTAATGTGTTTGAAAAAGGAAAGCACCGACAAGCGTTAGCGTTTAGAAATTTTCGTGAATGAGAGGTATTTGGTTTCTTATTTTTGAAATTATATATATATATATATATTAATTATTAAGGGGACAAAGGTTTTAATTATTAAAAGGAGACGGAGACAATCAGTTGAAATAAAATCTTTTTTTTTTTAATTGGATATGTACTATTTATTTGAGTTTTAATTTAGAACTTTCTAGAATATATTAACTTGTGGAGAAAAAATTCTAATACACTCCAAAATAATAATTTAAAAAATCATAAAAATGACTTTTTTTTTTTTGAAAAATTGTAATTTTAATGTGAAGAGAAAAATTCTTTTTTAGATGGCATTAAAAATCGCCATTTACCAATACCTAATTGATTAACTGAACATTAACACTTCTTAAATAAAGTTTCAGTAATAAAAATAGATATTAAGAGGGTTTATCTCAACTCGAACCGAATTTAATCAAATTTAACGTGATTAATGAATATCGAATGTGCACTAAATACTTTTAAGGAGATCTCCTCCAAATCACTTATATTTTTGCTTGAATTGTTGAAAATGTTCATTAAAATTCAAAATCTATTAAATCAAATAATTTAAGAAAAAATCTACAAGCTAGTCAGATACAACTTTCATTTAGAGTGAATTATAATAATCATTTTTAGTATTGTCTCTTTTATTACAATGCATGATAGTATTAATGTATGCTTCTAATATAAAAATTGAGTCAAGATAAAACGGAACCGGAAAAGAAGATTTAGGGTAACCTCCAACTATCTTTTTTTCTTTACTTACGATGACTGCAAAACTATCAAATGATTCTCGGGACGTGCATAAATTTTCTAAACTTTGAATTTCACTCAATAGATGGTGTAGTGTCATGAAATTTGGATTTAAAGATCTAATTCACTATGAGAGATTTATATAGGTTCATAACCATCAAAGAACTATTAAAACCCTATAATTGTTATTCTAAATTATTATTGGACATTATGGGAATGGAAAAACAATAATTAATTGTGTGAAGATTTGAACATGTCACAAAAATCCAGCCAAATACAGTCTAATTCAAAATAATTCTATTCTTTATCACATTTAATCTCTTTTGTTTATGTTTTTCTCATTAACTTGATTTTGAATATATTAACTCATGGAATTTGAATTTTCATGAAATATTCTTAACAATCTCCCACTTGGTCCACTAAACTGACTTGAAATCAAAATCAAGTCAATTTTTTATAAAAATAAAGCACACAAATCACAACGATAAGCCCTCTAAAAGTGAGTATTATCTTCCGTGTATCACAATACATTCTATTTTCTAATCTTATAGTAAAATTTACTTTATGAATAAACTCTATATTTATTTGAGATTCAAACTTAATGAATTTATCTCAAAATAAAAATATATGCACTATTTTATTAAGAAAATTCAATTTTGAGTTTTATTTGAATAAGACAAAAAGGCTATAATATGATCTCTGAATCTGCTTGGTGGTATGCCTTTGGTTAAGAAATCAACCAATAGACAATCAACGTCAATGTGTTAGATAATAACTTTATTTTTCAACACTCATTCCCTAATGACTAAATAACTTATGTCGACATGTTTACTTCAACTACCACTCTTATTATTCTTAATTAAAAGTACAATATCTAAATTATCACAAAATATACATAATGATGTAAGTACAGAATCTAAAACTCCAAACTTGGATATGAAACTCTTGACCTACACCGCGTGTGACGTAATTTCAAAAAATATTACGAATTCAACTTCCATAATGGAGGTCACAATCAATATCCGCTTAATATTCCTCCACGATATAACTCCATCAATCATCATGAAAATGTAAACCGACATTGATTTTCAGGAATCAACGCAGTAAGTAAAATCCTAGTCTGAGTACCTGACTACTTTTAGACTGTTCGTTCTTTTGTGTATAAGTAAGTACTTCTTGGTACCTTGTAAAGACCTCAACAACTTCTTTGCAACCTTCAAATGTTCCAAATCTGGATTACTTTGATATCTACCAAACATCCTGAGAGTATGATATCAAGTTTTGTACAGACACGTGCATACATGAAATTTCCAATAACGAGAGCATATGAGATGTTAGTCATATATTCCTTTTCCAAATCTGTCTTAGGGTATTGGTTCAAATTGAACCTATCACCTTTAACAATCGGAACTATATTTGATGAACAGTTCTCCATCCTATATCTCTTGAACACTTTGTTGATGAGATAGTTCCAAGACCTTGTCGGATCTATCTCAATATATCTTTATGCTAATGACATAAAATGCATCAACTAAATTTTTCATCTCAAAGTTCTTAAAGAGAAATTGTTTCACTTTATACAATATCCTCTTATCATTTGTGATAAGTAGTATGTCATCCACATACATGATAAGGAAACAAAACTTGCTCCCACTGACCTTGAAGTATATGTATTGATCCACAATATTCTCTTCAAAATTGAATGAAGTGACTACATTGTGAAATTTCAAATACCACTGACGAGACGTTTCTTTCAGTCTATGTATGAATATTTTGATCTTGCACACCAAATGCTCACTACCACTAGAGGAGAATTTTTAAGGTTGATACATATAAACTTTTTCCTCTAATTCTCCATTAAGGAAAAACGTTTTCACAATCATTTATTACAATTCTAGGTCGAAATATGCAACAAATGATAGAATGATGCGAAGAGAATTTGTGACGACCTGCTATCCAGGTGTCGCACCCCATAGCATAAGAAGATAAGCATACAAATATAGAAGCGATTAACACAATTAAAATGCTACGACTGAACTCGCGATAGTCGCACTTTCCGTATATTATAACATGGAAGGAGACCTATATTAAAAGAAAATAAATTACTTATTCTTTTCAAAAAATATTGACAGAATCTCCCCTATTTAGAGACCATTTAGCCACATAGGGTTAGTATAAAACTTGATAAAGCAAATAAAGCACTTCTATTATCAAACAAACTAGCATCAATGGCTTTCCCGACCATTTAGCACAATATACCATGGTATATAATCATAATATAAACAAAACTATACATATATGGCTCTCTTTAACCATTAACTATACATTCATATATAAAACATAACTCATAGAATCCCAAAAGTAACACAAAAACTACATGCTTTAACAAAACAAGTGGTCAGAAATGTGTAGAGATTTAAATCCCTTGACTCAAAGGTCTCTACCTTGTGATTCTCTCTTGTCTTTGTGATCAACTGAAAATAAGGATAATGGGGTCAGTATAAACTGAGTAGGTACACGGGGGACCAATAGCATGCATAACAAGCAAGTGGGCATAGGAATATCAATATCACCATGCAAATTGCGTACCATGGAAGAGTACAAAAGAGATACACATTATCTTAAGCAATTCTATGGAAATAAGTACAATTATCAATCTAGATTCATTATCTTCTCTTACTTTATTGTTCTAATTTTAAATTAACAATTAAAGAAATGAATAAAATGTCAACCAAGTTAGTACATGAGAATCTGAAAAGGTAATTCAAAAGTTGGTATTCCTAAATAAAATATAGGTCCTTTTGGGTTAGATACCTCAAATACTTCACATGTTTCTAATTCTACACTTATAAGGAGAAGATGTACATTCATAGTTTCTTAAGTTTCATTCGTAGGTTTCTAAAAACTTTCGGAATTTCATATATCGACTATACTCTTTAAGTTTCACCTGCAGGCTTCACAAAACTTTCGGAGAAATCTTTGTGTTATTACTTTCTCTTTACATTTCTTTATTATTCTCATGATGTAATGATCACAAAGATTACCATTTATCATAAGGATTACATGTAGGTTTCTAAAAACTTTCAGAATTTCATATATCGACTATACTCTTTAAGTTTCACCTGCAGGCTTCACAAAACTTTCGGAGAAATCTTTGTGTTATTACTTTCTCTTTACATTTCTTTATTATTCTCATGATGTAATGATCACAAAGATTACCATTTATCATAAGAATTACATAAGTTTTATAATCGAACGTCATGAATACGCAGTCCAATTAGTCAACCAACTCATAACTTACTAATGAGCCATTTCAATGAGTTTTTAGTATAAATAGGCTTTAGTAAAACTGTCATAACTCGAGCTATAATGCTTGGATTGAAATGAATCCAATTGACATATAAGATTAAGATTTAGGACTACAACTTTATGTTTATAGTTAAGATCAATTTTAATCTCATAAGGATATTCAAAATCAATAAAGTTATAGCCCAACAATCACAATATAGTTGGCATAGTCTTAGAAAACTTATGTAACACCGACACTGCGGTGTCCGCACTATTGTACTCCTATTCATGAAATATATAAAATATTTCTTCAGTTTATATATATATAAAGAAAAAATTTTTAATTTTATTGATTTTCGATTTTGGGGTATCGAATTTGAATTTTTGGTATATTTTAAAATGTCGTGTCCGTAATTTGTAGTAAACCCCATTTTAGTGAAATGTGGGTGTGAAATTATATAAATTATATATATATAAAATTTATTTATTTATATATGTTAAAAAAAAAGAGGAGATGCTGCATTTGGAGTGAAACGCAGCACCCCCCATTTTAATTAGGGTTAGAAACCCTAATTAATTCTCTCTCTCTCTTCCTCTCTCACCCTCTTCGAATCTCTCTCTCCCTTGATCTCTCACTGTCGCGGCTCTTCCCTCTCCTCCGCCACTCTCAGCCGCTTATCGATGACTCCACCGACCACCACCACCTGGCCGACCCCCTTTTCTGTCTCTCTCTCTATCTCTCGTTGTTTTTCTCTCTTTCTCTCAATCTCTCCCTCTCGCGATTCCCTCACTCTCTCCGCCACTCGCTCCGCCACCACCAACCACCGTCGCTGCCTCTTTTCGCCACCGCCACCACCATTCGCGGCCATCTCATCTCCCTTTTTCGCTCTCTGTTTTTCTCTGCTCTCAACCACTCACTGTCTCACTCTCTCCCTCTCATCCGTTGCTCTCTCTGCCGCTCACGGTGGCTCCTCGACCACCGCACGCGGCCACCATCGCGCTCTTTCTCTCTCTCTTTCTCCTGCGTGCGACTGTGCTGTCTCTCTCTCCCTTGCTCGCACGCACGAGTGCTCTGCTCTCTCCTTCGAGAGCTCTCTTGCAGTTTTCAGAGAAGCCCTAAGCCAGCAGTACCAGCAGGCTTTCGAAAACCGTAAGCTGTGATTTCCTGCGATTCCTCCACTGCGCAGGTAAGGGTTGGTCTCTCAATAGCCCTAGAGTTTGATTCTCTTAAGTGATTTAGTCTAACTACTAGAATTCGTTTTGGATTGGGAATACTGTAGGTTATGAATTGTACGGAGTGTATTCAAAAGTTAGGGTTGCGAACCGAGAAACTCTGGGCGAGGTAAAATACTAATTCATTCGATACATTGATGAAGTTAGGGTAAATTTAGAGTAAGAATGTATCGCATGTGTTAGGATGTAAGTTATATTCGATTAGAATGCATTGTCTGACATTTATATGTGATTATTTAAGTTAAGTATAGAATCATAGAATCATGTTGAGTTAATTAGAATAGTTTTCTTTAGAGTGTAATTTGATATATGCATGAAAATAGTCGGAATTTGGGATTTGAGTTTAAGGATCGATGCAACCTTTTTTATTATAAATTGTTCTGCATATAGACAATCTAAATACGATCTCAGTATTATGAAAATAGACTTTCATACTTTGAAAATGACATATGGTTTGAAACGTTTGGATGAAAATTTAAAAGTTTATGATTTTTCAAAGATTTTTTATATTGTAGAAAATTAATTATTTTAGACTTGCTTCCGACTTTGAGAGATCTTTAGAATTGAATTTGACTTGACTTTGATTGTGTTAATTATTTATAAATGGAATGAAATTGATGACATTAAAATGTATACAAAGATTGAAGAATTTGGATTTGTATAAAATTAGGAAATATGAATAAATCCTAAAAATGTTTGGAAATTGATGATATAATTGTGATCATGCCTTAGGAAAAATCGATTGAGAATCGAGTAAGACTTCATTGCACTGAATTGTGGAAATAGGGAGTGAATACCCTCCCTAAAAGTGAGTGAGACCCTAATCTCTTACATGAAATAGTGAAACTTGATTTTTACCGTGTTTTCAATAAAACATATTTTTGATATGCATTGACTCGACGTATGAAACTAAATTTCAAATTTGTTTTGTGACTTTTGGAGTGTCGTAAATCTATGTTTTCTATGACTATGCATCCATGGTTTGAAATAAAATAATATTGTGCTATTATTTAAGAACTATAAAGTTTTCTATCTTACCGTTGCATTGTCATGTTGATTTAAAATGATTGATGAAATGTATCGGCACGCAGATTTGAGATATTTTGATGAACTATGTGGGTTGGATGCCTACTAGTTATGAGATGATATGATGATATGATATTACTTGATGGATTTCGTAGCTACGAAGGGCGTTTGTAGAGGCACCGGGATGTCTGGATACGCTTCTGCAGGAGGTAACCGCAAACGTCATCTAAGGGCTATAGGCGCGGTTGGTTGAACCCTCATAGGGGGGGACGTGTGTGACGCCACTATCTAGAACCGGGCGGGGTCCTATACACAATTATGAGCTAGCCCCAGCGAACTCATGACCAACGTCGGGGTAGAGAGCAACTTTTGAATATTCTTGCATAATAAAACCTCCAATGCGCATATTCTTGGTCATGGTTGACCTTTGCCAGAATCATTTTCGACTTGCTCTAAAATAATACTTAATTTTTAAATGAATGCATATATGTATGATATCGTGTGATTGACTAAATGATTTCATTTTACTAAACATTCCATGTTTTACTGCAAATCGTGAATTATTGCTTACGAATAATGTTGTTTGACACTCTAATGTTTCACCCACACTATTTATGCTTGATATTAATCCCCTCATTCACTGGATATCTTCCTTGATACTCCCCCCTCTTCTTTCCTCTCTTAGACACAGATTCTCGTGATAGAGTAACGCACGGATTCTCGAGGTCTTTGGTTGTGTGTTGGTGGAGTTAGGAATTCACGACGGTGAGATCTAAATTTAAGTTGAAATATGATTTTCGTGCTTTATGTCGACCCTGCGATACCTCGATTTCGAGGTCCGTAGTTGACCGTGTACATTTTATGGGATGACTGTATAAATTATGGACATTTATTTATGAAACTCTCATGTTGGTTCATTACGTTTGCATTGAGACACTTGTAAATATTTAAAATGTCAACTTGGGAATTTGTTGTACATTTGTATAAAATTTAGGTCTGCTCGGTGTGGCGGCTGCTCATGCCCTAGTTGGGCATGACAGTAGAGGTCTGTGACTAGGACTGTTAGTATTGATGATAGCATTGCATTGTCCTGGTTGTCCACTATGAATGTGATTGATTGTTGTGAGGTCGGGATGACCAATTCATTTAGTTGACAGGATGGATGTCCATTTTACAGGTTGATTTGTACATGGGAGACCACCGAAATATGGGGAGGTTCTGCCCGATTTTCTGTAAAAATATAGTCGGTATCTAGGGCAACGGGCGGCTGCTCATGACTTCGGTTCGGGGCGTGACAACTTAGCACAACGATTTTTGCACATATTGGATTAAGGTGATTCTAATGCCCACTTAAAGATAAGATATAAATTTACAACTTTTGTATTCAGAGCATAACTTAATTCAGTTTAAAAAATTACTCAAAACTACAGTGAAATTCAGGCACGAAATAGAGCAGAAAATAGGGCAGTTTTCTAAAAAAATTATGTTATTTCAAAAATTCATTAAAAGTTCAATTGTCAATGAAATTCTTCGAATCATATATCATTCTAAAGCTATAAAAGTCTAGTTTAACCAAGAGAAAACCATATTCTATGTGAAGTTGTGCAGAAAGGTTATGAGCTAAAAATTACAACAAGGTCAATTTATCCGCAAGCAAAATTCATGGTTATTCATACTTTTAGGTTCAAAAGGGTGATTTATTTCTTCCCTAATGCACTCCATCCTTATTTTAATATCACAAACAATCTGAAAACATATTAAACAAGGCTAATAGGTATCAAAGAAACAAACACAAGTATGATACTTGCTTTTTCAAGTTTCTAATCTCACTTTGCCTTCCTGTCTCCAACCTCATTTCCTTTCTTTGTGTTTTCAGCTTATTCTGCAACTTTTCTACACTTCTTTATGTTAAGGACTCTAAGTACATGGATGGAGGTTACTGAATCTAAGCTTAAAAGATAGTTTTAATGGAGTTAAGGTTTGGTTTTTGGGGCAACAAGGTGGGATGCAGGAATAAAGTCCAAGAAGAAAAAGGGGTGTGTTAAGATCTCTCTCTCCTCCTCTCTCTCTCTCTTTACTTAGTGAAAAGTGGGCCCTCTCCCAAGCACATGTAATGTCTAGAAATAAGTCATGTGTCTTGTCCTATGCCTTGTAATTGTGTGACATGTGCTCATTGTAAGTCCCACACCAAACCTAATTTGGTTTTATTGTTGGTTTATTCTGACCATTCTCAATTGCATTTACGTAATTAACGAATTTTAGTACAGTGCAATGCAAATAATTTAAAAGTATTCAATAAAATAAAAAAAAAATGCAAATACAAATGTATAACATAATGATTTCTCAAAACGGGAGCTTACATCCTCTTTCTTAGGGGCGAGCTTGCTCCCGGGGTGGAGTTGACCGGTAGCCTCCACCTTCCTTGGTACCAGTTGGCCAGGTCTGAACGCTCGATTCCAGACCCTTTGATTGTGATATCATGTCATCTGTTGTTGATAGGTCGTCATACATGCTGATGCGGACTCTCGTAGTTCTGGAAGCAAGTCCAGTTTTTCTCGTAGGATACGCTCGTTTTGCCCAGCTTCGTATTGAGTTACCCAAAGTGAGTGAATACATCTCCACGGGTATGACTGCTTCACTTCCGTAAGTTAGATTGAACGGTATTTCTCCCGTTGCTCTTTGAGAGGTAATGCGAAATGACCAGGAATTCCATAAAACTCTTTGGCCCATTACCCCTTGGCGTCATCCAATGTCGTCTTCAGTCCTTGCAGGATCATTTGATTGGTTATTTTGGTTAGCCCATTAGTTTGTGGGCGAACGACTGATGAAAATCGATGCTGAATCTCGAGTTTCTCACAGAATTCTCGAAAGCACTGGTTGTTGAATTGCTTTCCATTGTCCGTGAAGAGGACGTGTGGTATGCCAAACCGGGTGATAATATGAGTCCACACGAAGGACTAGACTTTGGTTGTTGTGATTTGAGCTAGAGCTCTTCTTCCACCAAATTGGTGAAATAATCAATCGCTATAATAAAAAATTTTTGTTGTCCCGCGGCTGGGGGGAATGGTCCGAGAATATCCATGCCCCATTGAGCAAACGGCCAAGGGCTAGATATGGGGTTAAGCTCGGCGGAAGGTAGTCGAGGCACTGAGGAGAAGCGCTAGTATTTGTCGTATCGTTTGACGTAGTTGTCAGAATCGGTCTTCATAGTTGGCCAGTAGTACCCCTGACGAAGGGCTTTATAGACTAGATTTCGAGCACCTAAGTAGTTATCACAGATTCCTTCATGGATTTCTCAGAGGACATAGTCCCCCTCTTCGGGAGTCAGGCACCGTAGGTATGGATGGGTGAACGATTTGTGGTAGAGGATCCCATCAATTATGGCGTACTGTGCTGCTTTTCGTTTTAGTTTCATCGCTTCTGCGGGGGACTCTAGCAGATGGTCGTGTCTTAGATACTCTTCTATGGGGTCTTTCCAGCTGGCTGACCGATCAATTGGCAAAGCCTTCCTGGGCTTGTCAATGTTAGGATGCGGTAAACTTTCGATTTATACCGTTCGACTAGAGGCAACCAAATCGGAACTAGCCAGTTTCGATAGTGTCAGCTCCTACATTTTCTGAACGTGGGATTTGTTGGATGTCAACCTTGCCTAACTAGTCCATCGTCTCGCGCAGCTTGTTCAAATATTTAGCCATGATTGAGTCTCTGGTTTCATAAACCCCTTCGATTTGCTTCACGACCAACTGGCTGTCTGTGAACACCCTGATATTTCGTGCTCCCATGTCTGTGGCAATCCGAAGGCCCGTTAGTAAGGCCTCGTACTCAACCTGGTTGTTGGTGGCCTGGAAATCAAAGCGAATGACGTATTCTTCCTTAAAATCGTTCGGTCCCACTAGTACGAGTCCGACATCGCTTCCTGAAGAATTTGATGACCCGTCCACGTGGGTAGTCCATTCTGGGGTCGACCATTCTTCTTGCTGGTCAAGAGGTTATTCTTCAGGCATCGTGGACAAAGTGCATTCGAGGATAAAATCGGCCAGTACTTGGCCCTTTATTGCTGGTCGCGGTTGATATTGGATATCAAACTCGTCCAATTCCACACTCCATTTGATAAGCCGCCCGGACGTGTCTCTCTTTTGGAGGATTTGTTCCAACAGTTGGTTGGTGAGTACCACAATAGTATGGGTCTGGAAATACGATCGGAGGAGTCTCGCTGAAACGACCAAGGTGTAGACTATCTTCTCAATCGACCGATAGTTAATCTCGAATTCTTTCAATATCCTGCTGATGTAATAGACTGACTTCTGAGTAGTAGATTCTTGTCTCATCATTACGGAGCAGAGCGCTCACTCTGAGACGGCCAAATACAGGTAGAGTTCCTCCCCGAAAATAGGTCACGAAAGCAGCGGAGATTGCATCAGATATTCTTTCAGTCGTTCGAAGGCTGTTTGGCATTCGGGTGTCCATTCAAACCGTCAGGATCTATTCAGCGTGTCGAATATGGGTTTGTACTTCTCGCCAACTCTGGACATGAATCGGCTTAGGGCCGCTATTCGACCAGCCAGACATTACACTTCTTTGAGTGTTTGGGGAGATGTCATGTCTAATATTTCTTGTATCTTTTTGGGGTTGGCTTCTATCCCTCGGTCGGTGATCACGAACCCCAGGAATTTTCCCGAGGTGATTCCAAAGGTGCACTTCGCCGGGCTCAAACGCATATTGTACCGTTCTAGTGTCTGGAATGTCTCCTCAAGATCTGTAACATGGGTTTCGGCTGTAACGCTCTTCACGAGCATATCGTCAACATTAGTTTCAACATTCCTACCTAACTGGTTTTTGAAGACCGTATTGACTAACCGTTGGAAAGTTACTCCAGCATTCTTTAGGTCAAAAGGCATGACCCGGTAACAATATGTGCCAAACTTGGTGATGAAGTTGGTCTTTTCTTCATCTTCATGCGTCATTCTGATATGATTATAGCTGGAATATGCGTCAATAAAACTCAAAAGTTGGTGTTCTGAGGAGTTGTCCACGAGCTTGTCAATATTGGGGAGCGGATAACTATCCTTTGAACATACTTTGTTGAAATCGGTGAAGTCCACACACATCCTTCACTTGCCGTTGGCCTTTTTCACCAAAACTACGTTAGCCAACCATTTTGGGTACTTGACTTCCCGGATGAACCCAGCCATCAACAACTTCTGAATTTCTTCCTAAATGGTGTGTTGGCGTTCGAGGGCGAACACTCTCTTCTTCTGCCTAACTAGTTTGAAATTGGGATTGACAGTTAGCTTATGGGTTATGACCGACGGATCTATACCGGGCATGTCTTCCGGAGTCCAAGCGAAGACTTTTGAGTGTCGCTACAGACAGACGACTAAGGCCTCTCATAAAGAAGATAATAAGTTGGCTCCTATCTGGACGGTTTGACTGGAGTCGCTTGTCAAGGAGATCTCGATTGTTTCTTCGCCTGGTTTAGGCTTGACTTTTGACTCGGTGCCTTCTCTATGTTCTAAAACATCAACCGGGAAAACTTCTTGCGCGCCTTGTGCCGTGAAGAGGATATAGGGATCAAGATCGCTACGTACTGTGGCGACTCCTAGTGGTATTTTAAACTTCACTTTCATGTGTCTCGTACTTTGCAGTGCCTCTAGGTCGTCCAAGTTGAGCCTGCTGAGAATGGCGTTGTAGGAAGAATAGATTTTCACCACATGAAACAGGATCGGGGCAGTCGCATGATGAGGGGATTTTTTGAGAGTCACGGGAAGGTAGATGATACCTTCGGGATAAGTAAACTCGTTCGAAAGTCCTCTGAGGGATCCGGTGGGTGGCAGAAGTCGAGACGGATTAAAGCCCATCTTACAGAAGGTGTCCTGTGTGAGAAGATCACAGTCGGCCCCCTGATCGACGAGAACCCTTTTCACAGTGAAGGATTCTATTTTGAGAGCTATGACGATGGGGTCGTCGTAGTAGGGATCTACCTCTGGCAAATCATCATCATCAAAATCTATGACTAGCCTTCTCCTTTTGACGGGTGCTGTGTCGGGGGTAATCATGGTAGACATCGTCATGAGTTTTTAGAGAATCAGTCTGTTTCCTACAGATGACACCAATATGTTGGAGGTGGATTATAGCTCCACAGATACCGATTCCTTATAAACTCGAACGGTCTCCGTCAGTAAAGAGGAAAACACCTGCAAAAATCGCTGGAGGGTGATCCGACGGGGAGACTCCGACGCTCAAGTCAGTAAATAGTGGTTTTCGAATGAAAGAACAGATTGAGAGTTTGAGAGAGTGATTCCCTGTGATTGGTGTGCCCAATGTGTTTGACCTCAAGAGCATACCTAGTTTAGATGGTTTTGAGAGATCTTATACCTTTCAAAGTCATGCGCCACTTTGGGGCTTCAACCCTACCTTCCTTATTGAGTTGCTCCAAAAATCTCAGGAACTCAATATTCTGCATTGATTGCGATTCTCATCCTTTGGGAAATTTTCGTCTTTGAGAGGGATACTTTCCTTGGCTAAAAGATTCCAGAGATGCCGTTTTGAAATAAGAAACTAGGATTATTAAGATGTTCTGGCATTCCCTTAGAATCGCTAGACATGTTAGCTATCGATTAGTCACTCGACCGTTAAGGAGTCTTTAGGTCTTGTTCGGTTGAAGAATTGAGGCTTGATTGCCCAATCAGGACGATCACCCTTGCTAGGTGTACTACATTCGGTTAGCGGGATAACTAAGACCCTGTCGTTCGGGAGATCTGGACAACTAAAACCCTTCAATAGATTTCAGTAGTGATCGTTGGGCATCGGTCGGTAGGCGCTCTTAATGGGCTCTTCAATGATTGACTCCCATGATTGGGCCATAACACTTACCAAAGGTTAGACATGGAAGTCAAAATTTGACTCCTATTAGTTGAAGTTTGGTTTGACACCACATATTTATGTGTTATATATCTATATGTAGAGAAAGGATACATAGCTCGAACATAGGCATGATCCATACTAAAACAACAAAGCAAAAGGAAGTAGTTTCCAATGTTGACATGAGGCAGCCATGTAATTTTCATTGCAAAGATGGGTCAAACGAAAAAGGGAAAAAAATGAAGAGGAAGCATCATCAGCATCATCCTGCTGAATTCTCTCATCTTTGCCTTCTCTCTCTCTCTCTCTCAAATTAAATCCTCTCTTTTTGCCTAAAGAACTTCTCTAGATTTCAGGCTTTACACACGTTTCTTACGGCTTTTTGATTTTCACTTTGCACGACCAACAGTTTTGGCCAGAGTTAAACATCCAGCAGCCACGTTTGTGAAGCTTTCTCCTAGAGGCAGAACACCAAGTTTTTTCTCCAATTGAACCGGATGCAATTCACAAAGGAAGATTTGGGAAGCAAGATTATTTGTATTTGTTGGATAGAATTAAGTAGATCATAGAGACCAAACCTCTTCTTTGGAGTCATTGGAAATGATTGCATCAGATCAAAAATCTTCCTACTCAGCTGCTTTTTCTCTAGCAAGTGCCACAACACTTTCAGGAAAAATTGCAAATTCTGCCACATGAATACCAAAACTTTGATCACAAGCCCCCGGCTCCACCTAAAAATGAATTACAACAAAAAATCGTATTAGGTATAAGCAACTTGTGGCTGAGGTTCCCATGCTCCAGTTATAAAACAAGCACATGCAAGTTGTGCAAAGAACATACTAAACCAACACACGTACTGATAAATATAACATTGCTAATGCAGCGGATTTCAGGAAGAAGATCAGATGATATTATTAACATGAAGGAATGTCTAACTATAGACTAGGAAAAATATGGAGCATAGGCAGACCTTGTAAAGCATGGTCAACTTGTGATTTGCATCATCATGGGCTAATGGAGTCGGTTCATGAAAGCACGTAGGAAGCAATGTAGGTGCCTGGATCATGTCGACGAGATGCTCACAAATAGCCCAAGCCAGACCTGACGTCAGGATTAACAACAGTCAAAAACAGTGCTTCGACACCTTTTCAAGTATGAGAAAATTCAGAAAAACCACTACTAATGTGGCTTGATCAAAGCCACCAAACACAAGTTCAAAAAGGAAGAGTTGCAAGAAAATTATATTATTGTTCATGTGTGCGTTGGAATTGGAGGGCTACCAACACTCTCTTCTGTATTATCCATAGGCAATCCCCCGTGCATGAAAATTACACATTCATTTTCGCAAAAAAAAAAAAAAAAAATGGTCTCCTTTTTACTCTGAAGTTTAACAAGAAATTATGTAGGCGGGAAAAGTTTTGCCAAACTCTCTTCCTTGCTTGTCGGAAGCTTCTTCTAGACTTGGATAGCATGTGCTCTTTTAGTGTATTTATTGAAAAAAGAAGACATGCAGAGGATCAAAATATAGAGCATGATGCAAGAAATTAATGACTTATCATGCTTAATAAAATCGTCTACCTTTTGGATGTACCAAACAATTCCGATGTTTACAGGTAAAATGACTATGATACTTGTATAAAACTACTAAAACTGAACCTTTCACATCAAAAATTAAGAATTGGAACCTGAAACAGATGCATATGGGCAAACCAATCTACAAAGCTCACATGTTCAGCCAAAAACTAGAGTTCTCTAATTGGGGTATAGTGAGAAATTAACCGAGTAGCAATTGCATCCAATCATCTTCTTGCAACAAAAGTTCAAATCTTTCGAAGACCTACATGTGCACATGCATATAGTCATGCACAGAAAGGGAGAGAGGAGCAATCAAGTAGATATAAAGAATCATCAAGTGGTCAATTTATATATGTATATACATAAATCAGTATCAAGTGTAAATCCAATATGAACTAATCAAATCCATCATAAGTAGATGTCCCTGGGACCAGTTCAGCAGTGATTATTAGTGACCTTTCAGTCGCTCCTTTTAGTATTGATGCTGTCTCAAGCATTTCTTTCATGAACATAGAAACACTGCGTGTCTGCAAAGGGTGAGACGGGGTGATCGTCATGAAACATAGATGAAATGAAATACCATATATTTAACAATCATTTCTAGCAAAACCATTGTGATATTCAAGAAAGTGTCTTATTAAAGTGATAATGTCTTTTGTCGCAAGGTGGCAAATGCGGATACATGTAATCAAACAACTTGCAAAAGAGTTGAAATCAAATTTTAGGGGTCACTGTCCCAAGGACCTGATTTGCACAGGTTCAAAGTGTGAGATTAGAAAGTAGACAATATTTATCAAAGGACTTTCTAGCCACGGATATCTTTTAGAACTCATGAGAAGCAAAACTTGGTCAAATCTATTTTCTTGGAACTATGCTGTTGTCACTAGCTACTAACAAGATGCATTATCGATTACTAGATCAAAACCATTCATCACAAGTTGTAATGTAACAAGTGACCAATCATTTTTCTATTGCGAACTAAGAATCATATGATTGTGTCAGGCTTTCTGTCTGACTTTCTACAACATGAATCAGTTCAGTGACCTATTAGCTGGTGAAAAACCTGAATTTTCAGAATTTAGCAGGCAACTTACAATGAGTGAACAATATATGAACAAAAATCATTTTCATCATGTCTTCTCTCTCTTTTATCCTGACATTCAATGGAGAAAGGAACTGACTAGAGAACAAACCTTGAAGCTGGATAAAATATAATAGTTCTGGTAGGAAGTAAACATCATCGCACAAGTAATGTCATGTATGCCTGAACTGGTATTATTTTACCCACAGCATGGCCTCTTCACCCGAAGTATGTACTTGGCCTTGCCATAAAATAGGGGCAGTGGGTCAAGCTCCCAATACTCAAAGCAGACATTTCGGATTTTACCTGGACTTGCGTGCTTATGCACAAAAGAGCTATTAGCCATTGGTTACGAGGGTAGACAGAGAGCTATGTTAAAGGTGAATTGTGCCATTTTTGCACATCTCGTTGATTACAGTGGATTTTTTTCCTCCTCAGCATGTGGACTGGGCTTGTGAGTCAAACCACATGATTTTGCTTTTTGTGTTCTCTGTGTTGCTTTAATTTGATGGTTCTTGTTTTGCCATTGTTTTAACAACTAAGTTATCAAACACATTTAACTTCCATCATACAAATAGCATAGGGATTCATCAGGCATGTATTGTATTCGGTTTACCTGGCAATCACCAGCACCAACACGAGAAAAAATACAAATGTGGCCAGAAACAGCAGCTTTATCACCAGGAACAAAGGAACCAACTTGTGCCATCAGAACATTCAAGCCTACCTGAGAATGCTCACAGACAAACACGCAATGTTAAAAAAAGGATGCAACAAACAAATACAACAACAACAACAACAACAACTTAGACATTCTATCCCAAAATTTAGGGCCGGCCACATGAGAGATAAATAATGAAGTCAAAAAAAAAAAAAAAAAAGAAGAAAAAGATTTAGTTTGTGCGGATTCTCCTACGCCACTCATTCCTATCTAAGACCATCTTCTTAACTAACTCCATCACTATCATATCTTTATGAATACATTGCATCTAAGTTTTTAATGATATATCTCTACGTTTTATTAACTCTCCTATATTTAAATTCTTTACCTTCCTAACAGGCGCGTCTTTAGACATTCGTTGCACATGTTCAAACCATCTTAGATGATATTCTCGCATCTTATCCACAATTGAACTGACTCCCAGTTTATTATGTATCTCGTCGTTTCTAATTCTATCATTTCTAGTTTTGTCACACATCTACCTAAATATTCTCATTTCAGTTACAACCATTTCTGCTCTTGTTGCTATTTAATGACCCAACATTCAGTGTCATATAATAGAGCAGGTTTTACTGCGGTCCTATAGAATTTTCCCTTTAAATGTAATGGCATCGTGCGATCACAGAGCATTACGGATGGTTTCTCTATTTCATCCAACCCGCTTAAATTCTATTATTGACATCTCCATCTATATTGCCATCATTTTGGATAATGGAACCAAGATATCTAAACCGTTCGCTCTTTGAGACTTCTTTTCCTTCTAATCTAATCGTTTCTTCATTATCCTGATGGTTGCCACTAAACTTATATTTCATATACTCAGTTTTAGCTCTACTCAATCTAAATTCTTTAAATTCTAACGTGTCCCTCCATAACTCTAATTTAGTACTGATATCCTCTCTAATTTTATCAACCAAAACTATATTATCTGCGGAGAGCATATACCATGGTATTTCATCTTGAATATTTTTTGTGATTTCATCTATCACTATTACAAATAGTAAGGGACTCAATGCCGAATCTTGATGGAGTCCAATGTTAATAGGAAAGCTATTACTCAGCCCTTTGCAAGTTCTTACATTGATCACAACTCCTTCATACATATCCCTAATAAGGTTAATGTATTTCAAAGAAATCTCATTCCTCATAAGCGCCCACCACAACACGTCTCTGGGACCTTATCATATGCTTTCTCAAGATCAATGAATACCAATGTAAATCTCTTTTTTACGCTCTAAATGTCTCTATCAACTGTCTTAGCAAATGAATAGTTTCAGTAGTGGATCGTTTTGACATAAATCCAAATTGATTCTGAGACAGACTTATCTCCCGTCTCAATCTATGTTCTATCACTCTCTTCCATAATTTCATCGTATGACTCATGAGTTTAATTCCTCTATAATTGGAGCAATCTTGTATGTTCCCTTTATTCTTTGGACAATTATGCTCTCTCTCCATGGGTAGGACATTTTATTTGTTTGCCAAATTTTGTTAAAAAGAGCCGTTAACATTATTACTCCGAATTCTCCTAAACATTTCCACACCTCGATAGGGATGCCATCAGGTCCTATGGTTTTGTTATTTCTCATTCTCTTTATGGCCTCCTTTATCTCATGGGGACGAATCTTATGTTTAAAATCTCTATTAATCTCTTCTCTAGATATCTCTATATTTTCTATATTTACTGTACTCTCAATATCAAATAAGTTATTAATGGTGTATGCAACAAACAAATAGTAAGCTAACAATCGGGATATTAGCAAGACCATGACACTAATCTGGCAGTGACAGCAAACATAGAGTTGTGTCCTGAGGCTCATTAAGCCTTACACAAATAAATAATGGGGTCCATTTAAAATCCCCAATTTTGTGATGCTAAAACAAAATGAACTATTCTGGGGTTTCCTGTACAAGAATGGTCTTTGACATGCACGTGCTTTGAATGTGAAACACCACCAAAAACCATCATTTCAAATATAGGTTTATGCATGTCACAGAGTCATTATAGGCAGATTATGTGATTCCTGCAAGACGATAAAGAAAGAAAAATCAGGCTGAGACAGATGTCAGACCTGTCAAATGAATGTTGATTTCCCACCCAATGAAAAGTAACGGTTGAAAGGTATTAAAGGTCTCTTATCAAACTCCTCCCAGTTAAAATGAGCAAAGTCAAAAGTGTAACCACCTAATAAAGTCTTACCACATGTGGCAAACCACCTCTCTTCTTCGTAAGGCCATGAATCATCCGCTCAATATCTGATATTCCTTTCAAATGCAGCCCCAGATCTGGTTGAAGTTGAGTATCCTCAACAAATGTCTGTACCAAATTCAGCCTCCTGTTAATTTCATTAACATCTGATAAAGGTTGTTTCAGCTGCATGTACAATAAAAGCTTTCCCATCCCGGCAGTGCAGGTTCTATTCATCAAACCAGACTAAAAGTTTTATTTGCATCCGTCTTGCTCTCAAGGATAGTTAGCCCCCATAGCAGCAGAATCTAACCTCATGTAGTTGTCAAGGTTGTACCCACAGATCACATAATTTTCATAGTTGCTCTCATCTGCAAGTAGTTCTTTTTTTGGTACCTTGGTTTGGCCACCACTCGGTATCCGGGATGAATCCCGACTAATCCGGATCGACCTGCTGTCGGGCCCATTTTTGGGGGGGAGGTCTCCCAATGGTGTTTTTTCCGTACCCAAGACAATAGAACCCAAAGTCCCATAGTAATGAACCCAAAGTCCCAGGAGCAAATTCAAATGCAGAAACCAAATCACGAAAGGGTCAATAGAACCTTTGACAAGCCTGTGAAGATCTTGCACCAAATCCCTTGACTTAAACTCAGTCCTCTTCTCTCAGTCACCATCACACTGCATCTTGCCATTACATCTAGCAAAGCTCTACTTTCTGTGGATTCACAGATGTTCCATGGGAAAAGGCATTCCTTGCAACCTCAAGCAACCAAAGCAGACTCTACATTTGTGAAGTGGCTATCATCAAGAAACTCAGCCAATCCAAGCACTCTTTTAGTCAGATCAATGAAACTCAAACCAATAGTGCATCCATTGGCACTGAAGTTTGGCAAGAGGGCAACAATTGCATGTGAATCCCGCACATCATTGTTAGCAAATAAAACATCCTCAAAACTGCCAAGGTTTCCAGGAGTTCCACTTCTCACCAGCTTCCAATTGGAATCACTAGCCTCATAGTGTTTGATAATGTGGTCAGTTCTCTCCAGAAGAAGATCAAAGACAAATGTTTCAAACATGTTCCCGCTCACACTCACACCGGAAATACCATCCGAACCAGCACCTAGTTGTCGCAAAGCAGTTGTGGTATGGTAGTAAATCTTTGCAATGAAAGTTGCATTTTCATCATGGCAGTGTAATAGTCCTGAATAAAACCAAATGTTAGAAGGGAAACAGGACACAAAATGATAGGGATCAGAGTCTAAAGCAAGAAAGAAATCAAAGTACAACCAGCACTTAACTACAATCTAGACCCTAAATATTAGCAGACTTTTAAGAGCTAGTAATGGAGTACTGTACAGTTTCTGCAGCAGATCTTTTCTTTATAGAAATTTTTTAGTTACTTTCTATTTTTATTTTGGTGTCTAATTATTTAGAATGTTATTTATATGCTTCTTTATCACTAAAAAGTCAATTGTAGGAGTACTTAGGAATTTTTATATTTAAGTCTAAGTAGTATCACTAGTTTAATTGTCTATTGTAAATGCTTATAGTTGAATAATTGAATGCAATTTCAACTTCTAGCCAAATAGTTTGAATTCACTCGTGTATAAGTACTTTCTTGCCCTAGGTGTAGTGCCTAAGGAGATACTACAGTCATTCTAGTAATTTATTCTTTTTCTTCTCATCTATTGCTATTTTCCTTCCAATTTAATTGCTGAATTTCATTCTGCAGAAAACCTATTGTCCAAAAATAAATAATACAACAACAAATTGAACCTTAGTCTCAAATTTTAGGGGCCGCTAAATTTAATATAGAAACGCCCACCGTGGGGCTCGAACCCACGACCACAAGGTTAAGAGCCTTGCGCTCTACCGACTGAGCTAGACGGGCTTGTGTAAACAATATTCTAAAAAATTGTAATGGAATTTTTAGAACCTTTAGTGCCTTTTGTATGGTTTTTAATAACATTTTGAGTTTTTTAGCAGTATTTTTCTAAAATCCCACTAAAAGTATACATATTAAAATTTTTTCACAAAAATTCAGTTTTTTTGGGGCCCCCCCGGGGGGGGGTGATAGTCCTACATTGGCTTCTCCACTGCTCTTAAAACTCAAAGGAACCCCAACTGCTTTGCCCTAAAATCCTTTGGAGTCATTGTACATCATAAAAGCTCCATAATCCTAGCACATTATGTAGGTAAATAACACAGTGTTATTAAAAACATTCACCCGGCGGGGGGGAGAGCATGCATACAACATAAGATTGAAAGAAGATGCTGCAGTACACGAGCAAGTCAAAACACAAATTGATGGAATATACCAAAAGGGGATGGGGGAGGGAAGGCAAAATGAGAGGACACTCAAACAGAAGAAGAATTTATGCATACTCCCGTACCTTGAAAGCAAGCTGTGGTCATTTTCACAAATTTAATTCCAGTATCTTTTCCACCTACTAACCATTTACCAAGTAAGTCATTACCATTACAATTTAACAAATTCGCACATGATCACAAAATGTAGATTTTCACAAATAATGGGCATGCTGGTTTCTGCTAGTTTCTAGATAGAATCAGGTTAAAGAGAGCATTTAAAAGTGACAAGAAGGTCTTCTGTGACATTTTGGTCAGGAGGCTCTCTTGCAAAATATGAATGGGATGTGGTGAAAAAGAACGAGGGGCAGAGTGGCCTAGGTGTTGTAGAGGTGGATTAATCTTAAAGAGGGTTTGGCTTAAAATAAATTAATTTCTGGTAAAAAAAAAAAGATTTTCAAAATTAAGTCAAAGTACCTTATATGTTATTCTGCAATTATAAAAATTTATTTTATCATGAATGATGAAGGCAGAAAGTCTATAGGGATGACTGATTTATCAATCAGCAAATTTTCATCAGCGATCTAACAATTTTATCCATATTATGCAATGCACAATTAAATTAACAATCATTTGAGAGAGAGAGAGAAGAGAGGGGGGCACAGTGAATTATCAATAGCTATTATGA
This sequence comes from Dillenia turbinata, assembly GCA_037126225.1. Classification (NCBI taxonomy): domain Eukaryota; kingdom Viridiplantae; phylum Streptophyta; class Magnoliopsida; order Dilleniales; family Dilleniaceae; genus Dillenia; species Dillenia turbinata. The sequence continues at coordinate 9,554,191 of JBAMMX010000016.1, read as the reverse complement.
AGCCAAACCACTTACAATGACAATAATTATGTGGTATTTGTTGCATCCAACACATGTCAAAGACATTACCCTTGAATTTCATTCCATGACATAATATCACCAGACAAATTCACCACAGTAATCTCAAAAGTAATTGAACTTCTAAGTCAGAGTAGACACTGATTTACGCCACATTCAAAATGCATGGTCAACCCATTAACAATTTTATCAATTTTATAGTGTAATCATGTTGGGCAACTCTTCGATTATTATAATTGAGAGGCATCACACCAATTATCATATGATTTTCAATGCCTAGTGAACAGATTACCGAAATGGATCCATAGGGACAATTTTTTTAATCTTAGAAGTATCCTGGCTAAATCTACATGTTAGCTCATCAGAATCAACTATAGTAGTCAGTTCCATAATGTTTGCAGGGTTAATCTAATGAATCTGGAGATTTTGGGTGGTAAAATATCACTAATGGATTATAAAGCATGGAAATGGACATGAGACACTGGCAAAATATATCACAAACAAATAGAACAAAGTTATAAAAGACTTTATACAAATGTAAGTTGCAAAATGCTGTATCATGCCGTGCCCATGTGCCAGACAGATAGACATGCTCATTTTTAGTGGTGTTCGCACAACATAGCTAAAGAAGGAATGAGGAGTGCCATTAGTAGCATGGTGAGGATTAATTTGCATAAACAATCTGCATGGAAAGGGATCCTAATGGATTCTGGAAATCTATTAGGAGAAGATGGACATATCTTCTGGGAAGGTTGAATATTGGAATGGAATCTGAAATCTACTTTCCATGGAATAATTGTTGGGGCACTTCTCCACTGAAAGACCGCTTCTTTCATCTATTTCATCCTTTCTACAAGCAGCTGAAATGCCATTTTGGTAATTGACTATTTTTAGGATGGGGAGAAAAGAAAAAAAGATAAAAAGATATTAATCATACATGATAAAAGTAAAACACATATCCATATAACCATCACAATAAAATACTTCCAAATTATACCAACAAACAATAACATCGAGGACATCGAAAACTTTTGCAAGTACACAATTTTCCTCACAAAAACCTTCTCCATTTACCAGAACATCTGGTTGTTAGGTTCTATATGTATTTATCACAAAATCCATTAGAGTAAGTCAAACCATAATCTAACAAAACCCAAGCTCTTAAGCCGACCAGAGGTTTTGCCGTATCTGTTATGCCTTTGAGGAGAAAACCTCTACTTACTCCTCCAATTAAAGAATCGATAAGTTGATTGATGTTATTATTATTTTGTTATTATGCAGATCTTGGGATCTTCACCCACACATAGAGTTCAACAATTTCCCAAAGGCCCTTTACAAATGCTAACTCAAAGTTGATCTAAAGCCACTGCTACTTCCATATCAAGTCCATTTCCACAAAATTAGGAAAAAATTTTCATATTCATTCCTAAAACAACTTAGAGACTTATATTTAACAAAAAAATGCAGAGAATAACATGAACTCACCCTCAGATCACAGAATCCTACCGCCCTTGGGTCCTTCAATAAATCGAATCAGATTAGAACTCTCTCTCTCTCTCTCTCTCTCTCTAAAATGCCAAGGAATTTCGCTTATGTCGGCTAGGGTTTTGAAGAGCAAGAGAAAACCTAGAGCTTGCTTAGCATCTGAAATACATAAGTACCAAAACATCAATATATTTAATGAAATTAACACAAAACACCACAACTGAGAAAGTAAAGTAAATAAAAAAGCGAAGAACTGCAAGAGTGAGAAGAATAATAAATTAGGGGTTTTTGGGATTTCGATTTTAACCTAGTTTGAGCTCCAGAAGCTTGTTCTGACCCAAATCTTCGTCCAGAGAGAGAGAGTCGTAATAGAGTGACAGAGCGGGCGGTATAAATCCTCCGGGTTATGGCGGGAAAGAGATCGGGGGTGGAGTGGAAGTAGTCTTGGTATTAATGGGCCTCCACATTGTGTCGTGGCCCGTGGGACCCGACGACGCAAAATCTGAATTTCCCGAGGGCAAGGGAGTCTGTTCCTTTTGCGAACGCGCGCGCGCGCTACTCTGTTGAGAAGCTACCTGGGAAAAGTTTTCACAACCTTATTGGGTTTAGCATGGATAATTCTGGTCGGCTTATTTACTGATAGAGGTACTCATTCCTTCATATTTTTGAGTTCAATACAATAAAAAGATATAAAAATCAATTAGCATAAATTTATTTGTATCAATCAATAATGAGACTCTGGAGACATAGCTTAGTAATCTATTATTGTATGTTATGCCAAGTCTAATCTACACTAGACAAGACTATTCAAAAAGTTAATATTAGAATTAGCCAGAATGAGCTAACCTAGCCTGAATTGAAATCTGTCTCCTAATTAAGAGTTACAAAGTATATGATTCTTACGCTTGAATTGTTTGTAAACATTTAGAGTAAAGGTTATTATACCGATGTTTAACATCGGTATAGTGACTCCTGAATCAATCTACTCTTGAGGGTTTGATTCTTTTTCTTTTTTTGAGAGGGAGACTTTTTTTTTTATTTATTACATGGAGATTTGAATATGAAATTTTGAGGTTGGAGAAGAGAGTTGTTACCACTAAACTGTCTCTTTAAGGATGACTTTCTTTTTTCATTGTTTTAGTGGGGGAAGTGCTAAAAACTTGCTTAGAGATGATATGTTAGAGTTAAAGCTGAAGACAAATATGATTGAAACTCATATTTAAGCTGATGAAATGCATAGTATAAATAGGGTTAGAATCCCCAATTAGTTCTCTAGAAATCAGCCTATATAATCTCATATTCAATCTCTATGATTTGTAAACACCTATACAATCTTCTATATAAGGAAATAATATCAATTGGCTATCGTTGGCAATCTCCACACTCCCCTTCAAGTTGGTGCATAGATGTCACACATGTCCAACTTGTCTAAGAACTTTGAGAACACCCAATTAGATACCCCTTTGGTAAGGATATCAGCTAACAAATCTTCTGATCGAATCTTTGGTAATTCCATAACTTTTTCATCCGGTTTCTCCTTAATGAAAACCTATCTTGTAATACCGAAAATTCGGTATTTGAAATGTTCTGTAAAATATCTCAATAATTATAAAAGAAAATCTTAAAAGTTTTGATTTTCGATTTTGGGTCTTAAATTTAAATTTTTGGTATAATTAAAATGTCGAGTCGTAAATTTGTAGTGGATTCTATTTTAGGTAAATTTAAAATTTCATCATAGTAAGAATATAAAAAAATAAATATATATATTTAAAAAAACAAAAAAAGAGAGAGAGAGAGAGAGAGAGAGTGGGGAGACGCAGCGTTTCAGCCCGAAACGCTGCGTACCTCTTTTTCCCAAATCGATTAAGGCTGAAAGCCCTAATCGATCTCACTCCCTCACCCCCTGCTCCCTCTCCCTCTCGCGTAGTCGTCGCACTCCTCCGCCTCTCTCCCTCACCGTAAACCACTGCTAGCCACCACCACCGTCGTCTCTCTCCCTATACTCACTCTCTATTTCTCTCTCTGTTTCCAGCCTCTGCACTCTCTCTCCCTTCGCGATTCCCCGTTCGCCAACTCGACCTCACCCTCCATCGATCGCCACCACCGCGGCCACCGCGAACCACTACGGACTCCACCTCTTCGTCCCGCACCATCACTCTCTATCTATCTCTCCCTCGCAGTCCCTCAGTCTTCAGTGTCTCTCACTCTCACCCTCGCGCGACAGAGACCTCGCGTTCTCCCCCTCGCTCGTGTGATGCTCTGTGCGAGCATCCCTCTTCGGCAACCCGCCCTAGACCAGCAGTAAATGGACATTCGAGAACCCTAGTTAGACTACGATTTCTTCCTCTCTCAGGTAAAGGCTGAACCCTAATTGTAATTCTAGGGTTTCGATTGTTCATAGTAATTGAACTAATTTACTGAACGGTACTTCGAATTTGGAACAGGTCTTGGACTGAGCAGAGCATACACTGAAGTTAGGGTTGTGAACTGCGAAAACCCTAGGTGAGGGAATTTCCAAACCCTTGACAAGTGAATAAATTTAGGGTTAATTTAGAGTGAGAAGACCTGTATATGTGTTGAAAGTATGCTAAATCTGAATAGAATGCGTTTTCTGAGATTTTACATGTGATTATTTAGGTTAAATCTAGAATTCGATATAAATTGGGTTGTGATAGAATGTCTTAGATAATAATAGAGTTTTGTTTGATTGAATTGCGCAGTTTTCCTTGGGATTTGAATTGAAATTAGTGTGAAATAAATTAAGATTATGTAATTCGGGAGAAAATCGGTAAATTGAGGAATATTGAAAAATTAAAGTCGTTAGTGATTTGAAATGATTCTAGATTGATGAAACGAAAGTTTAGGAATATAATTGTGTAGCTAAGGCTATTGTAAATAAAAGGAAAATTTGAAAACCCTTTAATAGAGCTTTAATTGATATTTATTCGTCTTGATTGGTCTAGGTTGACCTTTGGAAACTCGAGAAGAGTCATTTTGAGTTGATTTCGGAAATAGAGAGTGAATACTCTCTCTAGAGGTGAGTGGACGGTTCATTGTGTTCGTAAATGAGAAACCTGTTTTAAAATTGCTTTGAAAATGATTTTGAAAGATTTTTACATGTTTTATATAAATTGTTTTGTGATTGTGGGCTGTCTGAACTGGATTGTGAGATAGGAATGCATCCACTGTGTTTATGAATGTTTTTGTGCCATGTGATATTTGATATTGCTCTATGAACTGTTTTGGCATGAGATTATGGATTATATGTTGAAAATCATGGCACATTGTTGAGAAATGGATTGAATGAGAAATGGAGGGTGCCGTAGATGACTATAGTCATACCCCCCACGGAGCGACCCGACGGGGTAACGTGGGTTGGGGTTTGGATGTGCGGGGGAGTTAGACGTCCCTCCCTCTGCTGATGTCGTACTAGATTTGGTGTACCCCGGTGATGTACGAGCCAACGCCAAGGAAGGGGGTTTGTTTTGAGACATTGGATAGAAAAACCCTTGGCGGGCTTTCGTCTGGGTTTGGCCGCCCTGAGACGGAAGCGTATTTCGATGGGACCCCAGGATTTTTTGAAAAGATGATTGATTTGGATGCATATTTGTGACATGTGATTTATTGAAATGATTTTATGTACATGAAATGATTTATGAGATATGATTTGACTGCCCCACATTCACACCTTATTAATGAACACAATTACACCATTGCACTCCACTCACTGAGTATACCCCTATGCTCACCCCTCTCTCTCCCCATTTTTCAGAGGAGACTTAGTTGGGAGACTACTCGACGGAGCGTGTGAAGTATTTTTGCGGACTGGATAGGTATTTGGCAGGCATGGTTACTTTTGGAGATTGTTAGCTTTCAAACCATGGAAAGGGAAGTCTGTACATCCCATGCCGTGCGGATTTTATTGATACTGGCCGAGTTGTTGACAAGTATTGATAAAATCCGTCGATTTTTGATTTATTTTATTTCTTTTGATTTCTCTAGTTTTGGAAAACTGTTTATATCTGTACTGGGACATTTGGACTGTAAATCTTAATTTCGATGCTTTTTCTTTGATTTTGTGAAGTTCTGTACAACTCATACCGTTAGGATTTTACCGATACTGGCTTGTTTTCCTCGGGTAAGTGTTGGTAAAATCCGACGGTTATGTTTTGGGACTTCTTGTTTGTTAAATGTTTTCAGAGTGGCCAGGATGGTCACATTGCATGCGTGCATGTACAGGTTCCCGTTCCCCGTTATGTGTTGCTGTGTACTCGTGCATGTACAGGTTCCCACTCCCCGATGTGTGCTAATGTATGATTGCATGTATAGGATCCCACTCCCCGATGTGTGTCAATGTGTGTGTTTGTACATCCAGGAATGAGCCGGATGGGCTCCTTGCATGTGTAATGATTTTGTGATTTCTTGTTTTTGAAGAATTTTATACTTTTGATGATTTATTGTGAATTTGATAGCCTTGCGGAGTCCTGGTAGATGAGGAGGTTTTACCCATGTACCGAGACGACGCAGCGGTTGTCGCGTGGTCGATCTGAGGATCGGGGCGTGACAACTTTATTGGTATCAGAGCCCAGGTTTACGATTTTAAAAGTTTGATGATTTTGAAATGTTTTCAAGTGTATTTCAAATGTCCCAAAAGTTTTCTAAAGGCTTTAAAATGTTTTATTTCTTTTGAAAGAAATGTAAGATCTTTAAAAGATCTTCGAAGAATGTACAGAACTTTTCATGGTTTTTCTAGGAACTTAGGAATGCTCATTTTTAGGGGGTTAAACTCTTGGATTAGTTTCCATTTCATTTTGCTAAGAATAGACTCTATTTGTAGAATCATGCATTTTTTATTTATTTGATAAGGAGAGTTGGATATTGACTGGTTTTGCTCCAATGAGGTTGGGTAGCAAGTTTCCCCACACGTGAATCGAATACCCTGACCCACAGATCTTGTTGGTAGTTAAATTATGGTGGGCTTATTCAAGATTTTGGTACTCTTTCAGTGATATAATGATCTTTCACTAGATCTAAGTCAAATGGTGAGTTTTAGATATTTCCCAGGACTTACAAAAACGGAGTAAGTATTTGCGTATATCCAAATTGCCAGTGGGTGTAGATGGCAAAAACTCATGAAACCAATTAGGACCTTTGCTTAGTTAATAGATTGCAGTCATAGGATTCTTGTATATGGTATACTCATGGATTGACAGATCCCTTTGGTATTAAATAATGAATACCAAATTGTTTTCTGGTCGTCAATGATATTTTTTTACTAAAGAGACTTTAACTTTACAAATTGTTGAAGAAAAATTTTGGGTATAGTAGGAAGAGATTACAAGTTTGATAGCCAGGTCTATTTTGCCTTTGAAGAGAGCAAGCTACATATATTTTAGAATTTAAGCAGTTCGAGAAATTCTTATATGCAAAGCTTGAATTGGTGTTGAGTATAAATAAAAAGGAAAAGATGTTGATAATAAAGGAGCCAGAGATACGTAGTATGTATATACTTACTTGTGATTGAAAATTTCCCTTGGATTGTTTGGTTGAATGGTGAGTACCCTTGTAGTAATTATTTTGGATTGACATTTTGATGTTAAAAGTTTGATATTCTTGATTAATAGGCATGACAATAGGGAATTGTTCATGATTAAATATAAGGTAAAATGTTCTTGAGAGGTTGTATTTGTGAATAACTGTTGGAGTCTGATAAATATTTTCGTGGTTTATTTTTCTTGATATAATAAGTAATTTTGAGTGGATGAACTATTGAAAATCATTAGTTTGGGAGTAGGAGTTTTATGGTAATTTATTTACGACGTAATTAACATTTAGATTTCTTAAAATGGGCATATGAGAACGTAACTCATGATGAACATGCCTTAAGTCATCATATGGGTTTTAGGTGGATTTAAATTGTTATGGTTATCTCTTTTGTTACAAATGGTTGACTCATTTTAGATGGATTTGAGTTGTTGTTACTTGTGATGATTGATATGATGTGGGCGGAATGTTTGTTTATGAATTTGATAGAAGAGGAATTGCTAGCGAAGGTTTAGTGTGGCCATTTTGCCAGTTAAATAATGAGTAATGTGATAATAGCAATGTGACTTCAAGTATGTAACAATGATTAATAGAATCTTACAAATATGTTTGGTAGTATTAGTATCTTGGTGAGATTAAAGTTCAACTATTCTTGAACAAATTCGATTTGCAACTTGAAGAGGGGTTATAGAAAATTTCTTTTTGTTGGCCTCCTAGAGAAGTCTTCTTGGTTGTCTCGGAAGTGGCTTGCTGGAGAAGCTTTGCTTTAAGTAGAAAAGGGGTGATTGTGTTGGAAAAATCTTCTTTAGAGTGTTGTTTCTAGAAAAGTTATATCAAGAGCTATACTCCCCTCTCCTAGCTAAGGTTTGCAAGCATTGGAAACTTAGGGTTTTGAAGAGTCAATCTTGGGGCATCTTTTGATCCCCCTTTCCTGGTGTTTGTGTAATAGGCATGATCTTTTCCCTTCTATTTTGATTTCTTTTACAAGTTTAAATTCGTGCTCATGTTCCACTTGTAATATATAAGATTTGGTAGATTCACTCCTGAATGCAAGGTTTATAAGTTTAATGCAGCTTTCAATTTTCTAGTTTGCATCAAGTGGTATCCGAGCATGTTTCTCCTCAGGCTACTATCATTTTCATTACTTAAGCTACTCTTTGAGTAAAGAAACATGGGTGTGCAAGATTGTAGAGGTGGAGGTAGCAGTAGAGGACATAGAGGTAGAAATTGGGTTACCCGTGATATGTTTCAAGGGTTGGAATGACTTGTTGCAATGTTGGTGACAAGCTGTGTGATTATCAAAGGGACAACTATAAGAATTTGGTTTCATAGGAAATGGTCAATAAGCTGCATCTTAAGGTTAAAAAAAAAAAAAAAAAAAAACTTTATCGTATACGCGGGTTCAATTCAAACAGTCAGGTTCTTGTTTCTTCAAGGTGCCTAGTCAATTTCTCAATTGGTTCTTCTTTCAAAAAGTCGGTAGATTGTGATGTTGTGCCAATGTATGTTGGGCATATTTTACTTGGTAGACTTTCACAACTTGATCATGGTACTTTCCAATTGTTGTTAAGTAATGTGTTAATCTAGAAAGTGTTGCTTCTTTTATGCCCAAAGGTTTCAAGGTTTTAGAACAAACACGGAGATGCAGAGACTAGTGATTTTTGTGCTTTATTTGCGGCAATTAGAAAAAGGAAACTAAAGGATATCCTCAATGTGCTAAATATACTTGAGAGTTATAAGGAATTTTGACCAAGGTAAATAAGATCAGTAGAAGATTAAACGAATGCAAAGCAAATTCTTGTGATGTATCTTTTGTAACTGTATAAATCGTAGTTGTATAATGGCTTGTAGGAGGCATTGGTTCTAATAGAAATTTTTGAGTTATTATAGAATGAATAAAAATTAGAATTATAGTATTAATGCGAGAAAATTGGTATTTTTGAAAATATTTCTTTGGAAAGAAGTAATCTGGTTTCAGAAGTAGGGAAATTTGCATATTGGCTAAGCCGATCAATTCGGGGTTTTTTTTTAGAGAATAAGAAAGTTATATTGAAAGCACTGTATATAGATAGAAAGATTGTAATCTCTAAAGTGCAATAGTGATAAATATAAGAGACATTAGAAGTGGTTATTACTTTGATGATTTGGGGGGTATTAATGCAGACATCGGGTGATATGCAAATATATGTACTAGATTTAATTTGGATAGAATATTGGTGATATTGCATGATACTAAAGTGGTAGAGAATGATCATGATAGAAATACCTTGACTAAAAGAGTTATCTAAATAAGGATTGGAGATTTAAAACTTAGAAGCGTTCAGGTACTGTCAATGGATTAAATTTTCTCATTTAGTCTAGGTCGTATTGAGGTTGATTTACATTTCGTCATACACCAGCCTGAGGATATAAGAATTTTCTCTATCTTTGGATTTGCAATTGATATGGATATGACATGGTAGTGGACATTTCTTATTAAAAGTTTCTTTTGAAAGATAATTTAAGGAATTTTGTTTTGGAGTCTTGATAGTTTAGTTGTTGATTCTGAAGGTAAAATAGTCCTAACATATTTTAAGAAGTATTTGCTGGATCCATTTCATGTGATTGAAGCTTCTCTGATAGAATGAAATTCAGACCTAAGTTTCAAAGTGCAGCCTGTGTTAATACTAGATCGGCGGTTTCCAACAGTTGAGAAATAAGTAGATTCCTATAGTTAAAGTGTTGTGGAGAATGTAATCAACTAGAAGAACAGATTAGAGAGACCGAATAATCAATGCGGAAGCAACATCCGCAGCTCTTTGATATATGAGTCATATTTTGAAATTTCGAGGACGAAATTTGTTTTTAGGGGGTTCAGAGTTGTAATACCGAAAATTCGGTATTTGAAATGTTCTGTAAAATATCTCAGTAATTATAAAAGAAAATCTTAAAAGTTTTGATTTTCGATTTTGGGTCTTAAATTTAAATTTTTGGTATAATTAAAATGCCGAGTCGTAAATTCGTAGTGGATTCTATTTTAGGTAAATTTAAAATTTCATCATAGTAAGAATATAAAAAAATAAATATATATATTTTAAAAAAAAACAGAGAGAGAGAGAGAGAGTGGGGAGACGCAGCGTTTCAGCCCGAAACGCTGCGTACCCCTTTTTCCCAAATCGATTAAGGCTGAAAGCCCTAATCGATCTCACTCCCTCACCCCCTGCTCCCTCTCCCTCTCGCGTAGTCGCCGCACTCCTCCGCCTCTCTCCCTCACTGCAAACCACCGCTAGCCACCACCACCGTCGTCTCTCTCCCTCTACTAACTCTCTATTTCTCTCTCTGTTTCCAGCCTCTGCACTCTCTCTCCCTTCACGATTCCCCGTTCGCCAACTCGACCTCACCCTCCATCGATCGCCACCACCGCGGCCACCGCGAACCACCGCGGACGCCACCTCTTCGTCCCGCACCATCACTCTCTATCTATCTCTCCCTCGCAGTCCCTCAGTCTTCAGTGTCTCTCACTCTCACCCTCGCGCGACAGAGACCTCGCGTTCTCCCCCTCGCTCGTGTGATGCTCTGTGCGAGCATCCCTCTTCGGCAACCCGCCCTAGACCAGCAGTAAATGGACATTCGAGAACCCTAGTTAGACTACGATTTCTTCCTCTCTCAGGTAAAGGCTGAACCCTAATTGTAATTCTAGGGTTTCGATTGTTCATAGTAATTGAGCTAATTTACTGAACTGTACTTCGAATTTGGAACAGGTCTTGGACTGAGCAGAGCATACACTGAAGTTAGGGTTGTGAACTGCGAAAACCCTAGGTGAGGGAATTTCCAAACCCTTGACAAGTGAATAAATTTAGGGTTAATTTAGAGTGAGAAGACCTGTATATGTGTTGAAAGTATGCTAAATCTGAATAGAATGCGTTTTCTGAGATTTTACATGTGATTATTTAGGTTAAATCTAGAATTCAATATAAATTGGGTTGTGATAGAATGTCTTAGATAATAATAGAGTTTTGTTTGATTGAATTGCGCAGTTTTCTTTGGGATTTGAATTGAAATTGGTGTGAAATAAATTAAGATTATGTAATTCGGGAGAAAATCGGTAAATTGAGGAATATTAAAAAATTAAAGTCGTTAGTGATTTGAAATGATTCTAGATTGATGAAACGAAAGTTTAGGAATATAATTGTGTAGTTAAGGCTATTGTAAATAAAAGGAAAATTTGAAAACCCTTTAACAGAGCTTTAATTGATATTTATTCGTCTTGATTGGTCTAGGTTGACCTTTGGAGATTCGAGAAGAGTCGTTTTGAGTTGATTTCAGAAATAGAGAGTGAATACCCTCTCTAGAGGTGAGTGGACGGTTCATTGTGTTCGTAAATGAGAAACCTGTTTTAAAATTGCTTTGAAAATGATTTTGAAAGATTTTCACATGTTTTATATAAATTGTTTTGTGATTGTGGGTTGTCTGAACTGGATTGTGAGATACGAATGCATCCACTGTATTTATGAATTTTTTTGTGCCATGTGATATTTGATATTGCTCTATCAACTGCTTTGGCATGAGATTATGGATTATATGTTGAAAATCATGGCATATTGTTGAGAAATGGATTAATGAGAAATGGAGGGTGCCGTAGATGACTATAGTCATACTCCCCACGGAGCGACCCGACGGGGTGACGTGGGTTGGGGTTTGAATGTGCGGGGGAGTTAGACGTCCCTCCCTCTGCTGATGTCGTACTAGATTTGGTGCACCCCGGTGATGTACGAGCCAACGCCAAGGAAGGGGGTTTGTTTTGAGACATTGGATAGAAAAACCCTTGGCGGGCTTTCGTCTGGGTTTGGCCGCCCTGAGACGGAAGCGTATTTCAATGGTACCCCAGGATTTTTTGAAAAGATGATTGATTTGGATGCATATTTGTGACATGTGATTTATTGAAATGATTTTATGTACATGAAATGATTTATGAGATATGATTTGACTGCCCCACATTCACACCTTATTTATGAACACAATCACACCATTGCACTCCACTCACTGAGTATACCCCTATACTCACCCCTCTCTCTCCCCATTTTTCAGAGGAGACTTAGTTGGGAGACTACTCGACGGAGCGTGTGAAGTATTTTTGCGGACTGGATAGGTATTTGGCAGGCATGGTTACTTTTGGAGATTGTTAGCTTTCAAACCATGGAAAGGGAAGTCTGTACATCCCATGCCGTGCGGATTTTATTGATACTGGCCGAGTTGTTGACAAGTATTGATAAAATCCATCGATTTTTGATTTATTTTATTTCTTTTGATTTCTCTAGTTTTGGAAAACTGTTTATATCTGTACTGGGACATTTGGACTGTAAATCTTAATTTCGATACTTTTTCTTTGATTTTGTGAAGTTCTGTACAACTCATACCGTTAGGATTTTACCGATACTGGCTTGTTTTCCTCGGGTAAGTGTTGGTAAAATCCGACGGCTATGTTTTGGGACTTCTTGTTTGTTAAATGTTTTCAGAGTGGCCAGGATGGTCACATCGCATGCGTGCATGTACAGGTTCCCGCTCCCCGTTGTGTGTTGCTGTGTACTCGTGCATGTACAGGTTCTCACTCCCCGATGTGTGCTAATGTATGATTGCATGTACAGGATCCCACTCCCCGATGTGTGTCAATGTGTGTGTTTGTACATCCAGGAATGAGCCGGATGGGCTCCTTGTATGTGTAATGATTTTGTGATTTCTTGTTTTTGAAGAATTTTATACTTTTGATGATTTATTGTGAATTTTATAGCCTTGCGGAGTCCCGGTAGATGGGGAGGTTTTACCCATGTACCGAGACGACGCGGCGGTTGTCGCGTGGTCGATCTGAGGATCGGGGCGTGACATATCTACCTCGACATGCATTGTACGGTCATGTTGATCTGGATTGTAGGCTATATCACATGTTGCTTTGTTGTCACAGTATAGCTGAATTGGTTGCTTTAGGGAATAGCCTAGGTCCTATAAGAGAAATTTCAACCACAGTGCTTTACAAATTCCTAAGGTCATTCCTTTGTACTCAACTTCTACACTAGATCTTGCAATAACTTTTGTTTCTTACTCCTCTACGTAACTAAGTTTCCACCTACAAAGGTAAAGTATCCCAAAGTTGACCGCCTATCATCAATTGCTTCAGCCCAGTTAGCATCTGTATATACCTCTATATTCTGCTTGTTTGTATTTTTAGAGAATAGAATTCCCTTTCCTGGAGCAGATTTTAGATATCTCAAAATGCGCTTGACTGCATTCATGTGTAGTTCATCCGGATTATGCATAAATTGACTAACAATACTCAAAGCATAAGCAAGATCTGATCTTGTGTGAGATAAGTACATTAGTCTTCCAACAAGTCTCTAGTATCTCCCGCTATCCACTAGTACCTGGTTTGTCTCAATGCATAACTTCAGACCCTCTTCCATTGGAGTGTCAGCTAGTTGGAAGGCTGACATACCAGTTTCATGAAGTAGATCTAAGGCATACTTTCTTTGAGATAGGAAGATTCCTTTACTCGATCGAGATACTTCAATTCCCATAAAGTATTTTAAGGGTCCTAATCTTTCATTTCAAATTCCTTAGACAAGTACTCCTTCAAAGCTTTCATTTATTTTGACTCGTTGCCTGTGATGATTATATCATCTACATACACAATGAGTGCAGTAATTTTCCCATGTTGCTTTTTTAAAAATAATGTGTGATCTGAATTGCTTTGTTTGCAACCAAATGTTGTCGTGGATTTGGTGAATAGTCCAAACCATGCTTTAGGGGACTGTTTTAATCCATATAGTGATTTCTTCAACTTGCACACCTTTTGTTTTTGTCTTTCTGTTACCATGCACCCTGGTGGGAGATCTATGTAGTCTTCTTCAGAGAGTTCACCATATAGGAATGCGTTCTTCATATCAAACTGTTATAACGGCCAATCAAAATTTAGGGCTAATGATAACAAGACCCGGACTGTGTTGATTTTGGCTATAGGTGCAAACATCTCAGTGTAGTTAATTACATAAGTCTGAGTGTATCCTTTTGCCACCAATCTCACTTTAAAATGTTTGATTGTACAATTAGCTTTGTATTTCACGGTAAAGATTTATTGACACCCAACTGGTTTTTTTCCTGTGGGATGGTCAACGAGCTCCCAAGTTTGGTTCTTTTACAAGGAGGCCATCTCTTCATTCATCGCAGCTTTCCATCTTGGATCATTTAAGGCTTCCTGCACACTGTTAGGTATAGATACAGTAGATAATTGATTGACAAATGACTGATTCGTTTGTGATAAGCGATGTGTAGACATAATATGGTTCATGGGATATCTTATTTTACTAGATAACTAAAGTTCATATGTAGGTTTTGGAATACCTCTGATGAGGCGTTGTGGCAACTGTCTCCTAGATAACTCAGGCACTATATAAGGGATATCCTCAGACAATGATTGGTTTGGTGTATCAACTGGGAGAGACTCGGACTCAGTTTCAGAGGTTTCTTGGCTTTCTGGGTGCTTATTTTTACTTTGATCCCAGGTTTGACTACTAGGCTCCAACTCATCCACTTCTACACTTATTGCATCATTGTGTAGGGCATCACCACTTACATCCAAGTTTTGACCACTAGGATTCAAATTGCCTACATTTTGATTAGATACTTCCACAACATCTTTCTGAAGGTTGTATACAAGAGTCTGAATTTCCTCAAAACACTCCCCCTGAAAGTCAGACTTGGAGAAATACATAGTATCGTCATGAATGACAGCATCCATAGTAACAAACATGTGTTTAGTAGGAGGATGATAGCACTTGTATCCTTTTTAATAAATAACATAGCCAACAAAAACACACTTCAAGGCTCGAGCCATTAACTTACTACGTTGGTGTTTGGGGAGATATACATAGGCAACACATCCGAAGACATGAGGAGGGAGATTTGGGACTATTGGAGCAACAACAGCTTTTGCAAGCGCCTAGAAGGGTGTCTTGAAGTCAATAGAACAAGATAGAACACGATTGATGAGATATACTATGGAGAGAAGAGCTTCACCCCAGTAACATAAGGGCACGTGAGCCTCGATAAGGGAAGCGTGAACAACCTCCAATAAGTGTCTATTTTTGTGTTCGGTTACACCATTTTGTTGAGGTGTATTTAGACAACTGATTTGATGGATTAAGCCATGGGAATCCAAAAATTGCTGAAGTTCAGAACTATGATTTTCCCCTCCATTATCACTACGTAACACTTGTATTCGGGCATTGTACTGTGTATGAATTGTATTATAAAGTTTTTGAAACAGCAAGTTAACTTCTGATTTGGATTTCATCAAACACAACCAAGTCATTCGAGTACAATCATCTATAAAGGTAACAAACCAATATGACCCTCCCAATGTGGGAACTTTGGATGGTCCCCA
This sequence comes from Dillenia turbinata, assembly GCA_037126225.1. Classification (NCBI taxonomy): domain Eukaryota; kingdom Viridiplantae; phylum Streptophyta; class Magnoliopsida; order Dilleniales; family Dilleniaceae; genus Dillenia; species Dillenia turbinata. The sequence goes on along the minus strand of JBAMMX010000016.1, from coordinate 9,538,731 downwards.
AACATCTGAGTGAATAATCATAAAAGGAATTGGACTTTTATTCAAAATCAAAGGAAATGAGACACGATGGATTTGTGCAAGTTCACACACATCACATTTGAAAATAGAAATATCTAAATTCTTAAACAAACTTGGAAACAACCTTTTTAAATAACCAAATGAGACATGTCCCAAACGTTAATGCTAGAGCCTAATTTCAGCTATCTTCTTTGGTAAACTAGTGCTTTTTACTTCTAAAACCTATTGTAATCTGCTGGAAGTCTCTGACTCCAAGTCCAAGTAATATAGCTTCCCTTTCTTAACACCATAACCAATCTTTTGTTATGTCTGAATATCCTTAAACACACAATGATCAAGCCAAAAAATAATAACACAAGAAAAAGTAGTAGTGATTTGAGAGACTAACAAAAGGTTATAATCTAAGGAGGGAACAACTAACATAGAATCAAGATGTAAAGTATTAGTAAGGTGTGATGACCCTTCCCCAACAATCGGGATGGTATTACCGTTGGCCGTGAAGACACGATTTTGGTAGGATGGGTTAAGGTTTGTAAGGTTTGTGACTAGTCTATCATCAAATGTCATATGATCAGTAGCACCAGAATCAATTATTTATGTACTATTCAAAACAGGTGTAGAAGTGGTGAACCCAGTATTTGTAGTGGTTAACAATACTGATGACGTAGAAGGGGCATCGTCTTTCTTTGTTTGAGCAACTGTAGTAGTGGAAGGCCGCTTGGAATTCCGATGCCATGTTGGGTCCCACCAATCTGGATATCTAATAATTTCAAAGCAACAACTTTTTAAATGACCTGTTTGATTGCAGTGAGTGCATTTGTATGCAGGTTTGTCAGAACTATTGGAAATTCCTTTAGATTTGTGGCTTTAGGCCGGTCTTCGGACGTCTGATTGGGTCGATGGCGGGAAACCATAGTAGAAACTTTAGGTTTTTCAATGTCCTCATTCAAAGTAGTAGATCGTATGACCTCATGACGGAGTAGGGAATAACACTCTTGCAGACTTAAGAGTGGCTCACGACGTAATATTTCTAACCGAAGTTGATCAAAACTTTTATCCAATCGAGCAAGAAATATGTGTACTCATGTTCTCTCAATGCATTGTCGGTATGCGGTAACATCATCAGGATCCTTCATGACCACTTTATCTCGATGATCAAGTTCTTGAAATATTTCTGTTAACTCCCCATAGTATACTGAGAGTGATTTGGCACCTTGTTTGGCTGAGAAGGCTTTCTGATGCAAAGAGTAGACATGCATCTCATCATTACCATCATAAAAGGCTTTGGATAGAGCACTCTAGATCTCACAGCAGTGGGTATACGAAGATAGCGCTTCATGATGTCAGGAGTCATGGACATAAGGAGCCAACATTTTACTTTTTGATTTTCAGCATACCATTTTTCATATCCCTTATCCGACACAACAGGCGGAGCAGATTTGGTTCTAGAGGACTCAATGTGTTCACTCATTCTCCCCTCTTTTCTCCCTTTTTTTTGTGTGCGTATAAGTTTTGGAATTTTAAGGCTTTGTTTGAATTTGAAAAGAATAGGATTTTGGTTTAACAGTTTTTGGGTTTCAATTGTTCTGATTCCCAAAACTTTCAATGGGTGATGATGGGTGAGAATCCTTAGAACTTCAAGAAGAAATTTAAAGGGAAATGTGGCGTGGCTCTGGTTTGGTTTTGTTAGGGTTTGTGATTTTGTGAGTTAGCATTTAGGAAGAAATCATAGGATCACTCCGTAAGCTAAAGGGCTGTTGCACCCTCACAAGGGATCGATTTAAGAGTTTAGAGAAAAGAGGATTGATTGTACCAACAGCAAAAAGTGGCAGGAAATAAAAAAGGTTTTCAGAATCTTGTTCGGCTCTGATACCATGAGGACAAATATCATTGAAACTCATATTTAAACTGATGAAATATAAAGTATAAATAAGGTTAGAATCCCCAATTAGTTCTCTAGAAATCAGTCTATATAATCTCATATTCAATCTTTATGATTTGTAAACATCTATACAATCTTCTATATAAGGAAATAATATCAATTGGCTATCGTTGACAATCTTCAGAAAAACATGGATTATAAAAGACAAAAGTTGTTATATTTCAACTTAGAAGGGTTATGAGTCAATTCAAACTAGTAGTTTCAACCATTGAACTCTTAATTTTTGAATGATTCAGGGTTAAGTTGAGGGTGAATTTAAAAAAGGTTGAACCTTACTCTTAATGGTACTCATACAATTTATTAAACTAGTTCTGAATTGTTCGTATGAGGCGAGCTTGTTAAGGGTTGAAAACGTGCCATTTTGGGACAAATCTAGTAAATATTATACTAAATTTAGATGAGTGAATCTTTTAATGTGAAAAATTATTAGTATAACAATAGTTTTAATTTGTTTTGTAGAGAAAGTTGATTTTTACAAACATTATTATATTATTAAAAAATTTTATTTAAATAAAAAATAAAAAAAAAATAAAAACAAACTGAGTCAATTAAAATAAAGATTTTTCCAAAACATTAGCTGAAGCTTAAGGACCACCCCAAGAGCCAAGGACTTGCTCTAGGATGAGCAAGGTCTATGGCTTGCTACGGTCCAACTCGAAGTCCATGAAAAAGGTCCATCTGAAGGCAAGTCCACCTTCTAGAGGCCTAGTTATAACACCGACATTGCGGTGTTCGTACAAGTATACTGTTAAAGGAATATATATAAAATATTCCTCCGTTTATATATATATTTTTAAATTAAATTGCATTAATTTTCGATTTTTGGGGTATTAAATCAAAAATTTTTTTAGTATATTTTAAATCACCGTGTTCGCGAATAGTAATAAATTCCGTTTTATGAAAAATTTAAATTTAGGAAGAAGGGGGGTGAATTTGTTTATATATATAATTGTTTATTTATTTAAATATATATATATAATAATAAAAAAAAAAACAAAAATCGAAATTAGGGCTTAAAGCCCTAATTTCTCTTTTCTCCCCTTTTCTCCCTCACTCTCTCTCCGCCTCTCCATCTCCCGCGGCTTCCTCGCGCCTCCGCCCTGTAGCCGCCGTCGCCGCTGCCAACCGCAGCCACCCCACCGTCTCACTCCCTCTCGGCTCTATCTCTCTCCTTTTCTCTCTCGGCTCTATCTCTCTCTCTCTCTCTCTCTCTCTCGGTTGCTCTCTTACTCCCTCCTACTCGCGATTTCTTTCGCGATCTCTCCTCCGCTGCCACCACGGTCCTCCACCGCCAACCCGTCGACCACCCGCAACCACCGCGACCACCACGGGTCGCCGCCTGTCTCTCTCCCTACTCGCGCGCGCAACAGAGCGCTACTGCTCGCGCGACAGTGTGAGATTGCTCGCGCGACAGTGTGAGATTGCTCGCGCGACTGCGTGCGTCTGCTGGCAAGAGATAGCCCCTCAGCGCGCGTCTGCTCGCGCGAGACTACCCAGCACGCCGACTGCAGCGCGCGACAGCCTCTTCCCCAGAGCGCGGCTGCTGTGCTGCTTTGCCCTTGCTCGCTCATTTGAGCAGTCTGCACTTCTTCGAGAGCCCACTGCGACCCTTTCACTGCATAGGTAAGGGTTGAGTTAAATATTAGTTCTAGGGTTTGATTTCCATAGTGATTAATTCTAATTGCTAAAATTTGCTTCAATTTAGAGACATTGCAGGTCTTGGAATAAATCGAATGGCGTACGGATGCTAGAGTTGTAAATTGTGAAACCCTAGGTAAGAGAAATACTAGTCTCTTAATTGATTGAATGAGTTAGGCCGGATCTAGTATGAGAGTTTTATATATGTCTTGAAAATGTGTGGAATTAGAAGAGAATGCATTTTCTGACAGTTTATATGTGATTATTAAGGTTAAGTTAGAAGTCTGCAAGAATTGGGGCTGTTTAGTATGAAAGAAGTATATTATGGGATCATAGAATCATGTTAAGTTACTTTGAATAGTTTTCCCTCAGGGTTAAATTTTGAAAAATGCATGAAAGTGTTTGGGATCAGAGTTGGAATGAGATGTGCTGTGAAATGAAGTATACTGTAGCATTTTGTGTCTTTCTCAGGTTATATTAAGTTGTTAAATTTGCATAATGGTATGTCTATGAAGAATAGATTAAAAGTTGTGGTTATAATTTAAGAACTATCGTAGTATTTTACGTTATAAGTTGTCTTGCATATAGGCAATTAAAATACAACTTCTATATTATGAAAATAGACATTAATACCTTGGAAATGACATATGGTTTGAAGAAATCGGATGAGAATTTAAAAGTGTATGATTTTTCAAAGATTTTCCAGTTCGTACGAAACTTATTTATTTTAAGCGTATTTCCAATTTTGATTGGTTTTAGGATTGAATCAGACTTGATTTTGATTTGATTAATTGTTTATAAATGGAATGAAAGTGATGAAATGAGAATCTAGAAAGGTGATTGTGTAAATATTTGATTTAAGTCTTAAATGAGCACATATTGAGGGGAGAAACCCTAAGGAAACATATACAGGAATATTTAGAACTTTGGGTATGAAATTCGATGGATTTTAATGTGATTTTGAGTGTTAAAATGTGGATTTGATGTACTTGTATGCATGCTGAATTTTGGATAGAGGTTAGTGAGTATGTGGATGTAAAAATGTCTTGATCGAATCCATTGGAGAGATTGGGAATGACTCTAGTAAGCAAGATGGAGGCTTATATGTGTATGTAATAAGGTATAGAAGTGTATGAATATATATAGTGATATTGGTGTGTTAAAGTGATATGAAAATGTACAATTGTAAAGAATGAGCAAAAACATGTGTTTGTATTTATATGATAAATGTATAGAATTGTATTGGGATATTGAAGAGAAGAAGTTGATAAGGAATTTTGAATAAAAGTGTGTTGGTGTATATGCTGACTCTTATGTGCGGCGAGAGATTGGATTGGTGTGAGCTTTGTGCAGGATTGGTTGAGTACCATCACTTGAGTCTTGTGGACATGTTGTAAGCATGAACAAAATATGAAGAGTTAAGGTAGTGGCTTAAAAGACTTGACTTGACATTGGAAATTTGAAAGTGAAAAACATGCATTTTAGCCAATTGAACAGCATGTAGTCTTTTAGCATAACTTTCTCTACACAGCTCCGAATGACATGAGGTTTTCTGCCTTAGACACTAGACATTCTTAGTTTTAAAAATGAAATAAGAAACCCTTGATTTGTAAAGGTGTATTAGAAGTTATAGCTTATTTTCTATAACTGCGCAGGTTTGAAACTTGTTGATTATATACATGCGTAAGTGTTGGATGTCTTGATCGAGGGGAGCACGGTTTCGGCACTTGTTGTGCGTTGTAGGGAATGATTGACCCTCCCGTATACAGTGAGTGGGTTTTATTTCAATGTTTTCGTTTAATATGTAAACTCTGCTTTACAACAGTTTGATAAATGAACATGATTTATCGTATGCTTAAAACATTTTGACTGGTTTTGGAAATGATTTTTGTGAACCGATGGAGTGTCCAAAAATGTGGTTAAATTATGAAATATGCATCCAAGTGGTTGAAATGTAAAATGTGCCATTTTATGATATATGTTGTATTTGGTTTGTGAACCTGATTTACGGCACATGTTTGATATGATATTGATATTGGCCTTGAGGGCTGTGATATGTATTGTTCCGTAGCTACGAAGGACACCGTGAGAGGCGCTTGGGTGGCGTCCAGATATGCCTAGACCTGGGGTATCCCACGAGTTGTCGAGATTATATTTACGACACGGTACTAGGCAGGTTGAACCCGAAAGGGGGAGGATTTGGATGCTATCCAAGTCTAGCACCTGGACGAGGTCCGTCGCCAACGCCGGGGTAGAGAGCACTTTAAATAAAATCGCATATAACACCCCCGGTGCGCCTGTCATAGGTCGTGGTAGACCTCTGCTGGGACATTTTCGGCTGGCAGCTCTATGATTTTGATGACAGTGTTTTGGATGCATATTTGACTTGATAATGTGTGCTAATGATATATTGTTGAAATGAAAAGCATGACGATTTGAAATATGATTTGTACACTTATGTTTTGACACTCCAGTTTCATACCCCATATTACATAATTACATTGACCCACTCACTCACTGAGTATTCTTCCCTGAGTACTCACCCCTCCTCTTTCCCTCCCCAGACAGGATTATGGTGCTAGAGCGACGCATTTGGCTCTGGAGGGTTTGATAGCTTGGTGGATTTGGTATTTATGACGGTGAGATCAAGTTTAAATTTAAAAGATGAATTTCGTATTTTATTGTCGACCCTGTGTGGTCTTGTTGAGATCCGTAGTTAACCGTGTACATATTTTGGGATGACTGTATAATTTTTGGACTTCTGTTTGTGAAACTCTCATTTTGCTTGCATTGAGGCATTTGTAACCATTTGTAACCATTTGAAGTGTTAACTTGGGAAATTCTAATGTATTTGTATAAAATTAGGCCCGCTCGGTATGGCGGCTGCTCATGCTCCAGTTGGGCATGACAGTAGAGGTCTGTGGCTAAGACTGTTGGTGATTTGTTAGCCTTACGTTGTCTGGATGTCGGTTGGGAGATTTGGTGGATTGTTTTGAGGCCGGGATGGCCATGTGTTTAATTTACATGATGATGTTAATTTATACAGGTATACAGGTTTAATTGTACATGGGAGACCTCCGATTTATGGGGAGGTTTTGCCCGATTTTCTGTAAAAATACAGTCGGCATCCAGGTCAACGGGCGGCTGTTCACGATTCCCGGTTCGGGGCGTGACACTAGTCCTTTTTTTTTTTCACCAATCGGTATCCGGATTTAACTTGATTAATTCGGTCCAAGTATTATGGGGTTTACTAAGGGGTTGGCTCTCCCAAATCATTTTTCTTCATTCCCAGGACTCGAACTTAAGACCTCTGGTTAAGGGGGTAGAATGCCCAATTACTCAACACAAAAGAATTTGGTCTAGAGCCTAGTCATGTGAAGTGCATGGATGACAACCACTGGTCTTTAGAGATTTCTCTCTCTCTCTCTCTATCTCTCTTTTGGTATAAGCAGATACAATCAGACGAGATCGAATTGGGAAAAAGAGAATGAAAGTAGATAGTCTCTACCACTTGAGCTGTCCCCAAGGGACTTTAGAGAATTTTCTTTATGTGAAGGGGAGAGGGGAGTTGGTTGTAAGCAAAGAATCGCATTGCAATGCAAAGACAACATCACAAATTCTTCATTTCCATCAATAATTTGCTAGCATTCTTTGAGATATTTAATTTTAATTTGAAGTGTTTTGAGCTTGTAAGCTATGGCATTTAAGATTTAGTACTCAATCACATTTTATTAATATTAGATAATTTTAATTTTAATTCTTTTTACAGTAAAAAAGAGACAAATGTACTAACCGGAGATAATAATTTGGTAGTGAGCTAATAAATTACAGGATGAAGATGAATTTTTAGATTTGCAAAATGGAGAGGGCAACAAGTTGTCTAAGAAAAATCTCATATTTGAGGGCCAATAAAATTTCTATCCTTTCTCTCTCAGTTTCTCAAACTGTATCAATCATCTCAACCTTTGACCTCTTTTTAAGTTGCATATGTTCGTCATCGTTATTTTCTTTTTCAACATGAAAGGATAGAGTTCTACAAGGTTGAGAGGGTGGACGAGAGGTTGTGGTCATAGTTGAGAGGAATAGATGGAGCTCGACAATAGCTTCATAAGTTGTTTTGCTATTAGTGTTTGAATGTTCTAAAGTTTCAAATTAAATATATTTTTTTGTGCTCTGAATTTGGTCCACCACCTAATATATGGAGTTTCGTTCCAACTAATTTAGATCAAACCATGGTCGGATCCTCATTCAGAGGGAGCTTTTCCAACGTCATTTTTTGTCACTACCAAGAGTCAAACCCGAACACTTAGTATAGGGTTCTAATACCCTTCTCATTAGACCAACGAAACATTAATTCCAAACTATATATATATTTATAGTTGTAATGTATTCATTACTACATTTTCGTTTGGCTATTATTTTAATAGATAAAATTTAATATAATAAAATAAATGTCAATAATTATTGAAAAATAAATAAGATAACTTTTGGCATAACTATATATATATATATATTGAATTCTATATTGGTGCTCAGGAATTGGATCCTGTTAATGCATTTTATGGCATGCTTATAATGTTATTAGACTGAAATTTATTATCATAATACCTAATTACTCCAATAGTAAGACCAATGCTTTGAAATCTGGACCGAAATATGAATCGGTCGTGCCAAGGGATAATGAGTTACTGGAACAAATTGATCAAATTGGATGAAAAAACTGAATGACATTATCATAATATTATAAATAAATTTAAATTATAATATATTAATAATTTAAAATTTTTAATATTTAATCACATATATTTACCATGTTATGTTCAAAATATATAATATTAATAAAATATAATTCATTAATCTAAATATCACACATCATTCAAATATCATTCAAATATATCAAAATTTAATTCAAATAATAGGGTTGACTGTATCAAACTTTAATTTAAACAATAAAAAAATTCTAATAAAAAAAAGACCCAAGGTGAAAGTTAAACAATAAGAGTGAGATAAGGGGGCAAAACACCACAAAGCATTATGGCCTAGTGGTTAGCATAGACATTTATTGCACTCTTGGGTTCGAGTCTACATGCTAGCTAAAAAAAGAAGAAAACCCGGATTGGCCGGTTCAATCTGGTTCCCAGTCTAACCCAGGTTTTGACTGATTTTTTCAAAATCCAGTTTTGTATAAAAACTCAGATCGACTACTAGTCCATTCCCAGTCGGACCGGCTAGTTCGGTCTAGGTTTCAAAATACTGAGATAGAAATTTATATTTCTTAAATAAGATTCAGATTCGAATCTTGTGTTTGAAGAAAACAAGCGTCACGAAAGTTTTGGCCCTTAAAGTTCCAATACGTCTTGAAACAAATTTAATCGAATTCAAAATAATTATTGAATACTGATGGTTTATCAAAAAAAAATTTCACCCTCATTTTTTTATTCTATTACTTATGTCCTTTAAAAGAAAATGAATTATTTTAATTTAATTAACATAGTTTGAGAATAATATTTTTCAAACCATTGTTGCTAATAAAAATTTATGGTGGTGTAGTAAATTAATTTTATGTTTTTGGTGTATATCATTGGTTTTCGAAATCATATTCTGATTAATCCGGTTCGAGATTTGCAATGGCCTATTATGGGGGCTACCCTCTCAATATAGTCTATCTCATTCTCAACATTCAAATTCGAGATTTTGGTTAAACGATCTAACGTTACATCCCAGTAAATCAACTATCTGTTGATAAATTCATTTTATTCATTCTACATAATTTTGTCCAAAAAAAAAAAACACTCCCAATTAATATAAAATACTATTGGTAAAATGGTTTCCCAATTTAATTATTTAGTCCTAAAAATCTCAATTAATATAGCAAACATAGCTTGTTTGGGCTAAGCCACCTGTGCGGGTTGATGAGCTTGGGCTACTATTATGAGAGCTGAGTTTGATAACCTCTCTTGTGTTCGAAAGCATGGCCTCAACATTCATTTGCATGAATTGTTGGGCAAAAGTGTATAGCAAACCCAATATATCATCTGTTGTATAATTTACCCAAACTATCACATGTGAAACCAACAACTTGTCGATTATTTGTTAATGAAAAATATCACCACTATATGATAATAAATATTTCAAATCAACACCATGTAGCAAAATAATAGTAGAGAAACAACAAGCATGCCAACCATAATACCAAAATTTTTTTACTTGAAAAATCCCTCAGTGTAAAGGGAAAAACAATGGGGTCTAGTCTAGTAAAATATCCACTATGCAGAAAAAGGGTTCAGCACATAAATAACCCTCTAGTACTACTAGAAATGATATGTAATCTGCCATAACCATATATTCAAGTTCAAATCAACACTATAACACAATCCTTAGTTTACAAAGTATCTAATATGAGAAAATAGAAGAAGATTGAGATATCTCACCAAATAGCCAGCTCCCACTTGAAGATTTTGAATCAAGATGTAGCATCTAAAATTTGGAATAATATGAGGCTAAAATCACCAAACAAACAAGTTGTGAAGAAACTTCCCAAATTTCCCCTTCTTTTCTCCTCTCATGGTCTTACTTTTATCACTAGGATTTAGCAACCACACATTCTTTTTCCACTGTCTGGGAATTGGGCTCCTCATGGAAAGAAAAGAAATGTATACTTTATGCTTTGACCAATTTGCCCTTTCATTAAAGAAATTGGCTCACATGGGCATAGGCCACTCCAACTAAAGAATGACAGGCCCAACAATCTCCCCCTCATAAATTAGTTGAAGGGCTCTAACAGGCCCGTGCTCCTACAAGTATCAAGCTTCTCCTTAGATAGTGTTTTCATCAACATATCAGAACTATTGTTATTAGTATAAATCTTTTCAAGCAGTACTAACTTCTCATTCAACATATCTTTAATCCAATGGTAACGAACATCAATATGCTTTACCCAAATGAATAGTACTTTAGTTATCACAATGCAACACATAAGCTTGTTGTTTAAAACCAAGTTTCTTTAGGAACTTTCTCATCCATAATAACTCTTTGCAAGTTTCAATAGTAGCAATTAACTTGCCTTAATAGTGGAAAGTGCAACATATTTTTGTAATCTTAACTGTCATGACATAGTTCCCCCTACAAATGTGATCAAATAGCGAGAAGTAGACTTGTGAGAATCAATATCTCCAGCCATGTCTGCATTAGTATAACCTACTAACATAAGTTTCTCTATCACAAAACAAAGTTTGTAACTAGAAGTGTCTCAAAGATACTACATAATCCACTTCACTACCTTCCAGTGTTCTCTCCTTGGATTTGAGAGAAAATGACTTACCATACTAATAGCATAAACTATGTCTAGTCTTATACATGCCATTATATACATCAAACTATTCACTGCTGAAATATATGAAACTTTTTGCCTCTCTTTCTTTTTCTCATCAGTAGTAGGATTTTGACTAGTGCTCAACTTGAAATCAGAAGCAAGTAGAGAACTAACCACTTTAATGTTGTTCATATTAAATCCCTTAAAAATCTTCTCAATGTACTTTTCTTGTGACAAGTAGAACCTTTTTGCACTTCTATTTCTTCTAATCCATATGCCAAGAATTTGAGTTGTTGACCGCAAGTCTTTTAGAGCAGAGAACTTACTTAACTTTTTCTTCATGTCTCCAATTCTAGAGATATTCCTGCCAACAATTAAATTATCATCCACATAAAACAATAAGATGATAAAATTATCATGATAGAATTTTTTACACAATTGTCAGAAGCAATTTTCTGACAGCCTTGTTTCCCTATAACTAATTCAAACTTCTTGTACCATTGCCTAGGTGTTTGTTTCAAGTCACAAAAACTTTTCTTCAACTTGTATATATATTTCTCTTTGCCTTTCTCCTTGAATCCTATAGGTTGCTTCATGTAGATTTTTTCTTCAAGATCTCCATGTAGAAATACTATTTTTATATCCATTTGCTCAAACTCCAAATTAAGACTAGCGGCCAAGTCAAGAATAACTCTTATGGATAACATCTTCACAATCGGAGCAAATATCTCTTCAAAAACTATCTCTTTCCTTTGAGTAAATCCTTTCACAACCAATTTGGTCTTGTGCCTTGGATGAGGACTATGTTTTTTTTTTTATTTGCTTGATTTTGTAGACCCACTTGTTTATTAGAGCTCTATGGCCCTTAGGCTATTTCACCAGCTCAAATGTGTGATTCTCATACAAAGAATCCATTTTTTTCTTGCATGGCTTTCTCCCACTCTTCTTTGTGCTCATCTTCCATACTTCTTCAAATTACTCAGATTCTCCCACATCAGTTAACATCACGCACTCATCCTCGGGATACCTTTTTAAAAGCTATCTATTTCTGGAAGGCCTTCTCAATAGAATTACTAGTTCAGCTTTCTATAACTTGTGGTTAAATATTAGCTCCCTCAATATGTTCTCGAGCATCAACATCATCTCTATCTTGCTGGTTATTCTGAACTTCATTTTCCACTTGCGATAGTCTAATAACCAAAGGTACTGATTCTAAGTCAACCAAGAATTCTTGATATTGTGATACTGTCTTCTTTACTTTATCAATGTCTTTAATAGTTTGATCCTCCACGAACATGATGTCTTTGCTTCTTCTTAATAGGATCATACAATCTATAGTGAAACTCATCTTGTCCATATCCCAAGAACACGCACTATTATGTCTTTATATCAAGTTTAAACCTTTTATCACCCGGTATATGTACAAAGACTTTGCAACCAAATACACGTAAGTGATCATAAGTGACATTCTTGCTTGACCATACCCTATTTGGCACATCATACGCAAAGAAATACAAGATGAGAGATTAATAATATGAACAATAGTATTTAAAGTCTCTCCGTAAAAGATTTTTAGTAACTTTGCATATGAGAGAGAGTGTCATGCCTCAACCCTTGAATCCGACCACGTGACAACTGCTGCGAGATCTAGAAGTACGTGTAATCACTAACACGCACCTTTAGATATAGCAAGACTATAATGATATCGTTTCAAAATTAAGAAATTCAGCACATAAATTATTTAAACCCAAAACATGCGAGGAAACAAATGGATATTTATCATTTCAAAATACAACTTCCCAAAAATACAAGTTCAACTTTAGAAAGCATATATAAAATATACATTTTTAAAATGCTCTCCGATGTGTACGTTTAGATGCCTAAAAAATCCATATCTAGGAAGGAATAATACCGACAGTTAGTCTGAGAAGGGTCTCTCCTCAACTAAATCTAGATAGTGGTAGAGTGTCTTCTATCTTTACACTTTCTTTGAAAAGGATAAAAATAAAGAAGTGAGTATAAAAATATTCAGTGAATGGAGTGTAATGGCATAGTGTGTAAGAAAATGAGTGGTGAGTGTGAGACTATCAAGCAATGCTTTCAAAATCATATTTTGATCAAAAAAAAAAAAATTATGAAATCATCTTCGCATTTCTCATTGAAAGTCATAATTTCCATGAACATACTTGTTTTTAAAACCATGGGGCTTGTCTCAAAATCTCTTCACCAATGGTTTGGCTCAAACCAATGATAGAACCGTTAAGGGGTTTTCAATTATTACCATTCATAAATATCATCCCCAACCTTGGCATTAGTTCAGGACCTCCTAGGTGGTGCAACCAAGTATCCTGATAGGGACTTGGGGGCATCTCTCTATCGCGCCTACCCCTTCAAGTCTAACAAACTCTCCATGCCACCCCATCGAATTAGATTGTGGAAGTTTAGACTAGTCATAACATATACATGAATGCTTACACCCCAATCATACACCATTTCACAAAAACAACATAATATGTGGTATAGAAAATCAACAAAATTTCTTAATTCATGAGTTCAACAACAATATTCATGAGGAAATTTAATATAGCATAATATACATTTGCAAGTGTATAGATTTCATAACTCAAAATCAAAATATTTTTAAGGGACACTCCACATTCATAAAATATTATATAAATTCAAGTTCAATAAAATCATTTTCAGAAAAACCAAAGAAAATATTTCTCATTCATAAATACAACAATCCATCTACTCTTATTGCTAGCGAGGTTAGTCACTCCCAGACTTATCTACAACAAAGGTCTTGCCTCGATCGCCTTTGTTCAACTCCTAAGGGACATCATCAAGTAACCACAATCATCAATATCAATAAATCGAAATCAACCTAAAAATCCTAACATTCAAAATCCATTTTTCTCTCAATGTGATTTAAATCTTTCAAATCCAAAGGAACAAGTAGTTAGGCAACTTAAAACTTGGGATGGGAAGATTATAATATCTTGATTTCATATCCAAAGGGATCCTTCTCATTTGCGTTACATCAAACCCCTTGATTCTTTCATTTTTTATGACAACTCTAGATTCTCAAACTTTTTTCCAAAATTAGGACTATAATCTAGCTTCAGAGAGTTGGATTGGTACTTTGGAACCTTTGATCTTGAGATTTGGTGGTGAATTGATTGGATTTAAGAGAAAGAGAAGAATATTGGGAGAAATAGAAGAATAGTCTAGAAAGTAAAGTGAAGTTCTTCGGTCTCGTGCGTTTAGAGTATCCTTTCTTCTTTTATCTATAAACCAATTTCCAATATTTTCTTAATAACACTCTTGCACTTTTAAATTACACAAAGTGCCCATTATGTCCTTTTTAGATTATTAGGAAGGTCAATCCTATAGGTTTTAAGCACTTGAAGAATTGTTTTACTAAGAGAGTGTGGCTGATGAGCAAGGTAAGTAAGAATAAAATGTAAATTACAATTTATGGAAAATAAATTAGAAATAATAAAAATATGAAATGTTCAAAATTATGAAATATAATATTAATTGTATATTATAACTAAGTCGTTTAATGGCCTAGTGGTGAAAAGTTTTTTGGAAGGACTTGGTATGCCAAAATTCAAATCTCCATGGCTACAAGGAACCAAGAGGCAAATGGATGTTTAATACAAGTGCTTCAATACAAAACCGAGAGGTAAATGGGAGTGCAAGATGCAAGTGCTCCCATAACAAGTAAATCGAGAAAGTGCAAAGTAATACAAACAAACTCTCGGTTAAAGTTGGCTCTCGATCAAGCCTAGTCAAATAAAGTCAAGGTCTGGGCAGTAGTGATCAAGATCAAGCAAAGTCATTGTTTGCAAGTAGGGGGTCATGCTTATAAGATTAATAAAAGTCCACTCAGAACATGTGTGAGATTCTCACTGAGGAATCATGTCTAGAAGAAAGGAACCAAGAAGTATTGTTGCACATAATTACATATGGGACTGGGCTGGTTCCAACCCGAAAACTGGCCCAACAAACATGTTTTAGCCTGGATCGGAAACCGGCCTGGGGCTATAGTAACCCAAAACAGGAACCGACACGAAACCGACTCAAGTCCGAAATCCACACGTCAGCTCCAATGGTCTGGCCTGGCCGGTTCAATAGCTCCTTTGCCTTTTTTAAATGTTTCTAATTTTATATCTTCTAACAGTTATAAAATAGTTAGTTTGATGGGCATTTTAGTCTATAAGATCAAAACATTTTCCTATAAATAGATCACAACTCATTTTCAAATTTCACACAACAAAATTCTCTCATTATTTTCTTTACTCTACTACACTCTCCCAAAATATCTACACAAAAATTCATTTCAAATTTCCTACAACTCTCTCTACCTACAATATTTTATTCTCTCTCATATTTAACATAATTTCATAATCTTTCAAGATTTGGTAAGATTTCAAAGTTGGAACCTCAAATTATTCAAAATTTGGTGATAAACAACTGCGATTTTCGTTAAATCGATAACATTTTACTGTTTGCTACTTTACTTTTTTTGCATATTTAATTCATTCACATTATTTTCTTTTTTGCATATTTAAACTTAATTTATTTTTTTTAAAAGGAACACATTCTTTACAATCTTTCCAACTTTCTCCTTTCTCTCATTTTCATTTTTCCAAGAGAGCATTATCGAGCACATAAATATTGATATTGGTTTTGAAGAAAATAAATCTAGTAATACACAATCCACCATCACATGTACTAAAAAAGATTATTTCAATGCACGGGATTATTTTGTTAAAAATTTTGAAGAGCGAAGGGCAACATATAAAATTTGTCAACAAAAATATAAATTTATGAAGCGTCGGGGAGTAGAGATACTTAAGAGATATATAGTTAGAGATCACTTGGATAGATTATCTCAAACTAAATAAACACAGATCGCCACCGGGGAAATGTGACGGGTACATTTAGATATAATGCAGAGGTGGAAAAAATTGGACAAATAAAATAAATAGTTCGTAAAGAGTTACCATTTAATATAGTAGAATTTGAAGTTTTTAAGAAAAATATACAAAAATATTTACAATTGGATTAAAAAAAGTAGTAGAAAAACGGGTAGGAAGAGGTCAGTAGAACGATTTCAAATAATGAAAAATGATTTAATTGCAAATTTTATGTCAACTAATTGTAAATTTTCAATAATTTCGAATACTTGGAAGGAACTTAAAAATGAACATTTTATTATTGTAATATATTATTGGATTAATGATTCATGAGTCTTAGAAAAAAAATTTAGCTTTTTAACGTTAGGAACACCCACATTCTAGTATTCACATAGTTAGAGTAGTTACAAATGTTTGCCATGAATATGGTATTAGTAATAAAATATTTAGTTTGTCTTTAGATAATGCATCGGTTAATACTACTGCCGCTAATACTTTAAAAAAAAATTAGATGAAACATTTTTTTATAATAAATGTGCATGTCATATTTTTCAATTTATATGTTAAAAATGGTTTGGAAGCGGCGGAACTAATTTTATAACCCATTGGTGATTTAATTTTTCAAATTAGAATTTTTTTGATAAAAATATAAGAAATAAGACATTTATATAATTTATATAATATAAAATTTAAACGATCTAAACAAAAATGTGATACTAGATGGAGCTCAATTTATGATATGTTACAATGTGTAAATCATTGGAAAAATATTTTAATTGATTTTATTATTTCTAATTATGAATATGGTTTTATCGATAATATTGCTTTTAATTTTGTAAATATACTAATCTAATCATTGAAAATTTGTTATACATGTACAGTTTTATTTTCTGGAGTTTACTATTCAACAACTCATTTGATGTTATCTAGTTTTTATAAAATTTGTTCCGTATATAATCAATTTGAAAATAAAGAAATATTTAGTAAAATTGTTCAACTAATGAAAATGAAAATTTTAAAGTGGTATAAAAAAAATACCTATTTTGCATTTAGTATTTAGTACATTAGATCTATGTGTCAAACTTGATGGTGTTAAAACTCTAATTGATTATTTTGTTAATAGTTTTCCAATTTAAATATATATTAATACTTCACATTTAAAACAAAAATATCTCTTACTTTACAATAAATGTTTGCATTATATGAAACAGAATATAATAATATAGTTAGTAGTGATTAAGGTAGCAGTTGTAGTAGTTCAACAACTTATTCATCTTTATTTTCATTTAATTTTTTATATATGTTAGCAAAAAACAAAGAAAAAAAAACAAAAATCAATTATCTCGTTGTCGTTATTAAATGAATTGATTTTATGTCGATAAACACATAGGTTAGAAAGTTATGACAATGTCGATTATTTTGATATATTAGGTTAGTAGAAAAATAGTACAACTTACTACTCAATTTTGGTCAAAATGACCAAATACATACTAACTCTTTTGGTATCCACAGTATCATCAGGAAGTGTTTTTAATTTAGGTGGTCGAAGTTCAACAAAAAAGGATACAAAATTAGAGGATAATGCTTTGAAAGCATTGATTTGCATTAATGATTGGAAGAATAAGGAAAAATGAAGCAAGACATAAAAAATAGCTCAGAGATGGAAGATGAAGAAGAAAAATAAATTTTTAGTATATAGAAAAATTATATAAATATGTAATAAAAAAAGTTATCCTTGTAAAAATAAAAAGGTGAAACCATATTGAATTAGTGGCTTTAAAAATTCAAGTGAAGAGTTTGGTAGTGGATACATACCGAATTCGGTAAAACCACTCTAAAAATTTCGTGTGTCCTTTTTTTTTTTAAAAAATTTTGAATTTAAGAAAAAACTGGCAAATTGGCCTGACATGGCTCGGCTCAGTGGGCCTGATTCACTGGGCCGGGCAAGTTCCAAGGAATTTTTATTTTGAAATTGGCCTGGCATGACCTGGTAAGGCCTTCGAATCATGGCTGAACCAACCCAGGGTCCTCGGCTCGTCCTAGAACCGGCCTGGAATCGGCTCGAATAGGACCGGTCCTAACACTACACACAATGCATCAAAAGATGGAGGAATGCACCAAGAGGTAACAATTGCCACGAGACTATCAATTTCTCATGGAGGAGTCAAATTCTACTAAACACAGGGTGCTCTAGTAACGAAAAACTTAAAAATTGAGGTTCTATCAATTAAGAGTCTAAGAAAATTCCCATACCGCCCAAAGGACAAAATCCATAATTAAATATAAATCAATTATTCTCTCACATTTTACAAAATATAGAAATCTTAAATAATCTTTTAAAGTTAACACTACAATCGGATTTTCTCGGTTTTGCAATTTCTACCCCCTTAAAAAAAAATTTTCCTCAAAATTTTATTATATGACTATTTCGCAAAAAGCTAGGGATATTGCTTCCTCATCATCTTTTCAGGTTTTTAAGTCATCTTTTCAATATGGTTATTCTTTTATAGAATCTTGACAATTGGGATCTATTTATTTCTCAACCTCTTAACTTGCTTCTCTAGAATAGCTACTGATTGAATTCCAAAATTCAAATCTTCTCTCAACTCAATTGGAAGAGTTTTAAGAATACGAGAAGGATCCGACAAGTATTTCTTCAATATTGAGACATGGAAAATTTTTTATGAATCCTTTCCAACTCTTGGGGCAATTCTAACCAATAAGTTATGTTTCTAACTTTTGCGATAACCTTGAAAGGACCAATTTAACGAAAATTTAACTTTTCTCATCTTTGGAA
Organism: Dillenia turbinata; assembly: GCA_037126225.1. Taxonomy (NCBI): domain Eukaryota; kingdom Viridiplantae; phylum Streptophyta; class Magnoliopsida; order Dilleniales; family Dilleniaceae; genus Dillenia; species Dillenia turbinata. Next base: position 9,520,099 of record JBAMMX010000016.1, on the reverse strand, counting down.
TCGAATTACGCCTTTCTGAGAGGATACTTTTAAAAACATTATATCTCCCACTTCAAACTCTAATGATTGTCTTATATTCTCAGTATAGCTCTTTTGTCAGTCTTAAGTTGTCTTTATCCTCTCTCAGATCAATTTCACCTTCTCAACAATGGATTTGATCAACTCTACACTTTCAATTTTTTTTTATCCAATCTCATTCCAATATAATGGAGTTTTATACTTCTATCCATATAAGACTTCATAAGGAGGTATTCCAAATACTAATTTGGTAATTATTGTTATAGACAAACTCTATCAAAGAAAGATATCTATCCTAACTATCATGAAAATCCATTACACAAGCTCTAAGCAGATCTTCTAATATTTGGATTATGTGCTCCGATTGCCCAACGGCTTGAGGATGAAAGGCAGTACTAAATTTCAGTTGAGTACCTAAGGATACTTGTATTTTTAGCCAAAATCAAGAGCTAAAATGGAGGTTGCGATTGAACGCGATCAATACTGGTACCCCATGGAGTCTCACAATTTCATCAATGTATAACTTAGCTAACTTTTCCCAAGGATATGTGTTTTGAATTGGCAAGACGTGAGCAGATTTGATGAGAGTTTACAATCACCCAAATAGCATCATACCTATTTGGTGTACGTGGCAAACCAACTACGAAATCTATAATAATATATTATCATTTTCACTTGGGAATTGACAATGGTTGGAGAACATCAGCAAACCTTTGGTATTCTGGCTTCACTTGCTGACACACTAAACTTTTGGATACAAATTCAGTAATCTTCTTTTTCATTCTAGACTACTAATAAGTCTCCGTAATCATTCGATATATCTTAGTATTTCTTGAATGCATAGTATAAACCGGTGAATGTGTCCACTCAAGAATAGCTTTAAGGAGATTAATGTTTTTGGGAACATAAATTTTGTTTTTAAACACAAACATTCAATCCCCTCGAATTTTAAACTCAAACCCTTCTCTATTATGAACTTTCTCAATTATCATTTTCAATTCATTATCGACAGGTTGGAGCTCTCGAATACGATCCATCAAGATTGGCTTTATCTCAAAACTAGCCAATAATGCACCCTGACCATCATGTGCTAACCTAACCCTAAGGGCTTAGATTCCAACCAAACAAGAAAGGTGAGAATTCCCATGAGACTCCAAATTAGATGAGATTTCTAGCTTAAAGCATCCACAACTACATTGGTATTACCAGAATAGTAATCTATCATCAAATCATAGTTTTTAATTAACTCAAGCCACTTTCTTTAACTTAAGTTCAACTCCTTTTGTGTGATTAAATCTTTCAAACTTTTGTGGTCGGTGAAAATTCTACAAATCTCCCCATACGAATAATGTCTTCATATCTTCAAGACAAATACAATTGCAACTAACTCCAAATCATGAGTATGATAGTTCTCTTCATATTTCTTTAGTTGGTGAGAGGCATAAACTATTACCTTATCATTTTGCATTAACACACATCACAACTTTGTTTACTAACATCACTATAAATCACATATGCACCTCCACATGATGGGAGAATAAGGATAGGAGCGGATGTTAATCTCTTCTTGAACTTTCGGAAGCTAGTTTCACACTAATCATACCATACAAATTTAATTCATTTTCTTGTTAAGTTAGACAATGGTGCCACAATTCTAGAAAATCTCTCAACAAATTTTCTGTAATATCCTATTAATCCAAGGAAATTTCTCATCTTTATCATATTTTTCAGACATTGCCACTTCAAAATTGCTTCAACTTTTTTTGGATCCATAAATATTCCTTCACTGGATACTATTTACGCCAAGAATCCAATTTTCTTTAACTAGAACTCACATATGGAAAACTTAGCATACAATTTGCTTTTCTCGAAGAGTCTGTAAAACAATTCTAAGATATTCCGAGTATTCCTTATCACTTTTTGAATATACCAATATGTCGTCAATAAACACAATTACAAATTTATCAAGATATGAGTGGAATACACTATTCATCAAGTCCATAAAAGCAGTAGGGGCATTTATCAACTCAAATGGTATCACCAAAAACTTGTAATGTCTGTACCGAGTCTTAAATGCAGTCTTATGCATATTACTCTTCTTGATTTTCAATTTATGATAACTCGATCTCAAATCAATCTTTGAGAACACACATGTGCCTTAAAGTTGGTCAAAAAATCATAAATCTTAGGAAGGGGGTACTTATTCTTAATGGTGACTTTATTTAGTTGCCAATAATTAATGTATAACCTAAAAGTATTATCTTTCTTCTTCTTCACAAATAAGACCGGTGCACTCCAAAGGGAAGAGTTTGATCGGATCAATCCCTTATCTAGTAATTTTTGAAGTTACACTTTCAACTTCTTCAATTCTACAGGTGTCATTATATAAAATGGGATACATATGGGCGTGGTGCGAGGGAGTAGATCAATGGCAAAATCAAACTCCTGAACCAGAGGTGAATGAGGTAATGTTTTTAGGAAAATATCCGAAAACTCATTTACAACTGGTGTCATTGAGATTTGGGCACTCTATGGTTGTATCAATGATATGGGCTAAATATATTTCATACCTTTTTTGAACCAACTTATGAGCTTCTATTACCGGGATTATATAAGTTAGTACTACTCGACGCTCGTTGATAAAAACGAATACTGAGCGTTTGGGGTTTTGGAATTCTAATTCCTTAGTAAAACTTTTACAGACCACCGATAGAGCTGTAACCAATCCATTTCAAAAATTGCATCAAAATCTCTCATCTCTAATGGAATTAAATCCACTTCAAGAATCATTTCACTTACTGAACATCACATTCTCTGTAAATTGTACTTCTATCTAATTGTTCACCCAATAGTGTATTCACTAATAACTCTTACTCAAGTGGGGTCAAGGGTCTCTCAGCATGCTTAGCAAACTTGTACTAACAAAGAAATTATTAGACCCTATGTTAATAAGTATGTGAACATCGATACCAAAGATTTTTATTTTACGTACTAATATAAACCGTTAAGTAATTATTAGTCAAATCTTATAATACACATTCCATATATGATTCTTATAACATTGCATTAAATCATATATAAACATCAACCATTTTAAATATTCTTCTAGAATAGTCATTAACACCTTTAATATCATGCAACATATTTAGCAAAATGTACATATTCATCACATAGCAATGCTAATAACTTGCTCTCTAAGTCAATAAATTTATACTTAACCAAATTTACCTTGACAATATCAAGATTGTTTTGTGCCTCTTCATTAGTCATCACATAAATCTTAGTTTGGACTTGAGTTTGAGAAAGTTGAGGATTGGTGGACACGGTATTGTTTTCAGCTCCTCTCATTGGAGTAGTGTTCGAGGGAGATGCAGAAGTGTTGGATAGTCCACCCTTGGAGCCACTAGGAAGAACTTAGTTTTGTTGACTCCCTTGCCCTCTCAAATCCAGTTTGGGGTAAGTATTTCGAAGATGACCCTCATCTCCACAATGGTATTACTTCTTAGGCTTATTGTAGGGCCCAAATTAGAATTTCTTGTAATTCTTGCAAGGATCTTTCCTATTTCCTACTAACTTGGTTCCAAATTAGGGCACCCATTTTGGAAAAGTGTTAGCCTTGGGGAGAGCCAATGGTTCCAAATATTTGTGCTCTTACTTTTCTTAAAATATTGACCCCAAGTGGACTCAAATATCATTTTTCTCCCATAGTCGTCTTTAGCCTTTTCTCTTTCTTTAGCCATCTTCTTGGCCCTCAAAGGTAATTGAAATACATTCTTGAAAGTGTGAGACTCAATAACCAACATCTTTTCTCTAATACTAAAATTCAAACCATCTTCAAACTTAGAGCACAAATATTTTTCGGAGGCTAATTTGGGACAAACAAAGATAGTTCTCTCAACTCGGTTTCGTACTTTGCCACCAACATATTCCCTTGCCTAAGATGGAAAAATTCATTTCTCTCTAAATCTCGGTAAAACCTAGTGTAATACTTCTTATCAAATTTCCTAAAGAATTCACTCCATATGATCGGTGTAAAGGATCTTCTCTTCAAATTCTCCCACCATGTGTGAGCACTCTTATCAAGCAATCTTATGGCTACCATAAGTTACATCTCATCATTCAATCTCATGTCGGTTACGATTTTATGTACTCTATTAATCCAATCTTTTGCTACCGTTGCATTAGTAGTGCCCAAGAAGGTCTCACAACCAAGTTGTTATACTTCCTTGATCAACCTGGACAGCTTAATGTTTGGACGGTAAAATACAATCTAGAGGGGGTGAATAAGTTGTATGACACTTTTTTCTATGATTTGATGTTTTTCAGTTTATTGAGAATAGATATGAGATGAAGGATTTGAAGAATGAAGAAAAAGAGAGCATGCATACAATTTTATAGTGGTTTTACCAAATTCGGTGTATGTCCATTTCTAAGTTCCACCTAGATTTTCACTATTTACTCTAAAATAGTAAAATAAACTTACTTCCAGGTGCAAGTCAAAACTTTATAGTGTTTTCTCTCAAAACACTATGTAACCCAATCTTACAGATTGTTTCTATCTTTAGAACCCCAGACCAAGAAACCTATCTCTGGTCTTTGAACTTTTGGTATAGGAGATGGATAGATGTTACAAAGAATGAGGTTATAACCCTTAGATGTAACAAAATTGAAGCTTACAAGAGATTTTGCAGAAAGAATGAAGACGGAATGAAAAACAGAGTATTCTTTTTCTTCAATAAACTGAGTATTCAATTCAATAATTGTGCATTTATTCATCCATTTTTCTCTATTTTTCTTCCATAAATCTGATACTCTCTTTTATATGCTCATTTACTCCATTCATCGAAAGAGCCACTGTGGTTGGTGAGCTTTCGAACGTTGGCCATTAATGAACAATAAACATAGTTATTAAACTTGACCCGCACATTGACCCGTGCATTTTAAAATTTATGGTTCAATTAGTTGAACCATTGGGTCACTGATTCAATCGCTGATTATTTTTTTATTATTTTAAAATTTTAAAATATATATAATTATATTTTTTAAATAAAAAATATAAATCTAATGCACCAACTACACCTTGCCACCATGTCAAGAGCATAATAGTCTTGAAAACAAGAATAAAGTAATAATGCACATTTGTTCTATCAAAATTAAGTAATTCAATAGTGCACATTTGTTTCATCAAAATAAACTTATCTCATGCATATCTCCATTCTAATAAGTAACAAAATATTCTAAAACCAGAATCCCAACAAATTCAAAAAGCAAAGCTAACAGTACACAAGATCATGACTTCATACAAATACAAGTAATTCAATATTCATCCTAGCAAATTTGTCCCATCAAAATTAGGATCATTTCTAACTCCACTAGTATAAAAAAAATCCACTTATAAATGTTCCAAATTCATTGTGATGTTCAGCTCCAGATTCATTTTCATCATTCTCAGCACAATCACTCAATTCCAATTTATCCAAATTAATATCACCTGCATCAATATATGCTTTCTGCACATTTAGATAACTCATTCAAAATATAATATAATTTTGACATAAAGTAAAAGTTAAGTACGATTTTGTATATTGGGTTGAATGCTTAGTGTTGCTAGTTCTTATCTAAAAGCTTCAATTTCATCAATAGTTAATAGTGGAGGCTCTTCCTCTCTTACCCAAATATCTAATGAGCTTAAATCTTCAAAATCAATAGGATCATAGACCCTTCCAATAATTCCTAAAGAAAAATAAAACAATGTCACATAATTACACTTTTGCAATCATCAAGAAATATCTAAGCACATAAAGAAGATAATAACACAAAAATAGTTAAAGTTTTCATATCTTTGTTGCAGTCTTAGGTTATAATGCACATATACCAAATCATTTAATCTTTGATACTTTAATCTATTTCTTTTTTTAAAGTGAATGTGCTCAAATACACTCCAATTTCTTTTATATCTTGAAACACTGCAATTTTGGCTTAATACACGAATTGCTAGCTTTTGAAGATTTGGTGCATTACTTCCATAGCATGGCCATCATTCATCTATTATCGAATAAATTAATGCCATTGAATAAATCAAAAGAAAAATCAAAGAAAAATTTAAAAATGTATTAAAGTGAATAAAATTGTCTGGTGACATTGAATTTCTATCACGAACAACAGAAACCCATCCAAAATCTCCTTTTTCATTCTTGAAACAATATCATCTCTTAGGTCAATTTGCTGCCCAAGATAGGATTTCCATATGCATATCTTTCTATAACATCTAACAATCTTGATATTGTAGGACGATGCCTTACCATCAAATCAAGGTCATATTAGTATTTTGGCTTAAGCAAGAAACTAGCAACATGAAGATTTTTATGAAGTTGATTGTCCCAATAAGTATCAAGAATTCTTAAATAAGGCTCAACTCTTTTCTTTCTTCTTTAAAATCTTTTTACTAGTTCCTCCCTAACTACATGAATAGCATTATACAAATAACGTATAGCTGGTCTCTCATCACTATCAACTATTCTTAGCATACGAATAAGAGGCCCTGATATTTGAACAATGGTGTCATATTCTTTCCAAAAAAATTGTTTCTAGCACCAAATCAAAAAATTTTCTCCCTTTGCAATCTTTTGCATATGATGAGTGTATCCACTCTTGACTAGTCACCATAGTATGCAAAGTATCCTTCTGTGACAAAATACTTTACAAAGTAATAAAATTTTTAGCAAAATGTGTTGGGGCAGGACGAAAAATTTCCCTTCCACCAGTGTGCTTTCTCATTAAATAAACTTTGTTATCTTTGCAGCATGCTCAACTATGTTACTTATCTCATCCAATTTTCTCATATCTTGCAATATCAAGTTTAAGCAATGTGCAGCACAAGGAGACCAAGAAATAGAATGAAATTCTTGCTCTAACAATCTTCCAGCAGTCACATAATTAGCAGCATTATCAGTTACCATATGCATCATATTTTTAACGCCAACATATAACACTACCTCTCTAAATAATTTATATAGCATATTTGCAGTTTTAGAGGCCTCAGTAGCATCAATAGATTTAAGAAAGACCAAACCTCGTGGGAAGTACACTAGAAATTTATGAGTGTCCTTCTGTTTTGATTAGACCACTCATTAGCTATAATTATACAACCGACTTCTTTCCATGTTGCACGAAAACTTTAAACAAAGCTTTTTGATTCTAATAAAGACTTTGATAGAAGAAACACTCGTTTATCATAAAAATTAGGTCCCTTGTATCCCCATCCCATGCTAGTAATTGCATCAATCGCTTGTTGATAATATTTTGAATTAAGTGCATTAAATGGAATGCAAGCATCAAACATCCATCTAGCTACAGCCAAATCAGCATTTTCTTTAACTTCTTTAGATTGTAACACACTTTTAATGGTTGGTTGAGCACCAGTGTTATTCTTGGTATGAAATAAGAATTCATACTACCGGTACCAGCACAAATTTTCTTCCCCTTCTTGCTGAATTGAGTTTGAGGGATGTCTTTTAGATCTTTATCATGCTCATGCAACGAAGAGCCATATGGATTCTGCTCTTGATATAAAATTTGACATTTCCTCTTTTTTGCAATACATCCATTTATACTTTGTTACATTTGATATTGAACTTCAGTTGAAACTTTCTTACATTCTTCAATAGCACCACCCTTTACTTTTGCTAAATGGTATTTTATCCAATTAATGCCTCCACCTCTAAAAACTCTGTTACAATACATGCATATTAGAGCTTGCTTCTTCTTTCCAGACCCTACTATTTGTGACGCAAAACAATCATCTAAATCGACTTCTGTGAAATGTGCCGAAGCAGAATCAGTCCGCCTCTTGCTGAACTTTTGTGAGGAGAAGAACTTGGTGTTGAACCCTAAGTAGAGGGTGTGGAAGACATGATAAAATCTGAAAGTTTACAACTAAAATATAAATAAATTACAATGTTAAATTAAGAGAAATAAACATATGAGTAGTGTAGTTTATGTAACAAAATGAGAAAATATTAAAAAGTAACACCTTTACTTTAGAGATAGAGAATGAATCAACAAAGCATATAACATTAGAAAATTGACCACAGAGTTTGCAATGCAAAGAGTAGAGCAACAATGACATTTAAGCATAAAAAACAACTCCAAAATAGATTTGTAATTTTGTGCAGCTCTTTAGCATCATATCTAGAATTAGAGAAAGGAATGATTTAATATTGTGTGTGTCTAGATTTTATACTAATAAATAATGCCAAAAGTCCCAAATGTTTTCTGTAATTTTTCTAAGGAAGTCTTACACATAATAATTTTCATTTTCTATTGCTTGATACCCCTAGACTATATTAATATTAGGAAGGAGAAAATATTGATGCTGCCAAATTTTATATCACGTTGACATGTGTGAGAGAGAGATGTATGAATGCTGGTGATGTATGAAGTGAAATTCGTTAAATCTGGAGACTTCTAGGCAAGTCATCCTTGGTTCGTAACATGACGGTGAGGGATAGGTTATACTAAATTTTTATTTTTCATCTAGTTTTGACCGAAGAATTTTGGTTTGCACTGAGGTTGTTCCTTTTCGATAGATTATATTAGATTCAGATGTATTAAGGAAAAAAAAATACATAATGCTCTAACGAAGAGAGAAATCCTCATAAACAAGAGAAACAGAGTAAAAATAGGAACTAACAAAGAGCTGCTATCCAATCAAAAAACCAGTAACAACTAATTAGCACAAAATTAATAGCACAAAATTAATCTCACAACCCTAAAACTAATTAACACAAAATAATTCTACTAATTAATATGAGAAATCGTAAAATATTTTTAACAAAAACCCCTAAATTTGAGAAATATAAGAAATCACACAAAATTAATCTCCCACTAAGTAAGATATGAATGAAATATGAGAATATAAGCTCAAAATCCTAAAACTATCAAAAACCCCTAAATCTGAGATATCACAAAATATTGAAAAAACCCTAAATCCAAGAATCGCACCAGAGAGAGAGAGTTGAAGAGGGAGAGAGAATGAGATAAAGGGACTTACGCTTACCTTAGGCTTTACAGTTTCTGAATCAGTAGTCATCAGTGAGAGAGAGGTCACGAGTAGAGATCAGACTTCAAACTGAAGAAGAGAGAAGACGAAGACAAAGGAGCAAAGAAAGGAGTCAAACTGTAAAAGATTGGGCTTTTCTCCCAAAAAAGAATGGTGTTTTTTTTTTTTTTTTTTTTTTTTTTTTTTTTTTTTTTTTTTACTTCAAAAAACAAAACCCATTAGGCTTTAAAAAAAAACAGTGGGTCACCCGGTTTGCTAGACGAACCACAAAGACCCGCAAGTTTTATTGGGCTGAATGCACAAACGGTCTTATTAGAGACCCGACCCGACCCGCACACTGTATGGGTCGCGGGTTGACCCGGTCCAACCAGCGAGTCGGTCTGAGTTTAATAACTATGACAATAAATGCTTCAACCACCTATTTGCTTTTCTGCAAAAATGAACGTTAGAAGCTAGGTATCGACTAATATTAATGTTCTGTCGACTATCAAATTTGAATTTCAAAATTTGTTACTATGGAGTCGATAATTTGTTATATCTAGTTGTCTATTAATCTTTTTTATAGATGATTAGTCAACTAATGTCTAAAATTAGTCGACTGAGTTTTCTTCGAATGTACCTTATAGTTTGAGTTCAAGTGTGGTTAGTTGACTACATTGTTATGTTAGTCAACTATTGTATCATTTAGTCAAAGATTTGAATATCTTAGTTGGCTTAATGTCTGTTATTTTTCATTATATACATTTTTTGCAGACTAAATCCAAACATGTGTCAACTAGTGTCTTGATTTAGTCGACTATCTCTAATCATTAGTCGGCTATGGTATTTCTTAGGCTTTTAAGTCTAGAATAAGTGCTGACTAATTTAAAATACATTGACTACTTCCTTTTGGTCTGATTATATATATATGATCCATCGACTGGTGTTTCTATTTAGTCAACTGGAGTATGTGAGTTCAGTTCATGAGTCAACTAAAATTTTCTATTTGTCAAGTAGGTGCTTGTCACATGTGTCTTTACCATCGATATCTTTTCTTACTTAGTTAACTAAATGTTTTTCTATAGTCGGCTAATTTTGGCATTCTACAGACTAAGTTTTGGTTAGTCAACTCATATTCTTAGTCGACTGTGTTTCATTTGGTGTCTCCAATTAGTCTGCTATCATAAAAGGTTAGTCAGCATAGCTCTAGGTCTTCTTTATCTTAGTTAGAAGAAGTTTAGTTCATGTCAACTAATATGTTTGGATAGTCAAAAGTTTCAATATATTAGTTGGCTATTATGAGTTTTAAACCTTTGGGAGGAGACTCTCTTTAATTATATGTTGACTAATATATTTAGTTGGCATTTCTTATATGTTAGTCGACTAAAATTATCTTTTTGGTCCTTAAGTCTTTAGTCGACATCTCCTGGGTGTCAATCGACAGATTTATTAGAAACCAAAAAACTTTTATAAGTGTGAAGGTCAATAATCGGCAAGCCTCTTTGATTAGTAAACTCAACTACTTGTAGTTCATAAGATGTTAGTCGATATGTTTTATATGTTAGTCGACAGTTTTGTGGGAGTCAAAATTTTTTTTAATTCTGGAAAATTTTAGTCGATAGACTCATAGACTTAGTTGACTAATTTACAACTATAATGGTCTTTAGTTGGCCGGATTTAATGTTTAGTCAACTATGCGAATGCATTCTTGGACTCTGTTGGCTAACATATAGGTTTAGTTGGCTAAACTTGAGGAGTAGACTAAAACCGATATTTGCTTGAACTTAGTTGGCTAGCAAAATGGTTTAGTGGGCTACCTATGATATATATCGACTATTCAAAGGAATGTGTAGACTATTCAAAGGAATGTGTAGACTATGTTGGCTAATCCTATGTGTCGACTAGCTTGTGAGAGTAGTCAAAAGTTCCTACCATAGTAAAGATAATCTATCGACTAATTCAAAGCATCTGTCGACTAAAGTGTGCCTATATGAGCTATAGTCGATTGAATGGTCTGGTTAGTTGGTTGTATGTTTTTGTGTCCTTATTTCCAGTAAACATTATTTAAGTAAATGTTTAGCTTTTATATTTTAAGTTTTTACATTTTCATTTACTCATGATTTTACATGTAAATAAGGAAATACTTCTATTTGGATTTAATAAAAATTATTTCAAAATCTAATTCTTTAAAGATAAAAAATCAACTCTCATTTTAAAGAACAAAATTCCAATCTTGATTTTTTTTATGAGTATTTTTCAAAGGGTTAATGAGTTAGAAAAATTATGAAAAAATAGCTTTTAATCTAATTGATACATGGGGATCAAATGCTGTCATTTTTAATTCTCATTTTTTTTTTATATTTTAAATGATCATATTTTTTAGTATTTAGTCTCTGACAGATTGATTAAATTTGGATTATCAATATTCTAAATGCCTTATTTCCTATCTAACTTACTTGAATAGCACAATGATCTAACTTATGTTTACTAACTTTTGCTCATTTTCACTTATTATCGAAACTAATTTTGCTCATCATCAAAACACTTATGTGTAATAGACGGGTAGTGGGTGCAATTATTGGTGGAGGAGGAACTACAGGTATTAGAGGAGTGCTTGTTGTTGTGGTAGTGTTTGATAGAGGAGGAATTTGCATTCGAGTTTGGATTTGGGTTTGGAATTGAGTATCATATTTGCTCCAGCTTTCCATACATTGTTAGAAGGTGGCAAGTGATAGTGGAGGACTCTCAGGTAGAACAACTGAATGTTCGGATGCACTGGAAGGAGAAGCACGAGAAAATGATGCAGTCTCATACTCAAAAGAAGCAATCTCGGTCAAGGTCATTGTTTTCCTCTGCGGAGCTATTTCATTCTATAAAAGGAAACTAATCTTACCTCACTAAGTTGGATAGACTAATAAGACACTTATATCTAGACGTGACTCCATTTCCCAAGACTTATAGAAGACTTTTGAATACTCCAAAACATTTAAAAACACGGAAATCTTTAAAAATACTTGAAAATATTTGGAAATATTTAAAAATATTTAGGAACACCGAAACTTTATTTTTTATAGTAATCATCTCACTCTCTCCACTAATGTCCTGTTCATCCTCTCTGCCAAGCCATTCAATTGTGAAGTTTTCGGAGGAGTTTTTTGGTGTCTAATACCCTGATGTCTACAATACTTATCAAATAGACCAATGTACTCACTACCATAGTCTGTACGAATACATTTCAGCTTCTTTTCTGTCTCTCTCTCAATAGAAGTTTAGAGCTATTTGAAAACATTTAACACTTGATCCTTTGATCTCAACAGATAAACCCACAACTTTCTTGAACAGTCATCAATAAAAGTTACAAAGTATAATACACCACAATGAGTCCTTATCTTCATAGGATTACATAATTTAGAATGTACTAGTTCAAGTATTTCTAATTTTCTAGAATGCCAATGATCACCTTTAAAGCTTATTTTACTTCCCTGCTAGAAAATGTTTACATCTCTTCATATCTGCATTTCTCAAACTAGAAAGAAGATTTTTCTTTATCAATTTAGTCATACCATTCTCACTAATACGATTGAGCCTTTTATGTCACAAGTCAACAATATCATTATTTTCTATAATCAAAATCATATCATTAGAAAGTTTGGCTTACATATTGTATAAGGTAAAACATCTTTCACCTCTTGCCGCCATTAAATTTTCCCTTGTCAATTTTCACTGACCATTGAAAAAGGTATTGCAAAAACCATAATCATCAAGTTTGCTTACAAAAATAGTATTAACCCATAGGTCAAGGGCATATCTCACACCTCTGAGCATCAACCGTGTGCCTCTACTAGTTTCCAGGAAAATGTTTTCAATACCAACTATCTTTGCATGACCTTTATTCCCCATCTTTACAATCCCAAGGTTATATGGTGTAAATGATGTGAAAAACTTTTTGTGAGAAGTAGTATGGATGATAACACCACTATCAACAACCCAGCTAGACTCATGGCACATAACATTGTCTGTTGTCTCATTTTCACTAACAAAGAAGATATCTTCAATCGTAGCTATAATTCTTTCCTCCTTTTCAAACTTGCTATTGTCATTTTTCTTCTCATTTCCTTTTTTCTTTGTTTTCTTTATCAAGCTTCTAACAATTTCTTTTTATATGTCTCTTTTTGCCACAATGATAACACTCCAAATTAGCACATATGACTTTAGACTTGCTTTTACTCTTACCTCCATATGAATGGCTTCTACCCTAGCTTCTCACCCCATTTTCGGTAATAAGAATTTCCACTTAGAAAGAGCTACCTTGTGCATTTCTTCTTGTCTCTTCATTTAGAATGGAAGACGTAGCCCATTCCATTTTTACCACACCATTAGAAGCAGAGTAAACCATTGAAGTCCTGAATGTTTCCTATGAATCTAGCAATGAGCTAAAAAGCAACAATCTTTGTATTTCATCTTTAGTTATAATGCTCATAGTAGCCAATTTGCTTACAATACCTTTAAATGCATTTTGATGATCTACCATCGGAGTACCATCTTTATATTTTAGACTCACAAGCTTCTTGATCAAAAATAATTTATTTCTCCCAAAAGATCTGTCATATACTTTCTCAAATGTATCCCACATGATACTAGCATGTGTCATTCTCGAACACGTCGTAAGCTAAACTTGTACTGACGAATAATCAACCCACAATAAATAGGGAAGGTATAGTAATGCTATGGTTGAAAACATTGTCATTAACCCACTCTTTAATGATAGCACATCCTTGATGATGAGTTTCAGTTTTATCTTTAGATCTTGTAACAACATATAATGACAAATGTTGTTCTTTAACAATTAATACATCTTCCATTTTTTTCTATCCAAATATGATAATTTGCTCCGTTCAAAAATATCATTCTACTTTTATTATTTTTAGTTATTTTTACACCACAATACAAACACCAGCTTTGATACCACTATGTTGGGCAAAAGTGGACAGCAAACCCAATACATCACCTGGTGTATAATTTATCAAAACTAATATTTGTGAAGTCAATAACTTTTCGAACCACAACGATATTTTCCCAGACTATTTGTTAATGAAAAATATCACCACTATATGATAATTAATATTCCAAGTCAACACTATGCAGCAAAATAATAGCAGAAAAATAGCAAGCATGCCAACCACAACATGAAGAATTTTTTTTGCGGAAAACCCTCAAAAACCATGGAACCTAATTCAGACAAATATCCACCAAGCAGAAAAAGAGTTCAGCTCATAAATAACCCTCTAGTACTACTAGGAATGACATGTAATATGTCATAACCACATATTCAAGTTTAAATCAACACTAAAGTACAATTTTTAATTTACAGAATATCTAATAAGAGAAAATGGAAAAAGATGGAGGAATGTCACCAAAAAGCCAGCTGCCACTTGAAGATTTTGAATCAAGATATAGCATCTAAAATTTGGAGCAATACGAGACTAAAATCACTAAGCAAACAAATTGTGAAGAAACCCTCAAATTTCGCCGCCTTCTCTCCTCTCACGGTCTTACTTTTCTCATTGGGATGCAGCCACCACACATTCTTTTTCCACCTTCTGGGAATCGGGCTCCTCATGAAAAGAGCAAGAAATCATATTCTTCATTCTTTGACCAATTCGCCCTTTCGTCACATGGGCATGGGTCCAAAACATGAACAACCCCCTAAACTGATCTATTGCACAGAAAAGGGTTTAAGCAAAATATGAGGGCTTAAAGCTAGGCTCGAGAATCCTATATTTGTGTCCACTACTCTAGTAAGAAGAGAGAGAGAGAGAGAGAGAGAGAGAGAGAGAGAGAGAGAGAGAGAGAGAGAGAGAGGAGGGCTTAGATCAACTTCTTGTCAGAAATTTTTCAAATTTCTAGCTCTTCCCTCAAGCATATGATTGGCTATGAGTGTTATTGGTTTTGAAAATTATAGAAATTATAATTATTAAATCGTCATTCAACTATCAATGATTATTTTACCATCTCGTCCTGCAAAAAATAATGGTTGTTCAAAAAAAATTTGAAGATTATAAACTCGTGTATCCTATTACCCATAAGAATTATAAAAAATACTATTTAAATATATCTCCTCTTCGATGATATACCATTTAACAAGATAAAAGTTCATTAATTTTCACTCTCAATATAATTAAAAAAAGAATTAATCTCTTATTTTTCTCAATCAAAAAATTTCTAAGTGTGACAATGACCAAGATAGGCAATGATTTAAAAATGATATCTCCAAAATTGAAAATTCAACATAATTTAATTGGTGAATTTTTTAATTTAGGATTTTATTATTTTTCTACTGCAACCTTAAGGAAAGTCTTTCCTATAGGAGGTTTTTGAAAACCCTCCATGCCTATGCATATTTCTTAGGAATTGGATTGGAGGATAGGCCAAAATATTAGGCACGACAAAGCTACCATTGTACCAGTACATAAAGCAACATAACCAAAATGTAGCAAGACAGCTACTATACGTACTTTGTTTTTCTTGAAAAATCTCAGAGTTTTACAGGTTGCAGGTTGCACTCTCTCCCTAGAACTATAAAGAATGGTGTATGAGCTGTTCCTATTCTTATCACATAAAATGATGAGAGCCACCGAAGTTAGTTGGAACTTGGAAGATTGATTGGCTTCTCTTGTCTCCCAAAGGACAACGTCCAATCGGTTCATTATTAAGGACACAAGCTGGATGGCGAGAGAGAGAGAGACAGCACCAATCACCATAGAAATTTTGATGCTTTGCACCAAGAGTACTTTGTGAATTGAATTAGTATCAGAGTCAAACGTGCTATTTTTTCTTTCTTTTTTTTTCTTCTCTAAAGATATCTCAGGTAACTCAAAGGTAAAATAACAAAATAATAGTGGATTTAAGAATAATTTCTTTTGCTTAATAGCAAATCCACAAGCAATAATCCTTTCAAATCTATGAAATCTAAATCTTTTCAAAAATAAATTTAAAAATTTGCAAACGTAAATCAAATTTCGATACCATAATTTTTTTTTTGGGAAAATACTTTATTCATTAAAATAACTTTTCTTATTTCATTTCAATATTTTTTTGTTCCTTTCCTTTGTTAGGTATGGTAACATAAATCATGGAACTCCATATTAAGACAGAGCTCCACCAGGTATATTAGGATAAAATATATCTACTAATGAACTATAAGTCAACTAGTACCACTCATTTCTTTTAAAAATCTTGGTTCGAGACTTTTCTTTGTATAAAAATGACAAAATATATCCCAATGTAAGGGTAAGAAATTAAAAAATATTTTTGGTTCCTTTTAATATGGACTGTTATTTTAAATAAACCGGTTGGGTTTTTAATTTAAAAGATTTGAAACTAATGTCTCAAAGACAAGCGGAGAGATTTTGAAAATGATTTAGTGTATGTTTGGTTTGATTTATAAGTTATCAAATTTACTTTTAATTAATAATAAAAAGTCAAAAGATATTTGGTTCGAATTTTAACTAAACCAAATAATATAATATTGGGAGAGGCAGACTAGCTACCATGTACTTCCCCATATAATTTTAAAATCTCAAAGATTTATAATAGAAAAACCCTAATAATATATTATTCCTTCTTGCATAGTTTCTCACCCTTTTTTTTTGTTACATAACGACTGAATCTTAGATCTCAAAATTTGAGAAGGAAAATTATGACCAATAAACTGTCCTCTTAGTGACAGTTTCTAACCTTTACACACAATTACAAGCCATTATCCACCATCGACTATCTAGCTTTACTTTTAATTTTTATAATTATGGTTAATTGACCATATATCTTCACTTTTAATTTTAAAAAAAACCAATTATATACCTTTTTAATCATTTTGACAGATAAATTATATTTTAACACTTTTAACTAAGCACTCGGGATTATTTAAAAGTAACTTTTTTGTGATTTTGTCAAACAATTGAAGTGCTTATTTTTAAATTGACTTAAAAATTACAAAATTACAAAAAATTAAAAATAAATAGTCAAATTAAACATATACTTAATTCTGAAGTGAACAATGCATTCCACCAATACAAGCCTCTGAGGGTAATGTTTAGTCTTCTAAGATTTTGATTTTGCTTTCTTTGATAAATATTGCAACAACTCTTCTTCATCTTCTAAGAGTTGAAGAAGGTTTAGCTAGTTTTGCTGAAATTTTTACATTTGACTCCATTTCTAGAATTTTTGTAAACTCAAATAACTAAAGGAGTTTTTTGACTCATATCCAGACTCTCTGAGAGGAAGAAGGAATTGACGAAATTATAACTTTGAGTCTTTCACCTGTTTCTAAGAACTTTTTGACATTTTCTAAAGAACAAATTTCATTAGAAAAATTAGACCACCATTTAATTTTATAATCTCTAATCAAGAATAGTGAAATGGAAATGGTTTTGGAAGAATTTCACCAAATTGAAAGGATCAACAAAAGATCCATGGAAAATTTTAAAATCACAATGAAAAAAAAATACTTTTTTTGGCGTATATGACTAAGTATTAGAATTTCTAGAGTAATACTCGATAGACTTTTGAATTTCTAGAGTAAAAATGGCAGAGGTAGGACCAAAATACCACTACCATTCGAAAAACCAAATTGAAAATTATGATGAAATGTGAAAAACCAAGAATGATTAAAGGGATGAATGAAAAATCCTTTAAGGGAGACCATTTTATAATCCTAGTATGTGAAACCATTAGGAATAAAACGAATTGAAAAATTCTTCTGTGTGTAGGGATTTACCTATTCTTTTTGAGATATAACTTTCTTGATAACACATTTAGGAGTTCTCTCAATGTAGTTTTTCTCATTTTCAAGTTTCAAATTCAAAACTTGATTAAACAATTTAACATTCTTACCCATTAGGTTGAGTGTCCGTAAATATCTAAACTACTATATTATAGCAACATACTTTATCGATTTTGTGTTTTGTGTACTTTTGGCTCGTAAGCTGAAGTTCTCAAACGAAATTCACCCTTTCACCCTCATCATTTTACCATTCAAGCACTTATGTGCATCCATTCTAGCTTTCATGCACATGGGGTGAGATGAAAATGTGCCAAACTAAGCATTGTGGAGTGCTAAATCCCTCCAACTTTAAAAGTTAATTGGACTAAACTTTATTTTGCCGAAACGAAAAATTTCTGAACTTATATACCATTACCCGATAGTTGGAGGCAAATACTATAAATCTTAATATCCGTAATATCCCTCTCCATTGATACCGGCAGAGTGAACTTTAGTGACTTCGTAATACACGTTTGTATTGTGAATCTAATACTAGTTAGGAGAATCTGGAACTTCAAAGTATACATGTGAAAGTGAAGAAGTTGTCTGTCTCATGTAGTATTTTAATAGGTGAAGTTAGGCAATATGGTCGGTGTGAATTTGCGTCCAGTCCTATTGTGGATGTGATGATCATATACTAAATTCTCTTAAATAAGTCTCGAATTTGAGTTTTTGAAATGAAAATATAGATATCAGAAGAGTCAATCCCTAAAATAGACTCCACAATACTCGGATATGAATAATCGAGTAACCCGAATACCCAGTGCCGGAGCTACATAGAAGGGAAGGTGGATAATTACTCCCACTAGAGCAAAATAATTTTATTAATTTTCATTCAACTCAAAATATTATTCTATTAAAATTGTTAGTTGATTCACTATATTTTATTATGTTTCATAAAAATATTTTGTCCACATTGCGATTCGTGATAAATACACCTACATGAGAGAGAGAGAGAGAGAATTGGGCCTAAATTACATTTTTGAATCATAGTGTGAGGGTGAAAACCCAAAATGTTCCAACGAAAACGCATTGCAGACGTGCACGAGGCAGGTACGATTCTGACGTTGAGCATCAAGCGCAAAACACCTTGACTAGACGGTCACTCTCCCTGATGCCAAGTTAGAGAATAGATGTACCCTTTTTCTTCGAGTGAGTGGGTTTGGTAGTTTTTGGGCATTTTTGGTTGTGGTAATGAAGGTCCAAGGTATGAAACTTTCTGTGGAACTATTACTTCCTCTTATCAAAAGTTATCATCCCTATCCACAGACCCAACGCGGTGATTAAATTTTTCATGGGAATGAAAAATGAAAAATAAAATTTTATTTTTGCTTGGCAAACTTGGCAGATCTCGATTTAATTCAACTTATTTTTTTTTTATTTTATTTCATTTTACATGTTTTAATTAAAATGAAAATTTCTCTATAAATGAAATTAAAATTATCTTTTTATGAATAATTATTATGTTAGAACTTAATTAATCTCAACCGCTCTAATCTTAACCTTTGTGAGCAAACTAATATACAACAATATATATATATATATATATATATATATATATATATATATATATATATATATATATGTATATGACTAGAGCTTTTTGGTGGGTGCTTGAGTTCCAAGATCATGGTTGGCTTGGTCATAATTGAGCTAGAGTAAGCCTTTCCCTACCCATAAAGTTTTGCTAAGTCTACCATATGCAAAATCTGATTTCAAAGTGTTTTTACAAATGTTAGGTTAAGAGTGAGCTGAAATGTGGTGTTACTGATTTTGAATATCTCCCTTTGAGGATTTCTTTGTTCTTTTTGAAAGGAAAAAAAAATTTTAAATTGGTGAAAGGGACTCAATTTATTGTACTAAGCTAGGTTGTAGGGAAACAGAAATAGAAAACTGGAAACGGAAACAAAATGACACTTTGTAAGAATATAAGAAACGAAAATGTGAAAAAACGTATAAATATAAAAAATATAAAAAATTTATATAAATATTAATTATTTTTTATAAATAATAGAATAATCATTTTTTATAATAAGAATTTAAAATACTCAAATATGTAATTATTAATCATAAGACAAATAATATAAAAAATAATAATTAAATAAGTAAATAATTTATTAAATATGAAAAATTTGTAAATATGAAAAAGTATAAGATTTTTTGTGTAAATATTAATTAATTTAGTTTGTTGAAACATTTTACAAACAAAAAAATTTCAAGAGCAAAAAACATTAGTATTGAAAGATTTTTTTTTTTTCATCAGAGGTGCTGAGCTTATATTGGTCATGATAATATGCTTGAGTCATTGTTTTAACAACTATTTAAAAGGTTAGAAAAACATGTTTAACAAGCAATAAATTATGCTTAGAGATTACTTTGTGAAAAATGATATATGATTTATACGACCAAGTACCTAAAAATCAATTAAACTTACTAAAACCAGTAACCAATACTATGAACAAAATTGTACTGTATTGGCCTTAATTTTGCCCCTAATGAGAAAAGGTGCAGACACAAAAGCAACAATATTAGGAATCAATCATCGTCTAGGGCAATAAGATGGATGCATTAAGAGTCCAAATTGGATGACTTGTCCTGACAAATATTTTACCATTCTAAGGGACTAGACAGAGGTTTTACAGTGCAACAAGTCACTCAGAATCTTACTTTCCACAGCAAATGGTTCTGTGCCCCCTCAATTTGACCAAATGCATATAAAGCAACCAAAAAGAAAACATAAACCTGAGTGTGTAGTACCAAGATGGAAGAGGACTTATAAGATGGATAGCTTTTAACGTACAACTCCGAATGTGAATCAAGCAAGAGCGCGCAGAGAGAGAGAGAGAGAGAGAGAGAGAGAGAATTTATTCATATTTTAACTGGATATTTCTTGTATACTCATCACATGAGATAACTTTAGGAAATGAGGGCCTAGCCAATGACCTACTCAAGTTGAGTTAGCTAACATATAACCTCTTATACAAAAAAGAAAAAACGAAAAAAAGATATTAAATGCTAAAATCCAGTTATATAATAAGGACTATTTTATTCTTATTACAATTAAACATATAATTCATAACATAAAATATCATATTCCATGGAAATGGGAATAGAAAGAGAAAGGGGGTATTGCCAAACTAGCCCTAAACTCATCAAAAGTTTATTTCATTTCCATATATAATAATATGTATAAAGGAAAATAAGAAGACTTCATATCTTGAATCCCAACCATGACTTTTAGGGTTGTGTGCTCTTAGTGTTGTGTGTCACTCAGACCTTGTATAGTACATTTCGTCATCTTTCGCACGTCTCTCTCTCCCCTTTATTTCTCTTTTCATAGTTATCAAGTTATTGAAAGCAACCTCCGAACAACCCCCAACCCTTCCATGTATGCTTGTGGGTGCCTGTCATTATACCACTCTAGAGAGAGATAAAGATGTGTCAGGCTTAGCTAGGGCGTGAGAGAGAGAGACAGAGAGAGAGGGAGAGGAGTTCAAATCAGTGGGAAAAGAGCGGCATGTATAAATGGAAAAGGGGGGGGGGGAGGGACTTTTAAGTGTGGAAGGACTATTAGCTTTTTAAAGAAAATGGGGAGGTTTGATTTGATTTAAAAGATAATAATAGCAAAAGAGTAGATTGGTTAGGGTTTGGAGAGAAGGTCATGAAGTTGCAAGTACAAGCACATTCTCTTCCATTCTTGACAAATGAACTCAGAGAGAGGGAGAGAGAGAGAGAGAGAGAAGCAAGAACGCGTTATTGGAGGGAATATTGGAGGGAACCAGACATTCTTTTTCTCTATGAAATATAGCACTTTGTGTATGCTTGCTTAACGAGAGAGAGAGAGAGAGAGAGAGAGAGAGAGACAAGATGGTCCTCCTCTTTTAAGTGAAAATGACGCTCCAGACTCACAGTCAAAGGAGAATAGCTTTTGCAAGGGCGGGCCTCCTGGCGTGTATGGTATATGCTATCCTCTTCATTGGTTCTGGTGTAAAATAATTGTCCTTCCTCACTAGGGTTTAGATAAGGGCACGTGGATTTCAACCCATCAATTTTGTTGTCAATCTGAGTCCTCTGGGTCCATATACTTCCATACGCATACACCCACCTGCACACAGCCTACTTTCACCACCCTTATCTATTCGTATACTATACACTGTTTCTTTCCATATCCATTTAATTTAGTAAAAAGTATTACCCAAAAAATAAAACCTAATGAATACATGCATAGACAAACCAATGGCATTATGAGTTGGGTCCTAATCTTCGAGTATACACAATATTTTGGTAAGCTAAAACCATATCGTAAAAGTTTTGTAAAATGAAAATGGGGAGAATATATATATATATATATATATATATGTAGGTATATATGTATGTATGTATCTCGCGAAATTGGTACTAAATTTTAATTCACTGTTGTTCATCAAATCAATCAAGTCTTACTTGGCCCAAAATTATTTGTGGGTTGGAAGCAGCGATCATTACTCATATTAAATATAAACAAATGATATGTGATTTACAAAAAATATATCACTATTATTAAATAAAATTGAAAAGAGAGTACATAAATCGAGACCAACAAATAATTTCTGATTAATCTGTGGTAGGAAAACGCCACATTTTATGAACTCCACAATATCAATTGGATTAGATCTTATAAGGTGCCACTGCATGCTTTATTCCAATACCCACTTCAATAAGAAACCCAAAGGTGATGTGAGGACTAACCTTGTGTGTGGTAAGATAGGTGTTCGGAAAATTTTATCGTTTAAAGATTTAATTCAGTTTCAATCGAATTAAATTAAATTAAATTAATTATCAAATATTAATAATTTATATAAAAAAAGGGATATGAAACAAAAGTTAACTATGAAAACCATAGTTTTAGTTGACATGGATCGCTCACAATGTGCAATATTACCATAAAATATAAATAAAACCAATAATTTTTTGGTATTTCCCAATTACTATATAAAACTTATTACCATTAAAGAAGAAAATGTCATATTCCTGTCCAGTCACAATCAACGCCCCCAACATGCCCCCGAGCACACAAAATGGACTAGAATGCATGCAAGGTGTTTGTTGAAAAAATTGGCCTTGAAAAGGTAGTAGGGGAGGGATCAAAGTTTCACCATCAATCTCTAGGGGCACCTTAAAGCCACGTGAAGTGGCACAATAACCCGACACAAATTGACTATCTATCCACTTACTTCCCACAATATCGCTGCAAAAGCCTTTCCTCTCAATTCCTTTCCCTTTGATGGTCCAAATAGTCTCTCAAACCCACATTTCCTTTTGCTCCAGTAGCTCTAGGTGAGCAAAAACAAGCCCCAATAAAAACCCCTCTTGTGTTTATGCATCTTCCTCACTCTCTCTCATTCACCTTCTTAATCCAACCCCTCTCCTGTCTCTCTCACATTGTCCTTCCAGTTGTCTCCATTGCTTGGAGTGTCCAGGTAAGGATAATCTCTCTCTCTCTCTCTCTCTCTCTCTCTCACACACACACACACACGCACACACAAAAACAGGGACTTGCATTCACATTTTCTGGCAGTCTAAATCTCTCCAATACTAATTTTGTAGTATCTAAAATTAGGATGGTGACCTCTCACTAGTGATCTTTCTCACGGATGCACACAGAATCCATGAGACAGAAGAGCACAAGGTTAAGAGATAGATTAAAACATCTATATCTATAATGACAGTCTTTGTCAAATGTTTATATTTTCCTTTGCAGATGGGGTAAATCTTAAAACAGCAACAAACTCTCATATGTCTTTCTCAAAGCTCTCCAAGTCTTGTGTGTTTTCCAAAGGTTAGTGTTGTCTTTGAGTGCAAGTACACAAAAATAATGTTGCCGTCTCATAGCCATGGAAACCCCATCTCAAATATTGACCAATCAATTCATCTCAATAGTTTTAGGCCAAATTCCATGCAAGATCAAGAGCCTCCTAATTCTTCCTTCTTTTCATTTCCTTCACCCTTCAATATAATTGACTGCCATGACCATGAAAATAACACCAACAATGAGTTCCTCTCAAACTACAAGGACGTGCTTTTTCAACACCACCAACCCGTGATCATGTCTAACACATCAAACATTTGTCAAGTAGAGACTACTACAATAGGCAACAACTTGGTGTCTACTTCGAACACGAAAAGATCGAATAAAAGAGTTCGTGACAAAAAAGTCGAGAAGATACCTAGAAAGAGGTCTTGCAATAGAGATAGGCATAGCAAGATTGACACGGCTAAAGGTCCGAGAGATCGAAGAATGAGATTGTCCCTCGAAATTGCCCGTCCTTTTTTTCATCTCCAAGATTTGCTAGGCTTTGACAAAGCTAGCAAAACGGTTGACTGGTTGCTAAGGCAATCAGAGCACGCAATCAAATTGCTCTATAGAAGTCTTCCTCAATTCAAAGAGGGATGTAGTTTTGGAGCAAAGAGCTCATCTTCAGCTTCTGAATGTGAAGTGGTGTCTGGAACCGATGAGACTGCTAACACTAATGGAGGCCATATGATGCAAGGTGTAAAACCCTCAAAGGAGAAAGATCAAGTAAGAGTCCGAAAGGCGAAAAAAGTAAGGCAACTGAGAAAGATTGCCTTATTTCACCCACTTGCTAGGGAGTCAAGGACAAAGGCAAGAGCAAGAGCAAGGGAAAGAACAAAAGCAAAAATGGATAATTACCAAAAGGCAAATATTCATCAATCAAAACAAAACGAGTTGAGTATATTTGGCTCTTGCTGTCCTTTTGAAGCCACAGAGGATCAAGAATCAGCTTCCTTGAGCAACACCACAACCAACACCAACAACAACATGAAGCCCATAGTTCAGGGAGATAATCAACAATTTGGGAGCATAAAAAATGCAGATGTTGAACATGATCATCATGATTATTCATATTTCATCACTGAAAACTGGAGCCCACCTTCAAATTTCATTCTCAATTATTGCCACAGCCATGGAATTTCACAAGAAGCAAGCCCCAACAACGACAAGTTTCCAGTATTGCCCCAGAATTGGGACATGGATAGCGCCAAAAAGTACACCAGCTTCTCCCCTACAATCACAACGACCATGCATGAATCAGCAGTTAGTGTACCTCCAGAACAATTTACACCAGATTTGAATAATTTTCTCAACCCTCAATCAGATAATAATTATTTGCAGCAGCATTTTGGGGACCTTCAATACTGTGCCAAGTCATCATGGGAAGTATACAATGATATAAATTTTTACCAACCAAAAAATTTGGTTGAGGAACAACTGTGATTTGCGATCCTCAAATTCCTATGTTTGGAGTGTAATAAGTTAGGGTTTGTACCTTTCATTTGTTGTGCATAAGTTTTCTTGTATTCCGTATCGTTGGTGATTGCTATATTTGTAAACTTCTATTAGAAGGGAAGGAAATAAATAAATACTTCTGTTGTTTCCTCTTGTACAAATGTTTTCTTATGTTTCTTATTATTGGTGATTGCTAAAATATTATTATTATTATTATTATTATTATTATTATTATTATTATTATTATTTTGCCTTTGTCCGTTTTGGGGGGTGTCTTGAGAATCCATGGCTGAAAACAAAACTGATATTTAAGTAATCAGAAGAGTGAAGGACAAGACATGCTTCAAGAAAGATAAACAAATAAAATATATATAAAAAAAAAAAGAAAATTGACAAATTCCATAAGAAGAATTAGTATCACCTCTCCTTGCAGCTCTGAAAAGAATGTCACGATGAAGAATACATGGATCTCTGATGATAAACATAATATCACATGATGGTGACATTAAAAAGGAGATGAAAATGTAGCCATCCAAAATAGGAAAATGAGATATCACTTGATCACAATGCAGAGAACACCATTTCAAACCCATTAATGTCCCTTCCAATTTTAGGCTTCTGCACACACTCATGAACTATGGCTTCAACAAATATAGTGCTTCATATACCTTTTTGAATAATGATAGTGCTCCATTTCTCTAGATGATTTTTAGAGTTTTGGGACCTTCTAAATTAAACACCCTATCAGTCTTGCCTTACTAATTAGTGGAGAAGTGAAATTACATGAATTACCTTAGCTGGAAATCAAAAAAGAATGTAAAAATCATTTTTCTAGATATGGAGATCTTCTGTTGTAGCTTTTCTGGCAAGGATTTAATCTGGGATATAAAATTTTTCTCTGACAACTGCACCCAAAAATATAGTCTATGAGAATATAGATGAATTCATTATGTTCACAAGCTTGTAATATATATATATATATATTTAATTCATTGAAAGAGCTCAATCAATGAATTTATGAATTTGTTCAATCTTAATATCATTTTTCGAGAATAAAAAGCGTGGTATAGGAATCGAATGAAATTGTGTATCTTGTTAAAGAAAAACATAGAAAATATTGCGACATATTTCTTTATTTCTTTATTTTATTTTATTTTATTTTTCTGTAGTTTCATTCATCAAGGTTAACTGTCCCTCTTCCCACACCATATATTAGCCGGAATTAAAGAAACAAGCAGAAAAATATGTAGATTAGTGTCAGATGCCTTAATTGATAATGATCTATTATGGTTTTAATAAATTAAAAATACAAATACAAACATATGAAATCCTAAAAAGAAGACTGAATAGGAGAAAGAGACCAACATACCCACAATTCCCAAACAATTCCACACGGATTCATCCCAATTATAAGGCCTAGCTCTTCTTGTTTTCTTTGCTGAGTCCCTTCTTGTTGTTATATGTTTACTAATAACTATTCTTATCAAACTACGAGGGCTCTATAAATTTACACAAGCATAGTTATCTTTACCAAACCTGTGTTTCAATCAAATCTATTTTACTCATACTAGATTGCTTTAAGTTTTTATTGGTGTGTGTTTCATCTTATCCTGCTTGCCAAGATTGTGCTTCTTTAGGGTCTATTCTCCTCCTCCTCCTTCTTCTTCTTCTTCTTCTTCTTTTCTTTTTTCTTTTTTTTTTTTTTTTGCTTAAATGAAGGTGAGGGTGGTGGCAATCCCTTTCTATTGATTAAGTATTATTATTATTATTATTATTATTATTATTATTATTATATGCAAGCACTACAATACTTCATCCCTTTCCCGTATATAAGTATTTTTTTATATAAAAAAAATTCGAATTCGAGACTTTTGAAAAAATATGGATGATGTTAGTTGAGTTACTCATTCGCTCTCTACATAAGCATTGATAGTCAATATTGCAACATAAATTAGGAAAACAGGGATAAACTGACCCAATCATATTAGTCTAAAGTTTAGCACCTAAAATTCAATTCAATCTCTGAGATATCATAAGCACGAAAACTAAATAAATAAAAACACAAAATAAAAATAAAAATAAAAAGGTATTGGAAGCTGTCTTCAGTTTCCCTTCTTGTATGGCATCAATACTTTCGCTCGAGTAATCAATGTGGTATGACGGGATGTGGCTTGACTCTTATCTTTCTTACTATGATGATCATGGCAAGGCTGAGTCCCACCTATACTTTTCGTTGTGCAACGCATGTGAGAATGAAAGGAAAGTAGTCATGATAACATACCTTTTTCTCTGTTGCTCATGCCTTCATTTTGCATTTTTTTCATTAAAACTTAATTCTTGTATTAAAAATTAATTATTAAGTTAAATAATTTTAAAATTTAAGCACACGATAAATTACGGCAGTGAAATTAATTAACAAAGTACTTAACATCTACAATTAACACGATTAAGTAGTAGTTATTCTACCAATGACCTACGGGTGTAGTAACATGGTACTCTAAACTCTCTTAATCAAGATATTGAATTCGAATATTGGGTCCATAGCTACATTAGTTAAATTTCTGGATACCGATAGTAAATAAAAAAATAAAAGTAGTAGTCATTCATAAGACTAGAATTTATACCGTTGAAGAGTGACGGCAAAACCCTTTTCTCCACACCTTAATAAAAGGTGAAAAAATAGTTTACTATGTACTTATCGCACGGTTGCTCCTTTTCTCACTCTAAATACATACTTATGTGGCAATGATAATTAAATCACTTGAATGGCGCAACAATATATGGTCCACATATGGTGTTTAGATTTATGAATGTATATTTACATATGGCGCAAGAATAACGACATCATTAGTAAATCTTAAGAGTTTTTCTTTTAAGATAGTTTCAAACAACCTTTACAGTGATGTAAAGTGCTAGATGACAGTACATAGTCATGCGATTATTGGTAAAAGATGCGCACTACATTACATGTCCAAGGAATGGATGAACTTTGTGATTTTTTCTTCCATGTCCACTTGTTATATGTGATTGTGTTTCTTTGGAATCGTTTAGGCGACGATGTTGACAATGATAGCGAAACAAAGTTGGTGATTCTTTGATTCTAGACGTTTATGAGGGGATGAACAAATTCATTTTATGATAAGCTTCCAATGGCCCTATCATTTCATAATTTAATTACAAGCAACTCAGCCTAGCATGTATCGAAAAGTTTCTTGTGCAAATGATTGGAACTCTTGCCACGGGCATGAAATAGCCTAGTATTGAACCCCATGGTTTAGGTTCTGGTTCCAATTCTAGAACAATTGATCCTAGGAATGTGAAAGTCAATTCGATCGCAATCCTGGTTCCAATCTAATTTGAATCAATAAAAAATGAAAAAAAAAAGGCATTGGGGATTTCCAACAATCTCTTCGATGAAATCGAAGGAGAGTAGATGAGGATGTAGATTATGTACATACGGAGAGAGAATCAAATCAAAGGAGGGAGATTCATGATATGGAGTGGAGAAATCATAGGAGAGATTTGAGTGTTGAGAAATGGAAGGAGAGAACGGAAGAAAGAACCATCCAAGCACGAAAACTCGAATGAACCACTGAACAAGTTTGAAATAGATGGTTCCTTCATGTACCATCGCTAGAGTTGTAGTTGAAAGTAAGCTGATTTATGATTTGAGCTAGCCTCTAGCTAGGTCTAATGGGGATCAAGTCCACAATAAGTTCAAAAGTGCAACTTTTTAACCATATTTTCTTATATATTGAGAAAGGGAGACACCAAGTAACTAACTTTGAAAGTAGAATGAATTTGATTATAATAGTTGATTTAGTGGGAAGGATGTTATGTTTCTTAACCAAAACGTATATTTGAATTTTAGAAATAGAAAGAATTATGTTAGAAGAGCTTCCTATAAGGGTTTGAAAATAGTTTAAGTCGGATTAGTCGGAATATGATTTCAGATATATGTTAGTCAAATATAAAAAAAATAATAATAATAATAAAAAAGTGAATGAATTTGACTCTTATATCAAAAGTTAACTATTTAGTAGAAGATAGACTAGTTACATGTCTTGACAGATCTTGAATCAGAACCGGCCTTCTGATTCACAGTCATGAAATAAATGACTAGTATCCTTAAATCATCGGTATTGTTCTGAGTAAGAGTCATTGAACTTGTGGTGAAAGGCAGAACAATGACCCTGGAACCATCCAACCCTTGAGGGTCAAGTTTAGAGACTGAACCGGTTTTGTCTTTTGAGAGGGAGACTATTTTCTTCTTCTTTGTTGGAGTGGGGAAATACTAAGACAAAAAAATTGTTAGAAAGGATATCTTAGAGGTTCAGAGCTTGGACTATAAAAGATAGAGACTGTTATTTCTCTATTTGGAAGGGTTCAAGAGTTAAGCCATTGGTTTCAATGCTTGAGCTTGAACGATTCAACCCTTAGTTTCTGGATGGTTCAGGTCTAGTTCGGGAACAGTTTGAAAAAGGATGAACTTTAACCTTATCTGTACGGTTCATTCAAACGCCTTGAACCATCTATACAGCCATTTAAGGGTTGAAAACGGGCCGGTTCAGCTGAAACGGTGCTCCGCGTGGTAATCATATTTTTATACTATATCTTGAATTTTAAGTTAATTAATATGGAATTTAAATTGGACTAAGTTATCATATTAATTAATAGAAAAAGTTTTATGGGGAAAAAAAGGACATCCGCAACAAGCTATACATTTCTTCTGAATGCTTTCATTTCCTATATAACCTTTAAAATGGAAAGCCTAGTCCTAGAAAGATATCACACGTGAAACCTCCTTCCAAGCAAGAACTCTCCAAATACAATCACATAGAAAGCTTCCATTCTGAAAAAGAAATGAGGTTTTTAATGAGCGGATAAATTTAAGTATGATTTTGGTTCCTGTTCAAATCAAATTATCTGATGTTATGACTCTCCAGTTCCTCATACAACTTAAAACCAAGTTCCCTTTTTATCAAAAAAGGTGTGCTGTGATAGTTCCATTTTTATTGAAGTGTAGTCATTTGTCAAGTCCAACATCTAATTTTTTTTTTTAACCGACTAGTATCCGAATTATCCGACTAATCTGATTTGAGCATTATAGAGCCGATTTGAAGTTAGCTCTCCACTTTTCTATTCCAAGATTCAAATTCTAAATCTTGGTTAATTAAGGAGGTCTGATGCCGTTGTCACCATAACCATATGACGTTGATCAAGTCCAACTTTTACATGTATACAATTCAATGCATAATCATCCACTGGGGCTCTCAGATCGGCATGACTTCCAACCAATAAGTAAATCATCTCCGCCTTTGAACCGAAGACAAAGGCCAAACCAAGACTAGCTTGAAAGATGGGAAAAATTTGTGATAACCAGAAAGAGTGTAAGTCTAATATGCCTCTTAGTGTATCCCCTTTACTCGGGGATGCTCTTGTCTGGACCTCCTCTGATTGAGGTTCAGTTGAAGCATCATGCCATGAGGCACCACATCACCAAAGTGGGGTCATGCCTCAACTTGACCTTGACGGGACCTTCTTCACTTCATCACTTCATTCCATCTTTCCATTTTATGTATTTAATCAAAATTTAGTCCACACATCATCTCTTAATATAGAGAGGAATTGTTGCTTTCCTACATAGCTTTTCTGGATTGCTGTTTCTCAATTGGTTTTGATAAAAAAAAAAATGGAAAGAGGACATTGAGCATATAATATGGATGAAGTGATCAGATCTCTCCAAAGAATACTTTTTCATCTAGTGTAAAAGCAGGCCATTGTTTTGTTTTACCTAAATCAAATACTTCTTGCTAATTTTAATAAAAATGCCAAAAAAAAGAGCATATTTTTGTGGATTACTTCAAAATTTCATTTTCGTAATTAATTTTCAGGTATAGTAACTTATTCAAATTATAGAAGGAAGATTGAAATAACCCCATACAACTAGTTTTTGGAATTTGGCAGATTAAATAGGACAATAAACTCATATGTTTCACTTATTGAAATAACAATATGTTGAGGAGATCATTTTCTTCTTTTTCTTCTTCTTCTTCTTATTCTTCTTCTTCTTCTTCTTCTTCTTCTTCTCCCCCCCCCCCTCTAGTGCAACATACATCACTTATTGGATAAACACCTATCTAACATATTGTTTGAAGAAGGGAATTGGAGGGAAGGGGAGGGATACAATTCTTTGTTTGTGATTGGGATTTTTTTTTTTTTTTTTAAACAATGAGGGGAAAGAAATTAGGGGGTTTAGGGTAACTTAATTCCCTTCAACTTTCTAAAAGCTTGCCCCTTTCTGGTTTAGGGGGCTTTGGAGAGAGAGATGATTTGGATTTTTATGAGAAATCTAAAGTATTCCAAATCTACTTTTCCTCCCCTTCAATAACATTTTAACATCCCAATTAGAAGAAGGGATGTACAATTCATGTCTCCTCCCACCCCCTTTTCTTCCATTTCCTTCTGAGCTATTCCCTTTCCTCTCACTTAAAACTCCCAAACAATTCCTATATTGTTGGACTTGGTCGTATTTGGCAGCTTTCAAGAAAAAAGCCAAAATCAATTAATTAAATGATTTGATATATTTTAAGGTATTTCATGAAAAAAAAAAAAAGGGAAATATCACTAAAATTGATTTGTAAAAGTACTTTTCTAACTCTTTTCTAATCCCTATGTTAGTGACATATCATATACGTATTCCTTGCCAATGCTAAGTGTCATTTTGACAAAAATACAACCTTTGAAAGAATGTTGTTTTTGTTATGATCTCATAAAAGTATGCCGATGAACTAGTACCGTCCTACTTTTGATCTAGTATTTGAGTCTCCCTATGTAAAATATATATATATATATATATATATATATATATATATATATATAACAAAAACTAATTACATATTATAATACTAAAATGAGAAGTTAAACTATTTATTCTATGGATAAATACTGGTTTTAAGGATTGTTATTGATCCCCATGGTTTCAAAACAATCGCCTTGCTCCATGTACTTTCAATTTCTGCAAATCTAGCTTGTGCAAGTTAAACCACCAAGGGCAGTCACAAAAGTAAAAGGAAAAACCAATTGGGATAAGACCAATGGGGTCATTAAAAACAAAGGCAAGATGAAAAAAAACCTGGGATTGAGAATTATACTAGGAGGCCCCCGTGACCAAAATTAGAAACCCTAGTTTATCATCTCTGCTCTGGGAAATAAGTGAAAGTGTTGTTGCTTTAATAAATAACACTTGGGGCATCTCTCACAATATATTTTCATTAAAAGAAAAATTCTCCCACAATATATTAAAAAGTAACCTGGAGAATCTTTCTGTCTTTTCTTTCTTTTTCCTTCTCTCCTTTCTTTTTTCTTGTTCTTGTGTAGTCCTCTTTCTGGAAACGCTTCAATTGGACGCCAAAAGCTGTGAATG
Source organism: Dillenia turbinata (assembly GCA_037126225.1). NCBI lineage: Eukaryota > Viridiplantae > Streptophyta > Magnoliopsida > Dilleniales > Dilleniaceae > Dillenia > Dillenia turbinata. The sequence continues at coordinate 9,487,506 of JBAMMX010000016.1, read as the reverse complement.
CTACCTTCCTAGAAATTGATATATTGATCGATTAGGGGAAAATACACTGTTTTGTCTCCTTGGGGGTCTCTCTCTCATGGATGGCAAACTACAAAGAAGAGAAAACAAAGCCCTGAAGGTATTTCTGTGAATTTCTTTCAAGTCCCAGAAAGCACTCTAATCCAAGTAACACTTCTCTAGAAAGCTCAGCCAAAAACATTAAAACACAATATTCTCTTATCCTATCAACTTAATCTCTCTCTCTCTCCCCCCCCTCTCTCTTGTCTCTTAACAGAGATAGGGAGAATGAACCATAAATGTTCAACTACATGCTTCCCAACCATCAGTTAGGCACAGAGAGAGAGAGAGAGAGAGCAGATCTCAAACTTGGACTAAACCTCGCGTACTTACTGTGAACAAGAGGAGCTAGAGATTGATGTTTCAAAGTGTGAACCATAAATGTTCAACTACATGCTTCACAACCATCAGTTAGGCAGAGAGAGAGAGAGAGAGAGAGACCAGATCTCAAACTTGGACTAAAACACGAGTACTTATTGTGAACAAGAGGAGCTAGAGATAGATGTTTCAAAGTCATCAATTAAACAAAGGGTGAGAGAGAGAGAGAGAGAGAGAGAGAGTGAAACCCTAGATGGAGGGGGATAGGGTGAGGGAGAGAAACCCTAGATGAAGAGAGAACTTTTCAGTGATAGGAGAGAGAGAGAGACAAAGAGGCGCACAGTTGGCGTTTTCTTTTGGGGAGTGGAAAATGATTTTAAGGAAAAAAACCTTAATGGGACACTTCGGAGGGTGGAAGAAGGACGAAAGAAAAACACTCAGAGGGATAAGGGTAAAGACTGTGCAGGACTGTCGGAAAGCCCCACAAGTCAGTCTAGCAAAAAGCAAAATGAAAATTATTGTACCATGGGACGTTCATTGGGTTCAGGTTCATGAACCAGCAAACACTATTAACTAGGCCGCCCTATCTCTCTCTCTGGAGTTATCTCTTGCCATTTTCCCACGGACACAGAGGACCACAAATCTGAACATTCAACCTCATAGTCCAAAAAGATCAGAAATAAAGGGTATCTCTAAGAAGTTATTTGAGGAGAAAAAGAAGTGAAAAATAAATTTTGATTACCTGGGTTTCCACACTACGTATGTATGATGACAAAGAAAATTTAGAGATGAAATTAAGAAATTATTTATTCATAATATTTGTCCCTTTCCGACGGCACAATAAATTATGAAATAGAAATTTACTTGAAACTTCATAAGGTCTTTTTGTTCCCACTAAAAGCTTTTTTGCTTCACAAATTTTACAAGAGTGAAATCGAATTATTGTACCTTCCTCATACTATAGATCTACAACCATTAGTGGAATTTAATTAAAATTTTTTAAATAATAATAAAGGATAACTCTTTTTTTATCCATAAACTTCATCATGACCGGTTTTAAATCCAGATAAAAGAGTATGGTTGCCATATATTGATAGTCAGTATAAAATTCATGTCAAAACTAAAATGAAAGATAAATATATAGTAAATTTGTTGGAGTGTTCCCTTCTCAGCGACGCATAGCCCTGGATTCTGAGCGTAGTAACAAGTTAGCAAGAGTTTTTAGGGCATTGCCTAGAAGTGACGTGTCACATCATCGCCGGATGTGATGTCAAAAAGGCAAAGGTTCCATATTTATGTGGATGTGTGTGGATAAAGAAGTTAATTCAAAAAAATAGGATTCACCTAATTATTTGAAATATATGATACATAACCGGTAAATGAAGAGAGATAGGAGAAATAATGAGTAAACAGACGATTAATATAATATGTTTCCAAAAAGCTAAATGTATGGTGGAGAATGTTAGAGTAGAAGAATGTTATGGTCATAAGTTTTATTACACATGAAGGGTTAAAATTAAAAAGGGGATAGGAATAATTGTTCATAAATATTTACAAGAGAATTTAGTGAAGATAAAAAGAGATAGAAATAAAATTTTGCTTATCAAGTTAGTAGAGAAGATGTAATTAATGTGGTTGCATTTATGCACCTCAAATAGGTATAAATGCAATTAATAAAGAACAGTTTTATAAAGATTTTGATAAATTTATCCAAACTATACCTAATAAGGAAAAATTATTTATTATAAAATATCTAAATGGACATGTAGATGAGAATAATGAGAGATTTGAACCGTACATAGAAATTTTGGCTTTTGTTGTAGGGATGAGACGAGAGGTATCATTTTAGAGTTTTTCATAGTATTCGACTTCATACACGCAAATACTTTTTTTAAGAAAAGAGAATTACATATAGTTATATATAGAAGTAAATCGAATAGTAGTCAAATTGATTTCTTTCTCATCAAGAATGACGATAAAATCACCTGTAGGGATTGCAAAATTATAAGAAGAGAGAGTATAGTAACTCAATATAGGTTTTAGTTTTAAATGTGCGTTTGCCTAAAAGGTAAATAAAGTGTCGTCAATTTATGGAGTAAAAAATTTAGTGGTGGAATCTAAAAGTGAAAAAAATAACTACATTTAGAAACAAATTAATTCAAGTGGCTACTTAGTCCACTAATGATGATTCGAAAATCATATTAATAGAAATGTCTAATAATATTAAGAATATAGGTAAGAAAATTCTTAGTGTCTCTAAAGATTGAGCACCAATGACAAGGAGCCATAGTAGTGGAAATGAAGAAATTTAAATTGTTATATGAATCAAATGAGAGTTTTATAAAAATCTTAAAAGTAAAAGAGGTAGCAATGCATTTGAGAAGTACAAGAATGCCAAAAAAAAAGGTGAAAATTATTCATAAAAAAAAAAAAAAAGGCGTTTAATGAGTTATATAAAAAACTAGAAATTAGGAATGGACAAAAATAGATTTACAGAATTGTCAAATTAAAGAAAGACATATTAAAAGTGAGGCCATTAGTGTTCTTGTCATTAATGAAGACATAAGAAGCTGTTGAATGAATTGTTTTGATAATCTCTTTAATATTAAGGTTACAAGAAATATCATCGATATCATGATTCCTGTAAAGGAGATCGATAGAGATTTTAAATACAAGATTCGTCCTCATTAAGTTATGGAGACAAGGAGTATGAAAAATAATAAATCTATAGGAACTGATGGTATTCTTATTGAGGTGTGAAAATATTTGGATAAAATAAGGATAAAAATATTGACAAAAATTTTTAACAATATCTGACAAACACAGTATGGAGGAAGAATAGAGTACAATTGTACCACTATAGAAGAATGAAAGAGACATATAATATTATTTCAATTATAAGGAGAATTAAATTTATTAGTTATATTATGAAATTGTGACAGAGAATGATGAAATATAAATTGAGATTAGAAGTAAGTGTGTCTTAAAATCAATTTGGATTAATGGCAAAATGATCCATTACCAAAATCATTCACTTGTTTAGACATTTAATGGAGACGTTTAGAGTACAAAAGAGAAATTTGTATATGGTATTTTATTGAATTAGAAAAAACATATATTGGATTCTCAAACACATACTGTGGTGGACGTTAACAAAGAATGAGATCTCTTTGAAATATATTGATCTAATTAAAGATATGTATAAGAAAACTATTACCAATGTAAGAACCTGTGAGAATATAAATGATAACTTCTCAATTAATATTGGATTTCATTAAAATTATACATTAATTTTCTTCTTTTTTATAATAATGATAAATGAAATAACAAAGAGTATTCAAGATAAAATGCTATAATATATATTTTTTTGTAAATAATATAATGTTGGTCGATAAAACTAGAAAAGATATTAGTTCATATTGAAATTATAGAAGGATACACTAAAATTTAGAAAATTTAGATTGAGTCGGTAAAAAACTAATTATATGAAATGTACATTTCATAAAAATTATCAAAATGATGAAAAAATGATTAAATTAAAAAAATAAAACATACGAAAGAGTGAACATTTTAGATATTTTGGGTCATTATTCAAAACAATGATAATATAGATGGGAATATGAATTATAAAATTGAAATATGTTGGATGAAATAGAGAAGTATATAAATAATTCTTTGCGATCGCATGATACCAGTGCAATTGAAGGAGAAGTTTTATAGAACTACAATAAACTCTGCATTATTAGTATCGAGTGTTGGATTATTAAACAATAATAAAAGTATAAAATGACTGTAACTGAAATGAGAATATTCAGATATATATGGCTAAAATTAAAAAAAAATAGAATTAGAAATGAAGAAATACGTATTAAGTTGAGAATGAATTCAATTGTGGATAAAATGAGAGAGTATCATTTAAAATAATTTAACATGTGCAACGAAAATTTAAATACGCACCAAGTAGGAGAAATAAGAATTTAAATGTAGAAAATTTAGTAAAATGTTAAGATAAATTATTAAAAACTTAGATGCAAATTATTCGTAAAAATTTAAGTAATAAGAATTTAGTTGAGATGATTACTTTAAATAGAAATGAGTGATATAAAAGGATTTAAAATCGTTGACTTATTATTATTATTATTATTATTATTATTTTAAGTTTTTATAAATAGTTTATTTTTATTTCTCTACTTTTATTATTTTTTAGTGTTATATTTATTTTCTATTTTTGATTTAAAGCTTTAACTTTATATTTTTTATTTATTTATTTTTCTCTCTCCTATATACAGGCAACTTCAAAATTTGGATTTAACTCAATTTATTGCTAATATTCGCATTTGAGTCTAGAATGTCTTGATACCATCTCAAAAATCATTTTCAATTGGCTTATCTGACTTAGAAACTAAAATTGTTTGTAATGATTGGACCGTCGTTGCACGTAGAGTTTAATCAAGGACATAAATATCGTAAGTGTTATGCTACAACCATAAATTAGAATGAAATACAAAATTGACAACATATGGGCACAACTACAATTTTCATCAACCTTTTTCTATTTTTTTTTTCCCCCCTCCAAGTCACAAAGGATATTGTAATCCTTTTAATAAGAAAAAGGAATGCTATTTCATTTAGGTTTAGAATATAAATAAAACCAATTTAAATAAAATTAATGTCATTCATACATCAACAGTGTCGTTACGAGTAATTAAAATTATCACCCAAAATCACTGAACTTTCAATTTTTCTTTTCCTTCATCTGTTAGTTATAAATTCAAAATTAGGTTTATTAGCAAAGTTTTCACACAGATGGCTTTCATAATGTCACTTTTGGGCAGTATACTTCTCAATCTTACCAACCCCCCTTCTCATGTGGAGACCTGATTGGACTAGCCAAACCCATTGACCTTAAGTCTCTCATCTTTTCTAAACACCCAAAATTTTTAATTCCAAATTTTGTTCCCTGAAATCAAATATATATAAAGATCGATTATAAATATATAAAAATTATGAATTTTTAAATCAGTTATGAAAAAAAGAATGTAAAGAAAAGAAAAAAAGGGGAACAATAGTTAATCTCTAATGGTTGCCTTAGGGCATATGTAAGCATTGATTTAATAATTATCTCCAAAAAATATTGATATAATATTTGAAAAGATAGCGAGAGGTTTCCTCAGTCCAAGTTGCACTCAAAAGAACAAAAAAAAAAAAAAAAAGCAAAAATACTGATTTCTTAACATCCATAAAATTACTAAGTTTGTCTTCAAAAAGAAAACATTGAAGTGATGGATTTGATAAACTTCTCCGTAACTATTTATAATTAAAAATAAATATGAGAAAATTTAACTAATTATTCCTAAATCTGTAAATTAAAATTTCAAATTTTGGAAAATTTTAGCTTCAATAATTCTTCTAGCGAAAGGCGATTCTCAATTTTCTTGACCACAATTTTATTGATCTGATCACCAAGCACTGACAAACCAATTAGAACCAATTCTTCTTTATTCTTGGTTGCGTCACCAAATAGGCCAGGGATTATGCTTTGGTCAATTTTGGTAGGCGTGAGAGACAGAAGAAGAGAGAGATTAATAAATAATGGTTGAAAAATCGCTTAATTAAATTTTAAATTTTATAATAAAAAAATTATATTATAAGAATTAACATTAGATATCTATTAATATAGGGGAAAAAAAAAGAGGGGGAGAGAGAGAGAGCTTCTTCCCAATTCTCCCTCATGTGAAGGGAACACAGAACACTGAAAATTGAGAGGAGGTTAAGCCTCAAAGAATTTGGGCAGTCACGTGTTCTGGGAGATCATACCAAAAGACTTTATCATTTTTGGAATTATTAGGGTTTTCGTACGGCCGAAATATACTAAATAATTTTTTAAAAAATAAATAAATAGTTTCAGGTATAGAAATAAATACCTCAACGTGTACAGTTTCAAAATTGACCGATCTGTACGTCCCTCGATCAGATCTCGCAGTCAGGATGGTGATCACGATATTAATCGAATCACTACCGCAATATCACAACGCTATAACTCTCGATCCGGCGATCATTATGACGGAGAAGAAATTCCCTACGTGAAATTTTTCTCATGCCCTCATTTAATTCTCACTCAAGAGAATTTTCACATAGTCTATTTTTCTATAGAATGCTCCCATCAATGGAGATGTTAGTCTCCTTCTTTGAAAAGTAAAAAAATCACGTTAGAGAGAATCAAGAAAGTGGGTAAATATGGGTTAGTAGGTGTTACCCCACTAACCCTACCTAAAATGTCTAAAATGTCTATCGTGGGCATCTTAAACCAATAGCTCCCACTTGCACACGAGGATATTATATGTCTGTCACAAGATCACAATTCATGTGACCTTTCACACATCACCCTACTGGACTTTCATACAGGATTGGACGTCGTGCGACCTGCGAGTACACCTGCAAGCAAAGACCTCTCGATGCACCTGTTAGGATGATCGAAAATTCATCGTTAGTATCAAAAGAACTCGCTGCACCCCAAATCCAAGACTAATTACATCCATTGAGCTACTTTCCTCATCGAAAGTAATCCCCAATAAACGATCGACTGTGTATCCACTATTATACTTACATCTCAACATGGACAGACATAATAGGCTAGCTGGTGAATACAGCACAATGATATAATATCAATTGGTCTTCCTTTTCCCAAATTCGAATCTATTAGTCTCCATTCAGTTGCTTTCTTAAACCTGTCCCTCATACCTCAATTTATCTTCCGGATCATCGGTAAACAGATTAAAGTAGCAACACTGAGTCAAAACTTCTAAAAAGAGCCGAAAGTGATAAAGGTATAAGAGATCCCACCCAATGGATCTCGGGTCTCACACGGTGGGAACGGGGATCTAGATCATATCAGTGTCTTAAATAATACTCCCACTATCCCTGGTTGACACCACACGCGGTATGAAACGCGTGTCACAGTGTTATTCCCCCATCTCTCAAAGGGCATATGTCAGATTTCTCTAACACTGTGCAGGTATGAGATTTAGTCTACACATAAGACTTTATCCAGAGATCTCGGAGAAAGTATCTCAGAGACAATATCACTAGTCGCATGTGATATCTGAGATCTCAAATTTGGCTACTTACAGGCAACATGGATGTGGGTATGTCCATGCCGGTCATATAGCATATGACCTCATCCTGAACACATATCAGGGAGACTTATATTCTAGCAGGGCCACTCTCAAAGCTTCTTACAACTAGAAACTGTCTCATCTCCGCTCACTCAGAGCTGGAGGTGGTCACTTGTGTGAGAGAGTCTACCACGCCTGCCTGACATATCATTTATCACAATATATCACAAAATATATAACAATAAAATAGTGTTATAAATAAGTGACCCAATCATGCACACATGTCATATATATAATACAATAAGTATCAATATAAAATGAGAAATATCAATATACATGCAAAGCCCAATGATTCCTATATCTTATACAGGAATCTCTCCCAATTAGTTTATTGAAGGGATCAGCCAACACGCTGTATAGTAATGTACTTAATTTGTTACTTCACCCTTCTCGGTGATGTCTCTCATAACATGGTATTAGGTATCAATGTGTTTGAACATACTGATACTTAGGGTCTCAAATGTGGTCAATGGTGGCCTGATTTCCTCAATAAATCATCATTGGCCTCCCACTGTTTGCCACAACCCCTAAGTGATCTAGAAATCTCCGAAACCAAACACTCTCCTGAACTGCCGCTGAGCATCTCATAAGCTCAGTTTCTATCGTAGATAGAGATATACATGTTTACTTCTTGCTACTCCAAGATAGTAAAACCTAATATCGATTTGTATACGTTCAGATCACCAACCCAGTTGGTATCTGAATACCCAATAAGATGCAAATCACCTCATTCGTAACACTAGAAGAGGTCTGCAGTTCCCTCGAGATATCTCGGAATCCTTTTACTGCTCTTTAGTGATCCCTTCTAGGATTCGATCGATACCTAATCACCATACTGACTGCAAAGCGAGTATCTGATCATATACGTAACACTACGTACATCATACTACTCAGTGCACTGAAATAAGGGATTCTACTCATTTCCCTTGTCCTTTTCTGAGTCTTAGGGCATATGTCAAGAATTAGACTTTAACCTTTTAGCAATAAAAGTATCTTTAAGGTCGTAGTCGATCTTCTCGAAATACTCGAGAACTCTCTTGATGTTTGACTCCTGTGAAAGAGTCAACACCTATCTCGAGTGATCCCTTAGGATCTTAACTTCGAGGAAGAACTGAGTCTCACCCATGTCCTTCAGATCTAGACTCGACAATGTCCACGTCATCGTGGTCATTAGATACTCTCTGTTATTTTCAGTTAACAGAATATCATTCACATAAAGACATGATCACAAGAACGTAAAAGGTATACGCGAAGATCCTCCTCGATCATCATGAAACCGTGAGATATCACATCCTCGTGAAATTTCAAGCGCCACTGTTTGGATTGATGATTAAGGTCGCATGTCAACTTCCGAAGTAAATGGACCTTGTCATCCTGATCTTCAAAAATAAAGTCAGATGGCTGTTCCTTATAAATCTTCTCATCCAAAACTCCCACTCAGGAGAACAGTCTCAACGTTCATCTGGTCTCACTCCAGATCCATATCATGTCCACGACAATCGCTAAAAGTAAACAGATCGAGATAATATCGCCCTCAGTCTAAATAACCCTTGGTTATTAGACGAGTCTTATACCTCTACACCGATCCATCGGCCTTTTGTTGATGTTGAGAACTAACATGTTCTCAACGGCCCTACTTCCCTCAGGTAAATCAACTAGATTCCAGATCCTATTGATTCTTATCAACTCCTCTCATCCATGGCCTATAATCAATGGTCCTCCATAGGACCCTCAAGAGCCTCTAGGACAGTTAAAGGTTTCTAGTAATTATCAAGAGTCACACTGAGAGTCTCTCCCTTAATCAAGAAGCGACGGTTATGTACGCGTTCTCGACTACTCTTAAGAGGAAGGGAAACCCTTTTACCTCTAGATGGATTGCTCCCACTAAGACCGAGATCCTTAATGGATTCTTGGATCCTACTACTGGGATTAGCCAACCACTAGGCTCATCCATCTTTTAGAATGTAAAGTCTCAATTGATTTCACCTCTCATAGGGAAATCATTTTCAAGAAACTCGGCATCATGAGACTCAATCTTAGTAAGAGTGATATCTATATGCTCATTAGAACACAACCCCCTTGAGTGTTCTGAGTATCTCATAAATATACATATCTTTTTTCGTAAGCCTAACTCGCCGTGTAAATGCGAAAAATAGTGAACATACATAATACAACCCCATAATCTCAAATGGCTAAGGTCAGGCTACCTCCTTATCCAAAGCCCACATGGAGTACTGACTGCGGACTTCAATAGAGCACGATTGAGGACGTAGGCTGCAGCCAATAGCGCATCTCCCCAATAGAAAATATACAAATTGTCATGCGCCATCATCGACCTCACTGTCTTAAAGTTCTATTCCTCTCTCGTAGCTACTTTACTCCACTAAGTAGCAAGTAATAGTCAGTTTCTCATAGTTCCCTTCTTGAAACTGAGCTTTTCAGACAAATAATCGCGCTCTCGTTCGATTTTGAGAGTCTCTACTCTCAAGTCTAACTGATTATCAACATCGTTAGTAACCTCTTAAAGCATATTAATGCCTCAGACTTGTGCGAAATCAGATAAATATAACCAAAACGCGTATAATTGTCTATGAACGTAATAGAGTACCCAACACCATTTCAGGTTCTCACGTTCGTAAGGCCACAGATGGAGTGAACCGACTACAATAGAGTCCCAACTCTTATTGCAATATCGAATGGTTTTCTTGTAAGTTTGCCGTCTAGGCAAGACTGATTAGCGGGCCCTACAGACCACTCACTGTCAACCGGTTCATCCTCTCACACTAAGAGGACAATAAGAAATACCATTGAAAAGAAATCACTTTTAGTGCATTCAGTCCCTCACGGACCAAAGCAAAACCCAAACTTGGTCCGGATCCGTGGGTCGCTGGTCAAGGACACGTGTCCAGGTCGCAACCGACCCGGACGACCAGTCCGTTTCACGCGCCTGCGCGTGAGTGAATGACACACTCCCCCTGCCTTGCGCTACACGTGCCTGCCTCGCGCATGTATCTCACGCACCCGCGGGTTGGACTTCTTCGTCTTCACCCGGATGGTTTCTGTAACCGGGTCTTTCGACCCGGTTGACGGAAAACCCCATTCTCGGCACCATTTTGACCGGATTTCTATGGAATCTCTAATTTCATTTATTCCAAGCATCATTGACTTGATTTTTAGAATAATTGCGTCCTAAACTCGACGTATTTTGGATCCAAAAATTCTGACCCTCCGCGGCCAATTTTGAATCCTCATTTTCCGGCCACAAATATATACAATATATATATCAAATTAAAGAGCATAAAACGTAGAACACAGATCTATAAATTTCATGCATTAATTTGCCCTAAAACTCGACAAATCTGAAGTTGAATGGGTCGGTCACTATTCACGGCCGAAACTTTCAATCGGAATTTTTTTCGCCTAAACGTGCTCAGAAAATTATAAAAAAAATTGTTTTCGTATTCTACGAATCATGGGTAATGCAGTGGTGTTCTCGGATTCACGAAATTCATCCGTGATCCAAACCCCAAATTTTAAACCCTAATTTTTTTTTTTTATTTTGTACCCAAAAATAAGTCCGAAAATTATTTTAAAAAATCCAACGTATCGCTCTGATACCAATGTTGGAATTATTAGGGTTCTCATACAGCGGAAGCATACTCAACAATTTTTGAAAAAATAAATAAATAGTTTTTGGTATAAGAATAAATATCTCAACGTGTACAGTTCCAAAATTGATCGATCCGTATGTCCCTCGATCAGATCTCGCGGTCGGGATGGTGATCATGATATTAATCGAATCACCACCGCAATATCACAACGCCGTAACACTCGGTCCGACGATCGTTGTGACGGAGAAAAAATTCCCTACATGAAATTTTTCTCATGCCCTCATTTAATTCTCACTCAAGAGAATTTTCTCATAGCCTCTTTTTCCATAGAATGCTCTCATCAATGGAGATGTTAGTCTCCTTCTTTAAAAAGTAAAAAATCACGTTAGAGAGAATCAAGGAAGTGGGTAAATATGGGTTAGTGGGAGTTAACCCATTAACCCTACCTAAAATGTCTAAAATGCCCCTCATGGGCATGTTAAACCAATAATCATATATCACACTCAGACGCGAGTGACTAAAAGAATGGTGCAAAAGTGCACTTGCTCCTAAATTATGGGTTCGTAGATGCTATACACAAAAATAATATTAATGGTATAACAGATATCAATGATATCATGAAATTTATAGAAAAGATTGATAAAAATTTTAAATATAAGATTCATTCTCGTGAAGGAAAACTTTAAAGAAAATGATAAATAACAAAATCATAAAATACGATGACATCTTTATTGAAATGTAGAAATATTTAGGTGAAATGAAGAAAGAAATATTGACGGATTTTTTTAATAAAATCTGACAAATCAAGAAAATGCTCAAAATATGGAGGAAGAGTACAATTGTATCATTATATAAGAATAAATGAGACATATAAGATTATTTTAATTATAGAGAAATAAAACTTATTAGTCATATTATGAAATTATACGAGAGAGTGATGGAGTATAAATTGAAATTTGAGAGAATTGTGTTTTAAAATCAATTGGATTCATAACAAAAGGATCTACCATCGAAATCATTAAATGACGTATCCAGTGCCGAAACTCTCACATTGTGGGCTCTGGAGAAGAAAATAACTAAGCAGCCTTCCCCTTGCTTGTTGCAAAGAGACTGATTCGAAACCATTTATAGACATTTAGAATACGGAAGAGAGATTCGCCTATGACATTCATTGATCTAAAAAAAATATATGATAAGGTTTTCAAAAACATATTGTGATAGGCATTAATGAAAAAGAGAAATTTCTTAAAATACATTAATCTAATCAAAAATATGTATATATGAGAGAGTTGTTATCATTGTAAGAACCTACGGGAATATAAGTGATAGTTTTCTAATTAATATTGTGTTATACCAAGATTTGGTATTAATTTCCTTCCTTTTTGTAATAGTGGTGGATGAAATAACAAAAACTATTCAAAATAAGATAACATGGTGTATACTTTTTATAAATAATATAATGTTGGTCGATAAAATTGGAGAGGGTATTAGTGGTAAATTAAAATTATAGAAGAATACACTAGAATTCAGAGGATTTAAATTGATGAATTGATAAAAAACTGAGTATATAAGATGTACGTTTGGTAACAATAATTCGAATAATAAAAAAATGATTAAATTAAAAGCATAAGATATATTAAAAAGTGAACGTTTTATATATTTTGGGTCTATTATTCAAAACAGTAACAACATAGATGGGATGTGAATCATAGGATTCAAATAAATTGGATGAGATTGAGAAGTATATATATATAATTCTTTACGATCGTACGATACAATTGCAATTGAAGAAAAAAGTTTTATAAAATTACATTAAGTTTTGCATTATTGTATGATATTGAATGTTGAATGGACTATTAAACAAAAATAAGAGTATAAAATGATTATAATTGAAATGAAAATATTCAGATAGATGTGTAGTAAAATTAGAAAAAATAGAATTAGAAATGAAGAGATACGCATTAAGTTGAAAGTGAATTCAATTGTGGATAAAATATGAGAATATTGTTTAAAGTGGTTTGAATATGTGTAATGAAAATCTAAAGACACATCAGTTAAGAGGAATGAGAACTTGAATGTGAAAAATTTAATGAAATATCAGGGTAGATAGTTAAAAATTTGAATACAAATTATTCATAAAAATTAAAGTGTCAAGAATTTAATAAAAACACCACCACCACCACCACCACCACCACCACCACCACCACTACAACTACGACTACGACTACTACTACTACGACCACAACCACCACCACTATTATTACTATTACACTATTATTATTTTAAGTTTTTGCAAATAGTTTATTTTTTATTTCTCTACTTTCATTATTTTTAGTGTTATATTTTTTTATTTTCAAAATTTAATTTTATATTTTTTATTTATTTTTTTCTCTCTTAGTCCATCAAACAGTGACTTTAAAATTTGAGATTAAAATTTAATTTATTGATAATATTGTTTTGATAAACTTTGACCTAATTTTCGCATTTCAGTCTAGAATGTCTTGATACCATCTCAAAAATCATTTTCAGTCGGTTTATCTGACGCAGAAACTAAAAATCTTAGTAATGATTCGACCGTGGTTGCACCTATGGTGAGTTTAATCAAGAACATAAATATCATAAGTGTTATGCTACAACCTAAATTAGAATGAAATATAAAATTGACTGCATGGCACAACTACAATCTTTTCTCCAATTCACAAAGGATATTGTAATGTTTTTAATAAGAAAAAGGAATGCTATTTCACTTAGGTTTAGAATATAAATAAAACCAATTTAAATAAAATTAATGTCATTCATACATCAACAGTGTCGTTACGAGTTATTAAAATTATCACCCATAGTCACTGAACTTCCAATTTTTCTTTTCCTACATTTGTTAGTTATAAATTCAAAATTAGGTTTATTAAGCAAAGTTTTCACACAGTTGTCACTTTTGGGCAGTATACTTCTCAATCTTATCAACCCCTCGTCTCATGTGGAGACCTGGTTGTGCTAGCCACACCCATTGACCTTAAGTCTGTCATCCTTTCTAAATACCAAAAAAAGAACGAGAATTGTTAGAAGCTGAGGGAATACCTTCTTGTAGCAATCCGACCATGCCATCCAAAGGCATGCATCACAGTTGAGTTTCTTTCCCATGAATCCTGCAAACAAGCGCAAGCTAATTTTCAGAGCCGTACAGTCGAATGATACATAATCTTTAGGCAATTTCCATCAAAGGGGATGCTCGGAACAAAAAAAAATAAAAAATAAAAAATAAAAACCCAAAATTTTTAATTCCAAATTTTGTTCCCTGAAATCAAATATGCATAAAGATTGATTATAAATATATAAAAATTATGAATTTTTAAATCAGTAATATAAAAAATGTAAAGATGAAAAAAAGGGAGAACAATAACTAATCTTTCTAATGGTTGCCACTCAAAAAAAAAAAAAAAAAAAGCAATATACAGATTTCTTAACATCCACAAAATTACTAGGTTTGTCATCAGAAAGAAAACATTGAAGTGATGGATTTGATAAACTCCCCCATAACTATTTATAATTAAAAAAATAAATATGAGAAAATTTAATTAATTATTCCTAAATCTGTAAATTAAAATTTCAAATTTTGAAAAATTTTAGCTATAAAATCTCAATTTTCTTGACCACAATTTTATCGATCTGAACACCAACCACTGACAAACCAATTAGAACCAATTCTTCTTTAGTTTTGGTTGCGTCACCGAATGGGCCAGGGATTATGCATTGGTCAATTATGGTAGGCGAGTGAGAGTGAAAAAGAGATGGGCTATCGAAATGTTGAATTTTTTAATTAAATTTAAAATTTAAAATTTAAAAATAAAAAAAATTATACCATAAAATTGATTTTAATATATATTGGTATAACGAAAAAAGAGACGGGCAGAGAGAGAGAGAGGGGGGGGGGGAGAGAGATTTTTCCCAGTTCTTTCTCATGTGAAGGGAACACAGAACAATTAAAATTGAGAGGAGGTTAAGTCTTAAAGAATTTGGGCAGTCACGTGTTCTGGGAGATCGTACCAAAAGACTTTATCATATATCACCCTCGCACGCAAGTGACAATGAATGGTGCTAAAGAGTACTTGCTCCTAAATTATGAGTTCGTGGATGATATACACAAAAAAAAAAAAAAAAAATTCTTTTATTCAACCTTTTTTTTTTAACAATATGGTTCGATGTATCCACCAAAAAATGGGTCTTACGTAATGGTAGAATCTCTCCATTATATTTTATAAATTCAAAATTCGAATAAATCATTTTTTAAAAAACAAAAAAATAAAGAAAAGATTGTTTAGATATTTCATTTTTCATATCCCATAATATGAGAGATTCAATACTGAATACGTCATTTTCTTTTATGTAATTGTAAATGTGTGTACTTGTTTGTAAGTATCTACCAAAGAAAGAGGAAAAAGTATCCAACACCAAGTGAAAAAGGTGCAAAAACACATAGTTGGAGGAAGATATTAGATAACTTTTTTGTTACAGTGAGAGTTGAATCTGGGATCACCAGTTTGGGGAAGAGAGTTGTAATCACTAGGCTATTTTCTTGAAGAGATTACCCATTCTTCAATTGAGGGCTTTTAGAATCTTTATAGGCATGTTATATCAATCATGTCTATGAAGATAATCCAATATTTTGCAACTCAAAATAGTATTAAATTTTTATAACTTATGTTAGTATCAACAATTTTAGAGATAATCGTACCCTGTGTCCATGGCATGTCTTACGAGTGTTTGTGTTTCATAGCTTCATAGTAATAATTTTGGGACGTGCTTTAAGGTATTCTCCTTCATAACTTCATAACATCATTATGCATCAAGGCATTTTTTGGTATTGAACCTTTCTTTTGGTAGTAGATATCTTTGATTCAAACTAAAAGAGTTTGTTGTGTTATCAGCAAAGAAATGGTTTTGTACCGATACAATTCTTGAACCTGGCCCATGTGGGGGAACTGTACCATTTCTTTAGGCCCACTAATCTAAGTTTCTTTTGGCCCATGAGTGGTACCGTACCCAATCAATGTTTTCTTCCCCCAATATATATATATACTAGTTTTTAGGCCCGCGCAGACGCACGGGACACTCAAAAGATATTTATATTTCTTTAACTATATAAATAGTTATTATATTTATAAATATCTCAATATTTGAATTCAATCATTTTTTATATTATTAATTTATTTATATAATATAGTAAATAGAGTGATGATCATGTATCCTTTGAAGAACTCAAAGAGTGAAACTTTCCTACTTTCATCATCTCTTCCCTAATTCGATTTCATTTGTTTACATTTCTTTGTATTAAAAAAAATAATGATGATCATTTTTTAGAAATAATAATATTTAATGATAATATTTATATCAAAAGAAATAATACTCTAATCGTGATATTAGAGTTTGATGCATACAAAAAATAAAGTATGTTAGTACACACAGATTCCAATTTTAATTTACATGAGTTAGATAATAATATTAAATAATATCAATCAAATAGTAATAAAAAAACATGTATAAAAATGTAAATCTATAAAAATTCACATTAAGATAAATATAAAGAATATGATATTCAACAAATTTGGATATGGTGTAATGGAGTTTTTTTCCTTTTTGGAACACCTGAATAGAAAAATAGTACATGACATTAGTCGGTTACCTAGCCCAAAAAACAAGAAACCGTTTTCTTTGAAAACTCTTATGAAATAAATCAGATAATATTATAAAATTTATATAAATAATTTAATTTTCAATTTAATATTTTATAAATATTTTAATTTTAATTTTAAATTGTAAGTATTCAATTATTTGTAAAAAAAAAAAAAAAGAAAAAGAAAGCAAAAATTTTAAAATAAATTTTGCATAAAAAGATTAAAATAAATTTTTCAAAAAAAAAAAAGAATTTGCAAATTAGGAAAAAAAGAAAAAAAGGGTAAGTTTGAAAAATCACCAAAAGAAAGCAAAAATATTTAAAGGAAAATATTTACAAAAAGCAAAAAGTTTTATTAAAAAAACACAATTTTTGCAAATTATTAAAATAAATTTTCCATAAAAAATTTTTACAAATAAAAGGAAAGAAAAACAAAAGAAAAAAATTTAATTTGAAAAATTATTAAAAGAAAGCAAAATTTTTTAAATATTTGTAAAAAAAAAGGAAGTAAAAATTTTAAAATAAATTTTTCATAAAAAGTTTAAAAGAAAATATTTCCATTAAAAATTTTTTAGCAAATGAAAGAAAATATTCCATAAATAATTAAAATATTTATCCAATCTGTATTGATTTTATTTCAGGTAAAGAGAAAATAGACCCAACGAGAGAAAGTTGACTTCAAAATTAATGATAATAAGAATTGTGGTAAAATTTTTAAAAAAATGAAAATTTTCAAATCTTAAATTTAATGATTCAAGAAATATAAAATATGAAATTAAAATATTAATGATAAAAATAAAATAAAAATATAGAATTAATGCTAAAAATGATTTAAATGATGATAAAATTAATAATTTAAAAAATATGAAATTTCAATTAAAATATTAAAACTAAAAATAAAATAAAAAATATTAATATTGTAAGAATTAAACATTTATACACATAATATTTTATTTTTAACTATAAACTTATAGGAATTAGTATTTAATATAAAATTTATATAAACAATTTAATATTTAATTTAACATTTTATAAATATTTTTATTTTAATTTAATATTGTAAGTATTCAATTGTTTGAATATATGTATTAAATATTTAATATATATTTTTTTTAATTTTTAAATATTAATTATTTAATATTACAAAGTAAATATCTTTCCTTTTTTGTAAAATTTTTTAAGAAAAATTTATTTTAATAATTTACAAAAATTGAAAATTAGCCAAATATTTTGGGAATGTTTAAAATTATATTTTAATAAATAAATTTAGAAATTGTATTTATATTGAAACTGATCAGTTAAAAATGAACAAATTTATTTTTCAATAAATTTTTAATTATAACGGAGATTTTTGTTAATGTGTTTTTGATTTTAAAGCATGGGTATCAACATAACATATAACAAAATTTATTCAAATATGTATTAAGTTAGTAGTGAATTCAATTGTGAATAAGATGTGAGAGTATTATTATTTAATATGGTTTGAACATATACAATGAAAATTTAAATACACACCAGTTAAGAGGAATGAGAATTTAAATATAAAAAATTTAATAAAATGTCAGGATTGATTATTAAAAATTTGAATACAAATTATTCGTAATGATTAAAATGTTAAGAATTTAATTGAAAAGATAACTTTAGATAGAAATAAGTGATGTAAGAGAATTTAAGTGCCAATTTGATAGAACTTATTTTTGGTTTTTTTCTCCTTATAAGAAGAAGTAAAAATTAAGTGTTTTTAAAATAAAGTTAAAAGTTGTTTGATAATTTTATTTTTTAAAACAAATTTATTTCATAATTTTTAAATAAAGTAAAAAGTAATAAGTAAAAAATTAAAATTAAAAATTAAAAATTAAAAATTAAAAATTAAAGAAAAAGAGAGGACATAAAAATAAATAAATTTATAATATGGACGTATTTGAAATTTCATACCTTTTAAATAGGGATATAAACGGAATAAAAAAAATTAAAAAACTAGATTTTAAAAAAAGGGAGAAGCAAAGCTCCTCTACTTCCTTCATTAAAACTGGATTTTAAAAAATGAGTTTTTGCTAAAACTCTATTTCTTTCATTAAAAAAAAAAAAAAATATTTTTTTTAAGAGTTTTTTTAAAAAAGTGTTTGGTAAGATTTCTCCTTAAAAGGAGAAGAAAAACAAAAAAAAAAAACTATTATTATTATTATTTTTTTACTATTTTAAGGTTTTACAAATAGTTTATTTTTATTTCTCTACTTTCATTATTTTTGGTGTTTTTTTATTTTTGTTTTTAAATTTAAATTTAAATTTTATACTTATTTATTTTTTCTTTCTCCTATATTAATTTTCAAATAGCCAACTCTAAAATTTAGAATTAAGATTCAATTTGTTATTATTGTTGTTTTAATAAACTTTGACCTAATATTTGCATTTGAGTCTAGAATGTCTTGGATCGACATTGCACGTATGATGAGTTTAATCAAGAACATAAATATCGTAAGTGTTATGCTACAACCATAAATTAGAATGAAATACAAATTGACTACATATAGGCACAACTACAATTTTTATCATCCTTTTTCTCTCTTTTTTTTTCCCCAAGTCACAAAGGATATTGTAATGCTTTTAGTAAGAAAAAGGAATGCTATTTCATTTAGGTTTAGAATATAAATAAAACCAATTTAAATAAAATTAATGTCATTCATACACAAACAGTGTCGTTACGAGTAATTAAAATTATCACCCAAAATCACTGAACTTTCAATTTTTCTTTTCCTTCATCTGTTAGTTATAAATTCAAAATTAGGTTTATTAGCAGAGTTTTCACACAGATGGCTTTCAAAATGTCACTTTTGGGCAGTATACTTCTCAATCTTACCAACCCCTCATCTCATGTGGAGACCTGATTGTACTAGCCAAACCCATTGACCTTAAGTCTCTCATCTTTTCTAAATACCAAGAAAAGAACGAGAATTGCTAGAAGCTGAGGGAATACCTTCTTGTAGCAATACGACCATACCATCCAAAGGCATGCATCACAGTTGAGTTTCTTTCCCATGAATCCTGCAAGCAAGTGCTAGCTAATTTTCAGAGCCATTCAGTTGAATGATACATAATCTTTAGACAATTTCCATAAAAGTGGGTGCTTGGAAATTTATTATTAAAAAAAACCCAAAAATTTTAATTCCAAATTTTGTTCCCTGAAATCAAATATATATAAAGATCAATTGTAAATATATAAAAATCATGAATTTTTAATCAGTAATGAAAAAAAATGTAAAGAAGAAAAAAGAGGGAACAATAGTTAATCTCTAATGGTTGCCTTAGGGCATATGTAAGCATTCATTTCAATAATTATCCCCAAAAAATATTGATATAATATTTAAAAAGAGAACGAGAGGTTCCCTCTGTCCAAGTTGGCACTCAAAAAAGCCAAAAAAAATTAATACTGATTTCTTAACATTCACAAAATATTAAGATTCGGGTCAATTTCTTAATAATGTTAATCGAATTGGATTAATAAAAAAACATAAATACTAGTTTGTCCAGTAAAACAAATCCACAAAATTACTAAGTTTGTCTTCCAAAGGAAAACATTGAAGTGATGGATTTGATAAACTTCCCCATAACTAATTATAATTAAAAAATAAATATGAGAAAATTTAATTAATTATTCCTAAACTGTTAATTAAAATTTCAAATTTTGGAAAATTTTAGCTCCAATAATCCTTCTGATCAAAGGCGATTCTCAATTTTCTTGACCACAATTTTATTGATATGATCACCAACCACAGGCAAACCAATTAGAACCAACTCTTCTTTATTTTTGGTTGCGTCGCCAAATAGGCCAGAGATTATGATGCATTGGTCAATTTTGGTAGGCGCAAGAGAGAGAAAGAGGGAGAGATAAATGGAGTCCCCATGAGAGTGGGGAGAGAGAGAGAGAGAGAGATTCTTCCCAATTCTCTCTCATGTGAAGGGAACACAGAACAAAGGAATATGGGCCGTCACCTGTTCTGAGAGATCGTACCAAAAGACTTTATCACACTCGCACGCAAGAGACTAAAAGAATGGTGCAAAAGAGCACTTGCTCCTAAATTATCAGTTCGCAGATGCTCTTCTATACACAAAAATAATTTTCTTTTATTCAACCTTTCTTTTACAATATGGTTTGATGTATTCGTAAATGTATGTACTTGTTTGTAAGTATCTACCAAAAAAAAAAAGGGAAAAACGCAACCAACACAAAGTGAAAAAGGTGCAAAAACACAGTTGTAGTAAGATACTAGATAGCTCATTCTTCAATTGAGGGCTATTAGAATCTTTATAGGTATGTTGTATCAATCATGTCTATGAAGATAATACAATATTTTGTAACTCAAAATAGTACTAAATTTTTATAGCTTATGTTAGTATCAACAATTTTAGAGATAATCGTACGCTGTGTCCATGCATGTCTTACGAGTGTTTGATTTTAATAGCTTCGCAGTAATAATTTTGGGACGTGCTTTAAGGTATTCTCCTTCATAACCTCATAACATCATTACGCATTAAGACATTTTTTTGGTATTGAACCTTTCTTTTGGTAGTAGATATCTTTGATTCAAACTAAAAGAGTTTGTTGTGTATCAACAAGGAAATGGTTTTGTCCCCACTCCCACCCGCCCAAATTAGGTTTAGCGGTGGCAAAAACCCTAAAGAAATGGTTTTGTGCCAATACAATTTCTTGAACCAGGCCCATGTAGGGGTACTGTACCATTTCTTTAGGCCCATTAATCTAAGTTTCTTTTGGCCCATGAGTGGTACTGTACCCAATCAATGTTTTTCTTTAATATAAATATATATAAACTACATAATTATGATTCGACTAAATTCAATTCGAGTTAGATTAAATCCTTAAAAAATAAAATTCGCTTTCCATCAATTTTTATCAAACATAAAATTTGAATTTAAAATTTTATTTAAAAGATACTACAACAATAAGTTGGTGTACCGAGTCAATGTTGTGACCACAAAGTTTAAAGTTCGATCTACCTCATATTTGTTATGGTATTATTTTTACCCATAAATTTTACTTATGAGTCTCAATCATAATTTGAGCTCTGACCCTCTTTCCGCATTTAATGAAAAGGCGCATTTAAAATATTTGCTCCCATTTTGGAACATTGAGATTGTGTTTAATTAAGTTTAAAGTAAAAAAGTAAAATCTTAATATTAAAAAACAAAATTTAGTATAATGATACTAGATTCGTTCTATAGAGAAATTTGAATTCTATTTTTACAAACCCTGTATAAATAAAATAAAATAAAATAGAGATAAATTAATTAAATTCATATTGACCAAATAAGCTATTATACCCTCATATCCTACTCTTTTTTTTTTTTTTTAATAAGAGGCTAATTGATTTAGAGTTTTACAATGAGAATAGCACTCTCTCGTACAACTGTTAAATAAAATGGTCACAATTAAAATTAAAATTTATTTTCAAAAAAATTACAAAATGTAATAACCCACCCTGAAATTCTTCTAACTCCAATAGGACTAGGCTCACATGATTACTTACGTTTGAAATATATTGTCACAATGCATTTGTCTATGTGTCTCGACATGAACATGAGGAGCTAAGTGAAGTGCAAACCAAGAATGAACCAAAATTAGAAAAATAAAAATTTTTAAAATAATTTGGTGCCTTTAGTGAAAAATTAACAAAATAATTATATGCAATTAAATGCGACAGATTAAAATGAGTTTAATTTTAAGAGAGCATCGAGCTTCTTATAAATAAATAAATAAATATGAGGCCTTTGACCCTAACCCCATGCCCCTCTCAATGTACAAAAACAAAGTAAAATACACAAGAAATCACGAAAAAAGAAAAAGGTTCGTGACAAATTGTATAAAACAATTTTTTTAAAATAGAAGTAATGTAGTTTAGTACTGTTGGATGCCAGCCATTTTTCACTTTTTTCATATTAAAATTTTGATTTCTTTTTTCTATATTTTTTTTCCCATGCACAACCAATTTTTGTAGCAACAGTGGGGACAAGAAATTAAATGCAAAATTGCATTATTTATTCAAACAAAACCTCAAAATTTTCTCTAACGCAACACTGGTTTAAATCTAACATGCCTGTTGCATTCTGAACAAGCAGAGAGAGAGAGAGAGAGAGAGTTTAAAATGGGCTTTTTGTTATTGTGTTCATTCTATTGATAACATGAAACTCATCAAAACAACACAAGAAGAAATTCCATAAACCTTCTTTAAAACGGGCACAACAAAGAGAGAGAGAGAGAGAGACCTGAATTGTGAAAGCTCTTCAAGTCCACCCCAAGTCTCGAATCTCTTCGCCTAGTGTTCCTTCTCTTGCACTCCCAAAGAGGCGAAGAAGAACATAAGGTTTTCAAGTAGCTGCACATTAATAATTTCACAATTAAGTTTTGAACCATTTTCTAGTACTAGCCATAGAGGAGGAGGGGGTGCCTAAAGCGACAAATCAGGAAAAGCAAGATTCAATATCATGCGCCCACCCTTGTTTGTCTCGTCTTTCAAAACTAGTCCACTGCTTCTAGAAAACCCACCTGGAAAAAAAATATTATTTATTATTAAAAATATTGTGGAGATGGAATTTATTTTCTTATTCTATATATATATATATATATATATATCATATTATTGAAGGATTTTTAATATCTTTTTTTTTAAAAAAATTAATAATGTAGTTAACTAGAATTTGTTACGTGAAGAAATGAAAATTTCATATAAATAATATAAGTATGCTCCATATAAATAGCTAACTAAATTATTTTTAATTAACTAACTAAAAAATAATAACTGAAATTTCTAAGTTCAAGTATTATCATATAAAACCAGAAATTAAAAAAAAAAAACCAATATTGCTCTTTTGATAAAACCCACACCAGATGTTAATGAACTACAATTTAATTGATACAATTCTCTTCCCTTCAAGATCTTGAGCTCAACTCTAATCTCTTTCACCACGCAGTATCAGCTTACTCCCATGATCATTACGTTTGAGAATTGAACAATCTCCCTTTCCAGAAAGCCACTCACTCCTTGAGTAAAAGAATAGAAACCAAATCTTTCTGTAGTTGAAAACAAAAATAAATTTTAAATTTCATAAAATATCATATATATATATATATAGCATTAAATCATTATAAATTATGATTCTTGATTAATCGGTTTGATGATGGTTTAACTAGCGGATTTTATGATCTTGATTTCATATAAAAAAATTATTTAGTAATTACAAAAATAAAAGATAATATTTTTTTTTCATAATTATAACTTCACTACAAAAGCAAAAATGGTGCAATCAACTCTATCTTTGTGTTTGTAGATGAAGAGAGAGACAATGTGAGAATATTTGAAATAGAAAGAAAGTGGTGAAAGATTAGATTAAAAAGGGAAATAAAATGAAGAGATTAGAAAACCAAGGGAAAAAATGAAGTGGCGTAAATATAAGTGTTAATTAATTGAGTTGAGAAAAATGAGATATAAATAGTTATTATATATTAAATCATTAATTTTTAATTTTTAAATTGAAATAATTGAATTTAAATACAACTTCTCTATTATTAAAAATTCAAAAACGTAAAAATTTCAACAGATGGAATAATCCTTCCAAATATGAAAATTGTGTTAGAGCGGAATAAAGTCTAAACAACTTATAAAACGATTCATGAATTCTCTCAAACATAAAACTATCACCTACTTTAAAAGACACGAGAATAAAAAATATATATTATATAAATGAGAGAGAAATTTTTAAGACCGCAATAAAAAATCTTAGCTCGAGCAGCATTCCACCCAATCTAATGGAGACGATACTTTGATCTTCATAATCTTAACCCAAAAGAGAATTGGGCTCCAGGAAAGAGGGAGAGAATGAGGAGAGCAAAAAAAGAAAAAGAATAATAAATAAAAAAAATAAATTTCTTTTTTTTGGTATCTTAACTAGAGTTATCATGTTGTATTTGAGATTTTGTCCCGATTAATTTAAATTGATTTGTTATTGAATTCTCTATTAATGAAGACTTTTTAATATAATTTTTTTTTAATTTTCATGCAGTTGAAGTTGAAAATAATTAAGGAATCTTAGAATATATTTTTTTTTATTGAGCCAACCAAACATCGTGAAAAAAACAACTTTCTTCCTGTGCCAACACAATGTCCTTTAAGAGAAAGGGCGGAAAAAATGAATTTGATTTTTTTTTGTTACGAGTTTTAAAAAATAAAAAATATATGTAATAAAAAAGTTTAAACATGAGTTTAAAAAAATAGTTAAATAACAATTTTTTATTATTCAGAAGATGGAAATCTTGAAAATATCTAACTCGGCCTGGGGCAGAAAATTTAATTCCAGAGACTATTAACAGGGGGTACGTAAGCCCTCCACTCCCCCCCGGGGGGGGGGGGGGTTTATAGGAATAGTATCTGAAAGGCCAAATTTTCAAATGTAGTGTTGGGTTTGTCTCCAACCAATGCACGTCGCCTGCATCACAGTTTGACTTGTGGGGCAGTGCAGACCGTAGGGTCTAATTCATAGTGTACGGACTATGGACCCTTTTTCACCTCCAAGATTTTCATTCTTCACCTCATTTCTAAATTAGTATGGAAATTCTTTTAGAGGAATAGTTTGACTCGAGTTTTATTTGAATGAGCTCGTGCTCGTCGAGTTTGTGTTTCTCGGACTCGAGCTCAGATTTGAAGTGTCACTAAGTGTTATTGGGTAGTATCATCAGGTAGTATTATTATTTATTTTAAAAATTATTTTTAAAAAATATAATTATTTTAATAAATAAAAATAATTTTTTTAAAAAAAATTATTTTTAAAAATAAAAACATATTTTAAAAAATCAAAAATATTTTAAAAAATATAATTTTCGGGTCCCTCAAGCTCGAGCTCGAGCCTGACACACCTGAGCCCGACTCGAGCTCGAGCTCGATTTGACCGAGTTCGAGCTCGAACTTTAACTGGGTAGTGTTACGGGTACCCGTGATACTATCCGGGTATCATAACACCCCTAACAAGGATTAAGCAAATAAACTTGAAAAAAAAAGAATATATTTACTTCTGACGGCCATTTCAAACTCGGGCAAAAGCCAAGGTAAGCGAAGTTCAGGCTGGCCTTGAAATAAATGTAACACAAATTATTATATATTATATAATTTATAAAAATATTACATATTTTTTATATTATTAGAATTTTTATATTTATAAAAAAAATTCACTCAATATATAAAATATTTCCCGATTTAATATGAAGTAGAGAAAAAATAAACATATATGTATATAATATTTTTCTTATATTTTTATAAAAAAGTTATTTTTACGTGTCAAACCTATAATCTCAATGTCACTAAAAGAATAATTCCATCGTTACGTCAAAACTCACTTTTAAATTTTATAATTATAAATTAATTAAAACTATCGTGCCCGTACTAACAATTCAGACGGGAACTAGTTAGATTTACAAATAATCTATACCAAACCAAAATTTTAGCTTATATAGAGTATAGACTATAAATCAGACTCAAATCAATAATTTAGACGGTAGGTTTGGCTCGTTCATTCCAATATGGAAAGTAGAATTTGGAAGTGGATGCAATGTTCTCAAATCATACTAAACTGGTTTGATATCACTAATGAAATTTAGTTGATGGTTGATAACCGATTCCTTGTGGCTCATAGGCGATGGCTAACAGCTAACGGTTAATTGCTAATCGTTGGGAACAATGTCAAAAAATTCTTCTTGAGGGAGCTATAAAGCAATAATTAATAAAAATTATAAAATAAAAATGTATTAAAAATTTATATAATTTTAATTAAAATTACAAAAAATATTAAATAAAGTAAATAATTTATGAAAGTTGTGCTTTATGCTTTTGAAAAGACTGCTCTTGACTAGGAGAAAAATTAAGATTTTCTAAAATTATATTATTGTTTGAATCGTCGGTAACTTTTTTCTTAAAAAAGGAATCGATTATCTTTTCTTTCATAATTGATTTTTTATCTTTTTTTCTTTAAATCTCTGAATGAGAAAATAAAGAAAATAAAAAACCAACAGAGAAAAAAGTCGAGAAAAAAATTTGAATGAAAGAAAAATTTTGTATTTTTATTAAATTAGAATTAATTTTTTATTGAAAAAGGGCTATTATATATAAATTTCAAACCCTAACTTTAACAATGGACAACATTCTTTGACTATTAGGCTTATCAAAAATAGAGAATTTTACATTTACCTAATATAACTGATAAAATATTTGATATATTTAAATCATATAGACAAAATATTAATAATCTAATATTTTTCAAACAGAATATTAATAATATATAATTTACAGTAATAGAATTATGGAAAAATATTAACTAAATTATAAAACAACTAAATGTTATACAATAGCTAAAGGTTTTCATAAGAACGTGTAAAAATGGTAAGAACGAAATATAAAGTAAACAAAAATTTTGACAAGAATATTAACTAAATTATTCTTTAAGATTGAATATCATACATACACACACACACACATGTTGACTAAAATGTGTTTTAATGATGATCAAATGTTCATAAGAAAGATTAAAATTAATTAAAAAAGAATTTGAAAAATTAGAAAAAATATCAAAACTAATATTGATCAAAGTATCAACCTGCAGAGGGAAGAAGTCAAGCTGCATAATAGACTTGCCTTAGACTTAAGACAAGAAGACGACCTATTTAAAGTACAAGTTGACTCATTATGACCTTAAATTGACCCAACTTTGAGACGAATTCAACTTATTTTAAAGAAATTTGAAAATAATCTAAGTATAGAACTAAACAAGTCCACTCACAAAATTTGACAAGTCGACTTGATGAAATCAAGTTTTAGAAAATGGTTTATGTAATTTTATAAGTCAACCTACATAGGAGACCAAGTCGACCTGAGAAATACAAGTTACAGAAGTATAATTCTATAAAATCTTAAGTTGACCGATGCGAAGGACAAGTCGACCTGACCATAGTTTAAAAATAAATTTGAGTCAACTCAGGTGAAGAATAAGTTGACCTATTTTACTTAATAGAAGTAAGTTAAGTTCACCCACATATATTGTGTAAGGATTGAAAAGTCGACCTAAGAAATTATCAAGTCGAGCTAGATTTCGGGCAGTAAGTCAACCTATCACATAGATAAGTCAGTCGAACAAAACATACTCATAGAATCTAGTGTCTGAAAAACATTAAGTCAACCTTATAAGAGAATAAATCAACTCAATAAGATTTCTAAGTCGACTTAAAAGGTAGTAAGTTGACCTAACCAAGGATGCTCTTAGAAATCTTAATTTTTGAAACACATTGAGTCAACCTAGGAAGAGAACAAGTTGATTCAATAATATTCACAAGTCGATCTGAGAAAAGGCTAAGTTAACCTGACCAAATATACTCTCCAAAATTTTAAGTCTGAAACATATTGAGTCGACCTAAGAGGAGGACAAATCGACTTAGTAACATTTATAAGTCGACCTAGCATAGAAACAAATAAACACAGAGAGAATTTTGAACTAAGTAATGTCAATTTAATAAAAATCTAAAGGTGACCTATTAATAATATGTCAAACCAGACTTAACATAAGGTCTAGACAAATCATATTGATGTTGAAGCTGACCCAAGTAGTCAGGGCAATCGACCTATAGATGAAATGAGATGAGCAAGTTGACTTATCAATGATACCATGTCAACCTACACTAGCCAAAATTTAAAAATCAATTGATCTGAACTAAGAAAAAGTCGACCCTTTGAGAGTAACGACTAATTGTTTAGAAAATTTATTTAAACATTTAATGGAAATTCAACTGCCTTCAACAACTACTGGAAAAACGTTAAATGGAATATTAAAATTAATTAAACAAGAATTTGAAAAAGTAGAAAAAATTATCAGAACTGTCACGTCCCGACCCACACCCGAGCCGGGCACATGACCAGCCCGCCGCGGCACCTCGATGCACGGGCACCACGTCCTGCACATCGAAGCACCGTAAGGCTGTCGACATTCACAAAATCCAGGTTTCCAAATCACAGAGATCTCCAAGAAATAAAACTAATACATGTATGCCTCAATGCAAATTAAAACAAGTGAGAGTTAACCTTATACAGGCAAGAAGAATTATAAATACAGTCATCCCAATTTAAACAAATACAATGGTCATCCTAACTTTCTCAAAATGATACAATAACCTCAATACATAGCGGAATAGCGGGTAGTCATACCCCAGCCCAGTAGTCTCCAAAGAATATCCAATACAACAATGCGCACAAATCTCTCAGTCTACACCTGTAGGAAGGAAATGTGAGGGGTGAATACCGTAGAGAGGGGGGGTTGGTACTCAGCAAGTCGGGGGGATGACATGCTACAATTAATTTTTGGGTGAATTAGGAGTGTCAAAATTATGTCCCAATAAATCCATGGTATGCAAAAATATTATGACATCTCAATAAATCATTCACGGCATACGTATCAAATCAAATATGCATCCATTATACATGTCCGTCATATCATGTAGAGCCGGCCAAAAATATCCCGGCAAAGGCCAACCATGGCCAAGGATGGACAACGTTGGGGGTTTTCACGGTGCAAGTAATAAAATAAGGCTCTCCACCCCAACGTTGGCCACAGACTACTCCAACTAGCCTGTATATATATATCGCACACGTATCAAGGATCAAGCGTGTATGGAAACCCGCCGGTGCTAGACCTACCAAGGTCCTCCCCGAAGTGGTTCAACCGACGACTGTCCGTACAATATGTATGACAATCTGGCAGATACCCCCTGCAGAGGCGTATCCGGGAACAACAGGTGCCTCTACCAAATGTCCTTCGTAGCTACGGAATGCCATAGGAAGCATATCATCATCATCACAGTATCCACAGGGGCATCCAGCCCAAATCACATATCTCAAGCCATAACATGTCAAAATCATGTGCCAATATGCAATGGAAGCATAAAATCATTTGGATATATCAAAGTGTGGCACAATCATCAAGTGTCAAAATCATGGATGCATATCGATATAAACAAGTTGGGACACTCCATATATCACAAAACATTTTCATAAATCCAGGGAAATATGTCAATCATACCATTTTAAATCATGCATTTGAAAACTTTTTAAAACACAGTATCAATTAAAAGTAGATGTCAAGTCCCACTCACCATTAGGGGAGGATAATACACTCCCCAATATCTCCACAAAGTGTAAATCAAGTGCTCCCTCCGTTCAACTCAAATAACTCTTAGGGAGACAAACAGGCTGTAGATTTTTTTAACCTGCGCAGTCATGGAAAACAGACTATAACTTTGGCTATACTAGTCCAAATCAGATGGTTCTTATCTCATTTTAAAGCTAAGAGATAGCACTATAACTTTCATTTTGCACACTTCCTCAGATTCAAATCACAGAATTCCCGGTAAGCCAAATTTTGTTACTGCCATATTTAAGTTTTGGATTCTGTCCAGTTTTTGTGCAGAAGCCATAACTTTCGTTCTACTCACCAAAGTCTAATGAAATTTTAACATGTTATAGCTAAGATGTAGATCTACAACTTTCTTGTTTTGAGTTTTATCCAGATATGCCTGGAAAGGGTTCAACAAAATTCATGAACAGGACTGATACGTTTTAGTGAAACATAAAGTTTCTGTCAACACAGTTTTAAGGAAAATTGTATAACTTTTAATTTCCTCGTGCGAAATGGTTGAAATTTTTATATGTTATAGGCAAGAAGTATATCTATAACTTTCATGTTTTGTGTTTCTTCAAAATAAGACTGGAGAGGGGTCGTTTTTACTCACTACTGTCAAGGTTCGAAACAGGACACTTCTATGTCGAGTTTCAGGAAAAGTGCCATAACTTTTGGCACAGGCATCTGATTTTGGTGATTCTTATCTCGTTGGAAAGATAAGACTTTGATCTACAATTCATATAACTAGCACATTTTCAAATTCTGGCTCTAAGATTCCTTAAAACAGGGATGAAGTCACGGACAGAAATAAAATTTAAAGTGAGACAGGATAAAATTTCTTACCTCACTTTCTTGGTGTTCCTCTCTTGCTTCTCTCCTTGTTCTCACGAATTGGGGAGAATGAACAAGCATTCTAAGGCCTTCTTCTTTTATTATTGTGTTAATAACTCACCACCCTAGGATCAAATCTCCAATTAATCTAAACCATAGGATCATTTTGACTATTGCATGTGTTCTCATTGGTTTTCATGTGCATGTGTTTTCATTGGCCCACCTTGCCTTTCTCATCTCCATTTGACCAACACTTGTCCTCCTCACTATAACACTTGTTCAATACAAGAATACACTTGTCACATTTCATTTAAGTTTTTTTTAATTGCTAACAAGTCCTTTGACTTATAAAAATTCTAATTTGACCCCTAAAATTTTCATAATTACACACTAAGCCCAAAATCTTATATTAGACCTAATTAAATTTATTTAATGTGAAATTAAGGTTTTGAATCTCTTTGAGTCAAAATTGATCCGATTTGTATTTTATCGTCAAATATCTAAGGTTGATTTATTGGAAAAAATTTTCTTAGTGAAAATTTATGAATATAGTAGTAAAAACATCATATATATATATATATATATATATATGAAATGGAATTCACTATAGAATACACCGAGAGTCGGTGTTACAAGAACGAATGTTGATCAAAGCAAATCAACCTGTACAGGGAAGAAGTCAGCCTACATATTAGACTTGTCTTAGACTTAAACAAGAAGTTGACATATTTAAAGCATAAGTCGACTCAATAAGACATTAAATCGACCCAGCTTTGAGACCAAGTTGACTTAGGTTGAAAAAATTTGAAAATAATCTAAATATAGAACTAAACAAGTCCACTCACATAGTTTGACAAGTAAACTTGATGTTCGAAAATTGTTTTTGTAATTTTATAAGTTGACATACATAGGAGACTAAGTCGATTTGAGAAATACAAACTATAGAAGTACAATTCAAGTCGACCTATGGAAAGGACAAGTTGACCTGACCATAGTTTAAAAATGAATTCGAGTCGACTCAAGTGAAGAATAAGTCGACCGTTTTACTAAATAGAACTAAGTTAAGTTGACCCACATATATTGTGTAAGGATTGAAGAGTCGATTTAAGAAATTATCAAGTCGACCTAGATTTCAGATGGTAAGTCGGCTTATCTCATTGACAAGCCGATCAAACAAAACATACTCACAAAATCTAGCGTCTGAAAAACATTAAGTCGATCCTAGAAGAGAATAAGTCGACCCACTAAGATTTCTAAGTCAACCTAGGAGAATATTAAGCAGACTTGACCAAAGATGCTCTTAAAAATCTAAAATTTTGAATCACATTAAGTTAACCTAGAATGATAGTAAGTTGATCTAACCAAACATGCTCTCAGAAATCTTAAGTTTTGAAACACATTAAGTCAACCTAGGAAGAGAACAAGTCGACTCAGTAGCATTCACAAGTCAACTAGAGAAAAGACTAAGTTGACCTAAGTAAACATACTATCCAAAATTTAAAGTCTAAAATATATTAAGTCGACTTAGAAGGAGGACAAATCAATTCAATAACATTTATAAGTTGACCTAACATAAGAACAAATCAACGCAGAGAGAGTTTTAAACTAAGTAATGTCAATTTAATAAAAATCTAAAGGTGACCTATTAATAATATGTCAAACCAGGCTTAACATAAGTTGGCCTAGACAAATCATATTTATGTTGAAGCCGACCCAAGTAGTAAAAGTAGTTGACGTATAGATGAAATGAGATGAACAAATCAACTTATCAATGATACCAAGTCAACTTACACTAACCAAAATTTAAAAATCAGTCGACTTGAACAAAGAAAAAGTTGACCCTTTGAGAGTAATGGCTAATTGTTTAGAAAATTTGTTTGAACATTTAATGAAAATTCGATCACCTTCAACAACCACCGGAAAAGCATTAAATGGAACTAAATGAAGCCAAACGTCTCTTTTGCTCTAAACAACTATAAATACAATACAAATAATGAAGGTTAAATAGTTTTTTGAGAATATTTAAAGAGTTTGTACACGATCATTCTTCTATATTTTAATTTTTGTTGTTGTGTTTTCATTCTAAACTTTGATGATTATATTTAAAATTAAAACTTCGCATTTATACTTATTGTTTCACTTTCAAAACTCTATAAAAGATCAAAAGAAAGGGGTCTTTTGACCTGGGCTTAAATATTATAGTGTAAAACACTTGTAAGATTTGCTTGCTATTGAGAAAAGTAAGCGGAAAGTGTTGTAAGGTTTAACTAGTATTTGGACAAACTAGTTGTGTATTATTTATGAAAAATAGTGGATTAGAAATCCAGATGAAATCTATGAGTGAACGTATGTCGAACTACTATAAATTTCTGGTGTTTTGATCTTCTTTCTCTCTCTTCTTTAAATTCTTTACAAAACTTAAAAAATTATAAAAAGTGCCCAAACAACCTATTAAGTGTTATGTTGTTGAGATTGCGGTGATTATGTAACTTACTTTATGATTTTTTTATCATTTATATTTCTTTTTTTTGTATAAACCACCCGTATCCAACAAACACATTGGATCCGATCAAATCTGGTTCAAGTTAGATTGGACACTTAAGAAACAAATTTCTCCATATTCAATTTTATCCATACATAAAATTCATACAGAACGTTATTATCATTTGCATTTTTGTAACTTGTAATTTCTGATTATCTCTATTTTTGTATCTTTGTAATTTGTGGTTTCTAATCATCTCTGTAAAATAGCTAGAGGGGTTAATAGATGTTTTCCTAATTTGTATAAATTTTTGATTAAATAAAAATTAAAAAAGAATGGAGAAAATTGAAAGTAAAAAAAAGGAGAAGATACAGAAGATTTATAGTGGTTTCACTAACACTGTGTACATCTACTCCAGGCAACCCTCCTGGATTTTTACTATTTTTCCAAATAGTATAACAAACTTGCTTCTTAGGTAGAAGTGAAACCTTTATAGCCAAATATTACTCCTTGAAATATTTTCTCTCTCAAAACCCAGATCATGAATCTGATACGATCTTTTGACTAAGTACAATAGGATTGAGGAGTTACTAAAAGTGAGGCTAATCCTCAAATTGTAACAAAATTAATCTTAGACTATTACAATGTTAGATAGGTTGAGGCTAATCCTTAGATGTACAGTAGTGAATGCTCAAAGAATATTACAAAGTAAGGCTAATCCTCAAATGTACAGAAATTAAAGCTCAGAGAATATTACACACTCAAAGGAAAACTAAGAAGTCTGATATGGAGTGTGTTTTGAGTAGATAAGTATTCAATAAAGTTGTATTTAATTCATAGTACTCTTCTCAATTATGCTTTGCTTTTCTTGTTTGCTAGAATTTTTTTCTATTCTTCATGATTTCAATATTTATAGCTCTTTTGAATGATGCCGTTGAATGAGAGGTAAGTTTGAACATTAAGAATTGAATGCTCTTCACCTTCCTCATTCAATACTTTCGACTTCTCAATTAATGATTTTATTTGTCATCATCTATAAAAGTAGCTCATTACTTCTTTTTGTTAAGCAAATCCTGTCTAAAAAAATTTAAAGTGTCTTTTTGCTAAACAGGGATGTTAGCTCGAAAAATAATACAGTTGAATTCAAATTCAAATGTCTCAAGTGTGTAATATGTGTGTCCATGTCATCAATCTAAAAATTCAATGAATATATTTAATGTTCACGTAATTTCTTCATTAATGATAAATGGTTGAGTAAGGTTTTGGTCAGCCTTTAATTTGTTTTTACTTGGCTCTTTTTGTAGTTCAGTGATAGTCCATTTGAGTTCAATGGTAGATCACTTGAGTTCAGTGGTAGACCGTTTGAGTTTGTGGTAGGCCGTGGAGGTACTGCTGGGTCAGTTGTTTGAGCGCATTGTGCTCGTGGAACATCGCACAGACATGCATGGTAGCT
The DNA here is from genome assembly GCA_037126225.1 of Dillenia turbinata. Taxonomy (NCBI): domain Eukaryota; kingdom Viridiplantae; phylum Streptophyta; class Magnoliopsida; order Dilleniales; family Dilleniaceae; genus Dillenia; species Dillenia turbinata. The sequence continues at coordinate 9,452,687 of JBAMMX010000016.1, read as the reverse complement.
TGCACCTACTTGCAAAAGTGTATGCCCTGCTTACATGGTAGCCCATGCAGGCCCGTGGTAGGCCGTGCCTTGCTTGCATGGTTGCCTGTACAGGCGCATGGTAGACCGCTCCTTTCTTGCGTGGTAGCCCATGTAGGCGCGTAGTTGGCCGCCTTAAGAGAAACATGGTGTTGAATTGATATAGAGAGAGGATAACAAATGGGTAAATATATGGAGATGACAAATTGGTAATTTTAGTGTAAAAAAAATGTTTAAGAAAAATGATTTAAAAAGGGGCATTAAATATTGATGGAGAATAGGTGTATTAGAGAAAGAAAGAATATGTTGGTGTGCACGTGGTGGACAGAAAGGAAGTGGGATAGTTGTGGTGAGAAAGATTGGTAATGGTAACTGGGTAATTATGTGGGGAGAGAGAGAGAGAGAGAGAACACGTACAAATAAGAACAAAAAGGTGACAAAAGTGTTGTTTTGTTTTGAAGATTACATGTGATGGAGAGAGAGAGAGAGAGGAAATGCCATTCTGGTGGCTGTGCAAATCTCACGGCTGGCCATGCATTGTGCTCGGTAGGCCACGCTTGCTTACGCGGTAAGTTGGACAAGCACGCGGTAGCCCATGCTTACTTGTGCGGCAAGCCACGTAGGTGCACGGTAGCCTACGCCTGCTTGCATAGTGAGTCACGCAGTAGCCTACTTCTGCTTGCGTGGTAGGCAGTGCAAGCATTGGATATGCAAGCTGACCGCATGTGCACTTTAGGCACACAGGTTAGCCATTGGGCTTCTTTGGTTTGGTCATTCGGTGTTTTATACTTAACCCAATTTTCAGATTTTTTTTTTCATTCACCTTAAATATATAATTTTTCACTTAAATTTCCTTTAATTAGATCATTATCAAAATCTTGTTTGTCAACAATCTCCTTCTTTTTGATGATGACAAAACATTTAATAATCTGAAATTATCTTTCTAATCTTCTAGTGGTTTTCTCCCCCTCTATTGATACTTAAACTTTCTTTCCCTTATTTCTGGTTATTCTTCTTCCCTTTTTTTGTCATCAACAAAAAGGAGTGTCAATTTCAAACCAAGAGGGCAAAAAATGGCCCGAGGTTAAGGTCATTAACCTATTGATTAGGTGAACAAAATTCCCCTTTACAAATTGCCTACGTGCCACATTGAAAACTATAGAAGATGAATAAAGATTGAAGCATATTTGAGCATTAAGAGGGTGATCTTGGGAGAACATAGTACAAAGCACATTAGAAGTAAGTAAAAAATATCTTTAGATTACATGACAAAAGAGAGAGAAAAGCATTAACTTTTGGACTGTTGGCCGGAATTTGTCCTTTCCCTTGTCCTTGCTAGCAGAGGAAGATGCACCACTATCAAAAGGATTAGTACCTAGTGTTGGTACCATAAAACGCATAGATGAGAGGTAGATGCGTCAAAAGTGAGGCAAAAACTAAATGGGTGAGTAGTGGTACATCGAATAGAGAATGAGTTTGCAAAAGGGATTCCCATAGAGAATGGATTTGGAGCTGGAGCTCAAGTTTGGGTTGTAGAGGAGGAGGCTCTGGCAGTCTTTGTCATCAAACTATCTCTCACACTGCAAATAAAGGTTGTGTTGACTTTCAAATTAGTAGACATATTCATTATATTGAATTGTATGTCTCTTTGTTCTTCTCTGAATTGTTGTTTAAATTCACCGATACTGCTTCTATTTTACCCATATTTTTCTCAAGTTCAGATACTCTATAGTCCAAATTGTCATATTTCTCAATAAACTTATCATCCATGCCATCAATTCTATTAATAATTTTCGCCTCCATGGTTTCCATTCTTTCAAAGAATTCTTCTCACTTGGTCTCTGTATAGGACCGTGAGTAATTTCCATGAAACTGCTCCTTTCGGGTCTAATGTCCTCATTTGCTTCCTCACGCCTTCTCTCATAATGGTCTACATCTCTTCCTCTTCTTTTTAAGTTTACCTATTCACCGTTCTCAAAAATCCAATTTTCTCTATGCAAAATTATAACATTTATACTATTTTTCATACTTAATTCTATTTTAACTTCCCCTATGTAAATTGACCCTTGACCAACTAAGATGGGTTGGATCATGCTAACACGTGGTAAGTTGGAGCTTCTAGAGGCTCTAGCAGCTATTATAAACTGGGGATTAGAAAATGTAGTCTTGAGTTCTTTTCATTTATGATGCAAGCTATAATCTAAAAATCCTCACTGGTGATAGAGGTGTAATTTTCTCCCCTTGATCTAATGACACGTGTTACTAGAAAGTGTAAGATCCTTTCATAGAATCCTAAATTCAGTCACATTGTTATTTACTTCATCCATCTTAGGATCATCAAAAGCAGTTCTAGCATCCTTAATTAAGTCAGTATTCAGATAGGATTCATATTGACTATAATTGAATCAATCTAACCTGTTTTCTTTACATATCATCTTAGTGTTTACTTCAATTTCTTGCCAATCAGCATAAGTCCTAAATGCACAAGGCAATGGCTTATTGTTAATCATAAAGTAAGTGACTTCACTAACTTCCGAAGTCTCTTCATCAATAATTTCTACATAGCCTGCATACCCATTTGTATATTTTCTCATATGGATACAGAATCTAATGAAGGCAAACTTGATGCAAGACTCCTTTATGCTTAAAACTCAATTTTGCTCAAAAACTCTCAATCTATGAGCCTCTCATAGGTCACATTTCTGTTTGAGAAAAGTTAATGGAAGAGTTTACTCTTTTTCTACAAACAGTAAATCCTTCTTGTTATATTTGATTGCATAAGTAGGTTCTGACTTGGCAATAATTTCTTTCCATTTTCTGCTTTTCAAAGCCATCGAGGATGTGTAGAAATCCAAACTAGATTGAGTAGATTTGTATGATCTAGGGATGATTTGAGGATTTTGAGCGGAGAAAAGGAATGATTTGAGAGAGAGTGTGTAAGCTTTAGCCATACTTTTGAGTGAGAGTGGATTTGAGGATTACAGAGAGAAAGAGACTTTGATTGTGACACTTAGTGTGTGGACTTATTTATACACGGGTAATTTTATTACCCATTCATGCATGGCATACATTTGTATGCTTACTTCTAGGATGTTTGGAACTTGGTGTGCATTTAGTGTGCATGTAAGGTACACAAAATGCATGTGTGCCATGTAAATTTCCTTAACTTTGCATTTGTCTCTAGAGTTCACACTTGTCTTAGTGTGTTCCAAGTGTAAAATACTTGTCCCTTCTTTATTCGACATGTGTATTACATTTAGGTGCATGTATGCCACTTCATTCAAATTGCATTTATTTATTTTGATGTAGCAATCTTGTCCAATTTTTGCTTTGTCACACTTGGTATTAAGTACATTAAACTTTTGAGTTAAGCTTTAGTGGTTTTATGGTTGAGAGAACATGGTCCGATCAACCATTCAAGGCCTAAGGTAGACTGTTCACCTTCACATGGTTAACCGCCTTGACAAGTGGTTAATCGATCCTTGTAAGATGGTCAACCGTTTGTATCTTAATGGTCGGCTGCCCCTATTTGTGTGGGCCAACCTTCCTCCTATTGTTGGTTCAATTGTTTTATTCAGGAGGTTTGTTTTTTTCAATTGTGATTCAGTTGATTTCTTTAATAATTAGCAATAGATCTAACAAACTCTATACACTTATAAATCAATTTCTTCCCAACCATTAAAGATTTCTAATTCGTGTTATCATCCTCATCCTCATCTAAATCTTATGTTCTTCTCTATGTTCTACACTTTAGTGTATCTAGGTACATCAAACAAAGTGTTCTCAAATGAAGCTAACATGACAGTATGAGTGTTTTTTTTTTTAATCAAAATCAATCATGGCAAATAATTGTAACAATTCAGCAACATACGATTGACATGGATCAACAATAGAAAATTTATTACAGCATTCATCTAGTCATGTAAACTTAGATTTAAAGCAACATTAGCTAGTCTACAACGCAGATCCATTTTCAACAAACATATGCATGAAGATAGTTTTTACTAACTTTTCTATCATTACTCATTTGTTGATAATCTATCTTTAGGAATGTTGAATCTTCTTTCAACTCGTGCAATTCTCACTTCCAGATGGGATAATTCATTTTGAATTTGGAAGAATTCATTGTTTGTGTTTTCATTTTCTTCATGCGGGGAATCAAAAGGTTAAAGAGGAGATTGATTCGAAGTTTGATGATCATTTTGTTGAGATAATTCAGGACCTTCACAGTATTCACACATAGAAGAGGCTCCTATTTTGAGATTAGATTTAACACCTATTTCTCTGGAGACATCTACTCCAAGGCTAAGGATGATTTCAGAAATTAATGAAACATATAGAAGATTCCCTCTTTTCACTGTTCCTACTTTTATCATTTCCAAAGGAATCAAGTAATAAAGTCCAGAATTTTTATTTCTCATAAAACACACCATAATCCAATAATTTTCTCTATTTATAATGTTGTGTCTTATTGTTGTAGGTCTAAGACAGTGAATGACTATTTTATGGAGCAATTTTTTTATAGGGTGGCCGAGATGAGTCTTTAATTTCAATTGTTGTGAGTGGATTTTTTTTTTTAAACAGTCCTTGTGTCATCTAGAATGTTTATTTTGAGGTAAGCCTCACAGGTTCCACTAGGCACCTATTTCATATTGCTGGTATTATAGATAAATGTGGGTGTTATGATCAACTCCATTCCTCTAAGAAAAGTTTTAAACATGCAGTTGTAAGGATAGATCCATATTGTCATTTCACTGTCTTTCTTTTCTAGAATGGTTCCAACATAATATTCTAAGTTATTATATAACAGCTTTACTAGCATGTCGTAAGATGGAGAGAGAGAGAGAAGATAAGGCTAGGAGGACATATATCTCTTCTATATATGCTCCATAAGGAAATCCTATGTTGTTCAAGAAATCCCGATTTATGATCTTGCTCGGAATAATAGGTTTGAGGAGAAAGTTTGGAATGAAGAACTCACTGTGAAGTCTTGATGGAAAGTCTAATTGATTGAAATCCCAATTTCTTCCGGCCATGAGTGAAGATTGCGGTGTTGAGTTTTTAACTTTGAATGGAAGAGAGAAGAAGAAATCTTCTCGTGAGGATGTGTAACTTGTTGAAGGCAAAAGACAAAATTTGATTTTAGAGGATTTATGGGATTTTAGATCTAATGGTTGTTGAAGAACAAGAGTTGCGAATCAAGATGGGAATAAAGAGAATCTGAAATGAAAGTTTCTCTCTGGTTCGTGGTTTTTAGGTCCAAACAAAAGTTTTTGAATAGCATTCATTAGATACCCAAGTTAGTCTATATAAGAGCTATTCTTTCAATATATCAGTGAGTTTTTCAAATCTCATATCTTTGTTTGTCTTTTGTTATTAACTTTGTTTTTATTGTCGTTTAACCTTTAGTCATTTATTGAGTTGGGTAGCAAATGACAGATAAAAATACAAACAAGCAATTTCAGAAGTCTACCATTATATCAATAAAAGCATATCAAAATGAGAATAAGACCAATAATGAATTAATAAAGTAAATAAAAAATAATATAGCACTATGTTTTTATAGAGGTCCATTTCTAGAGTTAAGTATTTTTATTATTCTTTCTTTTCAGAGACCTCATTTCTTTATTTTCTTGGAGTTATACTCACACCCTTCCTTTAGGTATCCAGATTCCTTTTGTTCCTTCATTTTTGGCCTTTAATAAATCTTTGGGTACCCATTTTAGTGTTATCTTGGGTGTTGAGTTCTTATTGTCACACTCCGATCCTCGATTCGAGGTCTTGAATAGCCGCCCGCTATCCCGTACGGTGCCCATCACAGGACACACATACCGAGACAACGAAGGCTAAAAATCAATACCTGGATAGAACCTATTTTCTCTCAAAATATCATTTCCAAGTAAAAGAATGTAAAAGTATAACACATTTGCCTCAAATGTATAAGTATACAATACTATCGAGAGTTTCGATTACATTTATATAAGATAATTACAGTCATCCCAATATAAATATACAATGGTCATTCTATAACCTCAAACGTGAATACATCATCATTAAATACATCACTGCGGAAGTATAGCTAGTTCCATACCCAAAGCCCAAAGTCTGCAAATACAAATCAAATGTGTCGAACTCTCTTGACACTTCTTCTTGTCAAATCTATAACTATAATCAAGGAAAAGTGAGGTGTGAGTATTATGGGGAAATACTCGGTGAGTGAGGAGATCGACAATATGAACTCGATAATAAGTGTGAGCATAGAGTGTCAAAATACATTTCAAAACCATAGTGTTATCAAAACCAAGCACGCCATTTCCAGAAATCAAGTGAACACATAACACACATCAGAGTATCAAAGTATGCATCTATTTACATTTCGAAATCATTTAGAGCTAGCCAAAAAATCAATCCCAGCAGTGGTCAACCGAGACCAATGACAGGCGCATCAAGGGTTTTTCAAATGCATGTGAAGTTCAAATTTAGCTCTCTACTCCAACGTTCGCTACATACAAGCATATCCCAGTGCTAGACTGCCAATGGGATAGACCTCCCCATTATATGGTTCAATTGGGTCGTACGTATAAAATCAATCGATGTATAGGTCATTTCCCAGTGCTAGACCGCCAATGGGACGGATCTCCCCTTCTCATGGTTCAACCAGACTCATACATTTATATCACGACGTTTGTGGATACCTCCGCGCGAAGTGTATCCGAACACAATGGGTGCCTCAACAAACGCCATTCGTAGCTACGAAAATCCATCAAGAATACATCATCATCTCATCATATCACAAGTAGGCATCCGGCCCACATATATCATTAAAACATTTTAAATCCACGTGCCAATACATTTCATCAAAACATTTTAAATCAATGTATCAATGCAATGGTAGCATGTAAATCATATCAGTTTCAAAGTGTAGCACGACATCATTTCATCATAAATCATGGTTGCATAACATTTGAATCAATCATTTGAGACACTCCAATAAATCATAAAAGAATATTTATAAAACATAGTCCAAATCATAAGTTTTCACACAAGCCATGAAACATGTTATTTAAAAAAAAAGCTTTAAAATATGAATTTTATTCAATCGAAAACATAGCATCGAAATCCCACTCACAGTATACGGGAGGGTATGTCATTCCCTAAAATGCTCCACAACAAGCAAAGAAAAACTCCCCATCATTCGATCACCAAACAAGACAGTATAATGCTACATATAAACCACTCAAACTATTATCCTCACATTTCAAACTTTTGCATACAACAAAACAGTCCGCATGTAATCATATCCATTCTTTTTATCCCAAACCACTTACCAAACTAACACACACTTATTACCTTTCATAATACACCTATGCTAACTATAAAACAACATGTCTTAACATTTTTAGCCTAAATTTACTTTAAATACACAAAGGCATGAAGATTCATTCTAAGAAATCTGGACTGCAGTATTTCTAATCTGCGTAGTCATGGAAAACAGGCTATAACTTTCACTACACATATCCAAATCACATGATTCTTATCTCAAATTAAAGATAAGACATAGATCTACAAATTTTATAACTGGAGCTCAGGTTAGTTCAGACCAGAAGATACCTCAAAATTGAAAACAACTCCACGTCCAAAACAGGACAGAACAAGGTATTTCTCTGCAAAACACCTAACTTTGAAAAATCACTAAAAATCCAATTCTCTTCAGAATCAAACGAATCATATCTCATTTTAAATCTATGGAAGTCTACTTTCATATGCAGAAGACCTCACTTGATTTGAATTTGTACAGAAAAAGTTATTGCAGAAAGATCACAGCTAGGTCAGAGTACCCTGTTTTGCAGAATTTTTTAGTTTCAATGTTTAAATCAAATCTTTCCTTTCTCTTTTAATTTCAGGTCACCAAACCTAGTGTTCAACCTGATTTCTATGATGATTAAGAACTTAAAAACGTGGACTTGGAACATACTTTGGACTAGACTCAAGGATCCTTCAAAACAACTAACCAAAACATCACAAGTTCTTAACCAAAACACAAAATCTATAGATTTCAACAAGTGCAGAATTTTTCTTACCTCAAAACTTGATGTTTCAAGCCCAAATCTAAACTTTTCTTCAAAGATCCTCCCTTCTTCCTTGTCCTTAACTTTCAGCCAGCATAAGTTCATCAAGTTAGGAAATCCTTTTTGGCCCCAAATCAACATATGTTATAGTATATACAAGGAGGGAACTTTCTTACCTAAAGTGGTTGAATAAAACTTGAAGAAACCTTTGAATCTCACCACATGAAGCTCACGGTTTCCTCCTTGAATCACCAAGCTAGACTTCTTCTTTGGTTCTAATTTTTGGATATGTTATTCTAGGGCTTGAGAAGGTTAGATCTATGTAAAAATATTTAGGGGTTATGTGAAAAAGTCATCTTCTTCTTCAAGGTGGAGTTCATGGTTTAAGAGAAGGAAAATGGAAAGCTTTCTTCCTTTATTTTCTTTCTCCTATGGTAGGCCACGAATTTATCTCTCTCTCCCTCTCTAGAACCACTTGTTTAATGTTTGGATTTAAGAAATCAATTGCTTCTTTGCTTCCTTTTTGACCCTTGATTTATTTTTTTTCAAAAATTTCTCACCATGGATCATTTTACTATTTTAATGTCTTATTTCTCTTTACTACCCAATTTTCTCTACAATGTTCTTTCACTCTCTACAACTCACACTCTCATTTAATATGTGAGCCCCACCATCAAGATCCTAAGGCTCTCATTAGTCCAACACACCACAAGCACCTCACCACCCTTAAATTAAAAATTCCAAATGTCAAAGTTTTCAACTAATCTTTATTCATATTTATTCACACTTGTTTAACCATTGGGCCAATCACATTCCTCCCTCTCTCTACATTTGTCCAATTAGAGTTTTAGGAGAATAAAATTAGTAGATTAATTCTAAGTTATTGTATATTGCAAACAAGCCCCTTAAACTTTGAAAATTCCATTTTAACCCCACAATTTTTCATATTTTCATACTGGACCCCTAACCTCATAATAGATCTAACTAAGTCCATTTTAAATCGAAATGTGGTCATTTAGTCTTTCCGGACGCTCTCTGTATCAAAATTGGGGATTTCGGGCCATTTTCCGAAAATTGGCGGATTTAACTCTATGAAGCCTGATTTACCTTGATTTGCCCTAAATTGAGGTTTTTATACACTTTAGAGTCATTTTTAAAAGCTTTGGACCATCGGTGATCATTTTGAAAATTTTTAATTTTCGGCGATTTGGACCGAAATCTTTTTTGGAGCGGTTTTAACAGAAAAATTTTTTAGTGGATTTTCTATATAGGAACATGTGAGACCTCATATATGAAATGAAGAGTAGTACAAGTTTGAGTACACCGAGGTGCTGGTGTTACACTTATGCCAGCACATATTTAAGTAATGTCCAGTTTTATGGCGATGTCTGAATTTTTGGCTCATAAATGATCTTTTGATTCTTTCTTCATTACTCTGTTTTCTAAGCTTGCAATGATAGGCATTATGTCCGACTTTCATGTAGTGATGACATCTAGTTTCTGTTTTGGGATTCTTGGAGCTAAGTATAACGAAATTTTAAAGTTTCTTTTGGGTGGTAGTATGGTTGTAACCTAGTTCGGCCTTGTTATATACTGCTCTTTGAACTCCTAGCATTAAATTGAATTTTTTTGTCCCTTAGTGAATTTGTGTAGTGGTGAGCATAATCTCTTATTCTTTTCTCTTTTATGTTCTAATTCATTTTCTGAATTTTCCTTATTAAGTATTTGTTTTTCTTTGGAATCTTTCAAGTTTTCGTTCATATGTGATCTAACTTCTGATTTTAATCTTTTATTTTCCATCTTTAGTATTTCTAGTTCTATATCAAGTTTTTTCTTTTCTTCTTCTAATTGTTATTCCATTTGATTCTCTTTTTCCTTCAAGAGTTTGATTTCTTCTTTCAGCTCATTCATATCATCATTTAAAATGATAAGCTGTTCATTCTTTGCTCTCTTCTCTACTTGTAACAGGTGTTTTTCTTCTTTTAACTCATTTGTCTCTCTTTTAAGGTTTTTATTTTCTATTTTGAGTCTTTTGATTTCTCCAACGAGTTTGTTGTTTTTAATTTCCAACTTATTTAACGTGTTCTCTAGATCTGATTAGTTTCATTTAGTTTGTAGATCTCATTAAGTGCTAGTAACAACATTTCTTCTATTGAGATTGTATTGTTATTATCATCACTATTATTAGAATCATTAGGAACTTACCACGTTTCCTTCTTTGATGCATGCTTTTTGTTTATTTCCCTCCATAGCTTCTGAACATCTTCATTGAACATCCACCCCTCTTTTGTTCTCAGCACTTTTTCTTCTTAGGAGATCACATTTCTTGCTTCTCTTTGATCCATTTGTGTTTCTCCTTTTGTTTAGCATAAGAGTTACAGGCTCTTGGTTGGATGGGGAGACTCCAAGTGAGGAAATGACTCTTTCGGTTGCCATTAGGATTTTTTGAGAATGGATAAGGATGTTTAGTCTAAGATTGTGAGACCTAAAGAGCTAGCTAGATACCCGCTCTAATGTCAATTGTAAAACAGCTAGAGGGGATGAATAGATGTTTTCCTAATCCAAATAAATTTTTGACTAAATAAAAATTAAAAAGAATTGAGAAAATTGAAAGTAAAGAAGAAGAGAAGACACAGAACATTTATAGTGGTTCCACTGATCTGGTATACATTTACTCCCAGGCATCCTTCCTGGATTTTCACTATTTTTTCAAATACTACAACCCACTTGCTTCCTAAGTGTAAATAAAACCTTTACAGCCAAGTATTTCTCCTCGAAAGACTTTTCTCTCTCAAAACCCAGATCGTGAATCCCACACGATCTTTTGACTTAGTACAATAGCATTGGGGAATTACTGAGAGTGAGGCTAATCCTCGGATTGTAACGAAATTAAGCTCAGACTATTACAATATTACATAGGTTGAGGTTGATCCTCAGATGTATAGTAGTCAATGCTCAAAGAATATTACACACTCAAAGAAAAATTGAGGAGTTTGATGTGTAGTGTGTTTTTGAGTAGATGAGTATTCAATAAAGTTGTGTTTAATTCATAGTACTCTTCTCAAGTATGCTCTATTTTTCTTAATTGCCAGAATTTTTTTTCCTTGTTCTTCACGACTTCAGCATTTATAGCTCTTTTGAAGCATGCCGCTGAATGGTAGGTGAGTTTGAATGTTAAGAATTAAATGCTCTTCACCTTCCTCATTCAATGCTTTTAACTGCTTCTCAATTAATGATTTTGCCCGTTGTCGTCCATAAAAGAAACTCATTACTTCATTTCATTAAGCAAATCCTGTCTCAAAAAATTTGAAACGCCTTTTTACTACAATAGGAATGTTAGCTCGAAAAATGATACAGTTGAATTCAAATTCAAATATGTCTCGGGTGTGTCCAGGTCATCAATCTGAAAAGTCAATGAATATATTCAATGCTCATGTAATTTCTTTATTAATGATAAATGGTTGAGTAAGGTTTTGGTTAGCCTTTATTTGTCTCTACTTGGCTCTTTCTGTAGTTCTGTGGTAGATCGTTTGAGTTCACTGGAATTCATTTGAGTTTAGTGGTAGACCATTTGAGTTTGCAGTAGACTGTGGAGGTACTGTTGGATCAGTTGTTTGATCGCATTGCGCTTGTGGTACATCGTGCAGACATGCGTGGTAGCCCACACCTACTTACAGTAACGCATGGCCTACTTGCGCGGTAGCCCATGTAGGCACGCAACTGGCCGCCTTGAAAGAGATGAAGTTGAATTGATGTAGAAAGAGGATGACAAATGAATAAATACATAAAGATGGAAAATGGATAATATTAGTGTAAAAAAAATGTTTAAGAAAAATGATTTCAAAAGGGGCATTATTGGAGAGAGAAAGAATATGTTGGTGTGTATGTAGTGGAGAGAGAGGCAATGGGATAATTGTGGTGAGAAAGATTTGTAGTAGTAAATGGATAATTATGTGGAGAGAGAGAGAGAGAGAGAGAGAGAGAGAGAGAATGTGCAAATAAAAACAAAAATAAGTGTTGTTTTGTTTTGAAGATTACATGTGGAGGCGAAAGAGATAAAACGTCACTCGGGTGGCTGTGCAAATCTTGTGGCTGGCCACGAATTGCGCGTGGCAAGCCACGCCTACTTATGCAATAAGTCGTGTAGGCGCGCGATAGCCCGTGCCTGCTTGTGCGGTGAGCCACGCCGGTGCATGGTAGCCCACATCTACTTGCTCGGTGAGTCGCACAGTAGCTCGCACCTGCTTGCGCGATATACTGTGTAGGCACTGACCCTGCGAGCTGACCACGTGTGAACTTTAGGCACACACGTTAGCCATTGAGTTTCTTTGATTCGGTCGTTTAGTGTTTTATATTTAATCCGATTTTCAAATCATTTTTCATTTATCTTAAATATATGATTTTTCACTTGAAGTTTCTTGAATTAAATCATAAGCAAAATCTTATTTGTCAACCATCTCTATTTTTATATATTTGCTTATTTTAAAAAATAATTTCTTACGAAGAGACACGTCCGACCATTCCCTTTGGGCCTGTCACTTAAGAGCCAAGGAGGGAATTCTGTTATTGACAACCATACTAAGTAACCAATGTACTTGATTAGCATACATAATTGTATAGTATTGCACATACTCAATGAATTATTAATGTTTATATAAAAATAATTAATTAAAATTTTCATTATGACATATACACGCACGTATAAATATTTCCAAAAGTTAGCTTGAAATTCCTTCATGCCCTTGAGTGGGAAAACAAATTTTAATAATATATTGTCATTAACGAAATTTAGATATAATTAACAACACTAAATTAAAATTGTATCATTTTTTATTTATAATTTTTTAATTAGTATAAATCTATTTTAATAATTAATGTAAAAAAGACATGATTACTTTTTACAAATAGATATAAGAAATATTACAAAAAGAAAAAAAAAATTATATGCAAAGCCCTAAACTTTGATTCTAAATTTCAATTAAATTTTAAATTTTATTTTGATACGATTGACACCATTGATGACGTGGACGTTAAGTGCTAACCTGACATACTTGATTGCTCAGATAGGTACTAAAACACATATCAAAGGTGAATGTTCATATTATTATCCGTTTTTGCTTAGAAACCCAATTATTATATATTTGAATATTTAAAAACTCAATCAAATTCCAGAGTTCAACCCTAAACATATATGAAAATAACCAATGGTAGGTGCACTTAACTCCTAAACAACTAATCAATTGTTATAGAAATATAGATTTTATGTTAATTAAAAAAATATATTATAAATGGAATAACATAAATTTTTTTTTAAAAAAATCTCAAACAAGCCATAATTCTTATCACTACTATAAACATCTTTATATATATATATATATATATGTAGTTGTGCACTAAATATATAATACGTATTTACATGATAGTTATTTGCAGCTTCTTATACCATGCGAAGTTGCTCCTAATTGCATGTAAATTAGGGAATTTATTTTGAGTTGATCAAAATCATGTATTATTTCTATATGAAAGCATTTTTCTTTCTGAAGCAATTACATAATTCTCTAGAGAGATGACATTTGTTTGTGTAAATTCTATTCAATTTCCATGATTTTATAGAGGTTTGGCAAATTTCAATTGATCTCCACTTATTTTCCATCTCTCTCTCTTTCTCTCTCTCTCCCCCCCCCCCCAAAAGTAAATGAGCCACTTATCCTTGAAGGTGATTGGATGTCACTTAATTTTACATTATTTTTTTTTTAGCAAAAAGGAAATTTATTTGCAACTAAAAGCAATTTAGCATGAAGTAGGAAAAGCCACAAACAAGTAGTAAACAAATGCGTACCATAATGAAAATTTTTATAGATAATACGGTAGTAATCAGATTAATAACTTGGTTAAAAAGCTTTTTTAATAATCGATATTTTTTAATTAAAAATAAAACATTTTTTTTTATAAAGTTTGGATGACTATAAATTGAATTATTTAAAATTTAAAAAGCAATGATTAGTTGTCCATAAACTAGTTATATCTATTGTTGGTTACTTTTGGGCATGTCTAGGTTTAAGTTTTTGAACTCTAAATTATATATAAAAAATTATGTTTTAAAGCTAACACAGTTAGTGATCTGGATATTGTATACTGATATGGAAATATTTTGCTCGTGTCGTGTGATAAATTTTAAAATTTTAATTATAATAAACTAAAATTTAAAATTTTAATTAAAATTTTTATTCAAGAAGTATACATATTATTTTTCAATAAAATATATATTATACGGACGAAAAGATTGAATGGAGTGGGGGCCCCGAGTCACACCTATTACTGAAACAGCAAATTGTCGGACTGCCGACAAGACGTAATGCATTTTAATTTTTTTAATTCTAATTGTAAGTTTAGATAAAATTTTTTAATATAAAATATCAGTGATACATTAATAATTTTAGTTCTTTTACAGAAAAAAAATTAAAATTACTTACAAAATTATATATTTCATTGTAAAAAATATTTTAATTAAAAAAATTTCAAATAAAATGTTGATGAATTCAATCAATTTCAGGCCATAAAGACCTTGCAATCTCAGGGTACCATGTCTTAAGCCCATTAAAATCATAGTAAACATTCATAAGAGTGACAGACTATTTATGTTACATGTATAATCTCTGAAAATATAGTATACAAACACATACATGCAGTCATCATTTTTGCTAATAAAATAAATTATGATGGCTTTAAAATTTGAAGACAAATTCAGGACTCATATCGCTTTTAGGAAAAAGGGACATTGTTCAAAATTTGAGGGTAGTTTTCTAAATATGGAATAAAAAAAACCATAAAAAGGACTAAACAGAAAGGGGAGAATCCCGACGGTGGAGGACACGATCCTAAAGCATTGGCCGTAGGCTTTTCAATTTAACTGCCATGCCTATTCTTATAGGACACCAGTACACAACACCCTTTCACTCTTATCATTTAATATTGTCCCCCATCCCCAGAAAATTTCGCCTTAATTTCATGAAGGAGAGAGAGAGAGAGAGAGAGAGAGAGAGAGAGAGAGAGGATCAAACAATTGAATTGGAAGCTCAACATATGAAGCTTGTCAGATCAGCCATTCCATGATATGTAAGATTTCATGAATGATTTTGATCTTTTATTTTAGTAGGCGTCAGTGTTATTCATCTAGCTGCATTGCATAATGGATCTGATAATCCATTGAGTGTACATTTAGAGGTGGATAAAATTGCTTCTTTGTGTATCCCATGATTTATGTCCAAAGAGGCAAATATACGTAGTTATTAAAAGAGTTATTTTTTAAAATATTAAAACATATTTTTACAATTATTAAAATATGACGATAATTTTATTCTAAAAGTATTAAGATCAACTCAATCAAAATTGATTTTGATGCTGTTTTTGTCAAAATTGATTTTAAAATTGATTTTGAAAAGAATGATTTCAAAATAGAGGAGATTCCTCACTATATTCCTGACTGCCCAACCATCTGAATGCTTTTTTTTTCAAATATATCAATCAATCAATCAGAATTTTAGTTCTAATAATTGAAGTCAGCTTTCAGAGTGAGCGTATATATATGCAACATTCTATTTATATTTTTACAAAGAGACTGTTTCCACGCTTCGAATTCATGATCTCCAACCATTGCACTAAGATTCATCCAAAAAAAAAAAAATATACAAGTATGGAAAATAAAACCTATATTTCAACTGCCACTTCTATTCTAAGCAAACTTTAGACGACCCAACTTGTGAAGTTGTGAGGCAGGTGCAATGGGAGATCGTCACATCTTTGCAACTAAGCTCTCTGGCTTGTCTGTGGATTTAGAAAGTTTCCCTGTTGTCCACCTCTGCAATATCTCCAATGCAGCGTTGAGATGAAAAATTAAAGATGAAAAATTGGAAAACATTTTCTGCAGCTAAATGCACCCTTAATGTTTATAAATTTTAAATTTTAAAAAAATGTTTAAAATTTTAATGTTTATGACAATTTTTTAATTGATTTTATATAAATTTAACGTATATTTATAAATATTTATAATTTTAATTTGAAATAAAAATTAAAAATTAAATAATGTATATGAAAAAGAATATAAATTAATATATGAAACCCAGATAATGAGACATAATGTAAAATTAAATAATATATTTGAAATATGAAAAGTATATTTATAATGTAATTTTAATTTTAAAAATTAAATAAATTAACATAAATAAAAAATAATATTTTTGAAACACAAATAATAAGATCAAATGAGATTATAGTTATACATGAAAAAGAATATAAAATTAAAATAATATAGAAAATTGTTTGAGTTGTAGTATTTCATAATATAATGTTTATGATCATTTAATAAAATTTCATAATGTAAACAGTTAGTATCATAAAAATTCTATTTCTGGAAATAAAATTTATTAAAATAGGGAATATTATTTTGAGTAAAAAATTTGTAAAAATATGAAAATTTATAAAATTTTTTATAAATAATACTCAAAATAATTTTTTTTTGACAATCTTAACAAAAATATTTTAAATTTTTTAAAATTGTGTAGAAAAATTTTGATCTAGAGAGGAAATTTTAAAAAATTAAATTTTTTATTAATTTTATTATTTATAAATATTTTTGGTACTTAGAGTAGAGAAATTTTATAGACTAACAATTTTTTTGGTATTACATTATAAGATAATATAGAAAAATTGAGTCAATAATATTATGTCATAATATAATGTTTAGGATCATTTAATAAAATTAAATATTAAATGCCACATTTCTTTATTTTTTAACTTCAGAATATTTGTCTTGACATTAGGGTCTTAGGGTTTGATTGAGAATGATGTGAATTTGTTAAGAATAATTGATTATTCTCTTAATATTAGACTTCCAATATAGTGTTTTATTTTTTGTTGTGATGAAATATAAATCAAGTATTGTCGACAATCACGTTAGATTACTATTTTATTGGGGCGACGAAATTATAAGAAGAGACAAATAGATTTGAATATGATATGCCCCCAAAAAGGGCATCGTGATTGATAGTAAAATTAGATGGAAGCAGTTAATAAAACTTCTACGCCACAAAACTGGTATTGACCATACTCAATTCAAGTTAAAAGTTTCATGTTGATATCCTATCGGGGAATACGAACAATTGCTTAGTTATAGGGCTGTACCAATTGATTATGATGATTTCTTATTTGAAGTGTTATCAATTCCAAAATATTTTCCTGGTTTCAAATCTGTGTTGTTTTCAGAGTAGCGGCCCATTTTGGAGATATCTAGAGGGACACCTGAGGTGAATTGTTTAAGTGGTACCAGACTTTCCAATGTTAGGACATACACAGAGTTTTTGAATGAGGCAATTGGAAGTGGGGTCAGTATTGGGACACACACTTAGTTTATGAGTGAAATAGTTGGGAGTGGAGTAACTGAAGATGAATGGGTCCAACGCCACGCAATGTTAACAAGTGATATTATTGTCCTGCTTCCCAACTATGGTGCTATGGCCCACCATGTAAACAACCTGGATAGCCCAGTAATAGCAGACATGACAGCAATCCTGTAGAGGTATTTATTGATGTCAAACATGCGAAACCAAATTCGAGGATTATCGGTAATGATATGGGGGAGGAAATGAACCAAGGGGACTGTATGGTTTAGGGGGATGACAACATGAGTGAAATTTTGATTTTATCTTACATGAGTAAAGGGGAGAACATGGTTGAGGATTTCAATGATTACAATCAACCAATATGGAAAAATGATCAGACATCGGTTCTAAAGATTGCCATGGTCTTCAAAAACAACGAGGGAGTTCAATATGCTATCAAATGTTATACGATGCGAGAGTGCAGATTTTACAGAGTTCATGAGAGTACGCTAACCAACTAGTTCGTGCGGTATTCGTTATACCCCTAAAAAACAGTTTGTAGCATTTACGAGTTAAGTAGAAACAGTCATGAGTTTTTTTAGATTACTAAAATGTATTCCAAATACACTTTTTTCCCCGAACAGCCTATAGGAGACTAGCTAAATTTGGACTCGAACACGATTGGTCAGTTGATATAGAATCATATGAAGGAGAATGTTCTATACAAGGTCTGTAATGTAGTTGAGGTCGTGAGAGTTTACAATGTCAATTTCTCGTATAAGAAAACTTGGATGGGAAGGTAGAAAGCCATTGAGTTGGTATATAGCAATTGAAAGACTTTATACAAAATATTGACCCTTCGGGCATTGTGATCGATTGGAGGTACTCTAAATCATTCGGAGAGTCTCATAGTGTATTTTGGGCCTTCAAACCCTATATTGATGGTTTCCAGCACTATAAGTCCGTGATTACCATAGACGACACTTTCTAGTATGATAGGTACACATAGATGATTGTACAGAGAGACGATTATTATTGTTACGGACTCTGATGTTGCAAATCGCATTCTTCTATTGGCTTTTGCTATAGTCGATGAAGAGAGTTTAGTGAACTGGTCATGATTTTTGAATAATTGGAGAATTTATGTTATCAACGACTACCATGGGATTTGCATCATTTTTGATAGGGCACCTAAAATTTTTCAATCTATTGAGAGAGATCTTAATTTCCAACTAGCATTTGTTTACCATCAATTTTGTTTAAACACTTAAAAACAAATTTCAGTAAGCAATTTCAAAACATGCTGTTGAGGAACTAATGTAGAGGGATGCCGTAACCCACCAAATTAAAAAATTTGACACGATGATAAACAAGATAAAGGAATTGAATGATACACATCGATGTTTAATGAATATTCCACTTAAAAAGTGGACCATATTTCATGAAGGTGGATGACGATGGGATAATATGATAACAAATTGATCGGAGTTTTTTAATAGGATTCTGAAAGGGGCTAGAAAGTTGTTGGTCACTACATGTATCTGGATCACATTATACCGCATGAATTTGGATTATCCTTATAAATGATTTTATGTTTTATGACCAGCTTTGGGTGTGGAAGAAAATATCCATGTTCACACTATGTCTGATGCCTTATCGCTGATCCAACACCGACTAGACCCAACTTGCCGAGCGTGCCAAGAGGATCACTATAAGTTACAATTACATTAACATATTGCAACGTATACATTTCATTATCACTTTCATATTACTAGTTATTTACTTTTGGATATTTCGAAATAGATGAGATATTTTGCACAGTTTTACTGACTGGGATAATATGTCCAGTTATAGAGATCAGATGGAACACATAAAGGAGAATAGAGTAAGTTAACTTATTATGTGCATAACTATCATAATGTAATGCATTATTCTATTGAGTTCATTACTATATTTTCAATTGACATTTGTTTTTTCATTTTTAGTTCTTTTGGATGTCATACTTTGAGTCAGATTTACATGCTTTGTTGCCTAACTGTCGATAGGGTCGATACATTTGGCATGCATCTGTTCCACTCATTTGCTTTGAGCTTGTTGAGTACCATTTTCTAGAAAGAATACTCAAGCAGTTTGGTATCCAGCAGGGCGTATTGGTTGATGCCAATACTAGACTAGATTTGTATCACATCAATTGATGTAGAAGAGTGGATCGAAATTCAAGAACCATTCATGCAGCCCATATACAGACTAGGAGAATTGTCGAGATAATACTGTAACACCGAAAAATTCGATGTTTGAATATTTGATTTTTGTTCATTCGGGTAGATTTGAAAACATGTATAATTAGATTTTAAATTTAATAGTAATCCTTATCAAATAACAAATGTTGGAATGGTCTAGTGGTTTAAATCTTTTTGGAGAAGTGGAAAAGCATAAGTTCAAATCCCACCAAATGCAAAATTTGTAGGATTTTAAGCTTAATAAGGGGACTTGAGGACGAATGAGTGGCCTTGTGACCTTGGAGGATGACTTATGAGGGTAGAATATGTGAGAGGCAAGCAGGCTTGTGGTGGAACAAGGTGACTTGTGGATTTGGAGTTTGTGAGGGGTAAGGGGACTTGTGAAGGTTTGGGTTGGCTTATAGGTGAGAGGTTTGCGAGAGATAAGTATACTTGAGGGATTGCAAGTAGACTTGAGGTGATGGAAATGAGAGGATGAGACGTCTCATGCTTAAGAAATGTGAGAGGGACAAGGGTACTTGGGCAACATGAGATTGCCTTGTGTTGTGAGTGGAATTGAGGCATAAGTCACATTGTGCCATAGGTGAGGCGACTTGGGTATGTACTAAAATGAGTGAGTTGCCTTGGGAAGCTAAGGGAGACGACTCATGTGTGTGCAGAGCAAGATTTCAGAGTGATGGATTTAATAGGTCAACTTATGAGATGGTAAGGCGACTTGAATAGCCTGCAGACCGAGACATCTGAGGCTTGGACACTGCAGGTTGCCTTGTGCTTATGGATAAGGCGACTTGTGTGTTCAGCAGGGCAAGACCTCTGAGACTTTGCATCTCCAAGGTGACTCGTCCAAGCTCATAAGGCGACTCAAGGGATTGGAATCCTATACTGTAAGGTGACTTGTCCCCTATGCAAGGCGACTTGTTCATATGGAAAAGCGGTGAAATGACCAAAATGCTCTCCAAATTCAATAAAACTTAAATTATAAGAGGGTAAAATGGTAATTTCAGCTCTAAAAATTAACAAAAGGTGGGACAAGCCCCAAATCCGTTTATTCGACTCCTCACACTCACTCACTCTCTCTTTCTCTCCTCACGAATACTCTATCCCTCTCCTCTTTCTCTCTCTCTCTCAATCTCTCCCAAAAAAATCAATTATCTCTCTACAAAACCCATCTCATAAAGATTATAAACTCTCAATCAAACCCTTGGATAGAGATAAATTTAGGAAAAAGTCTGGGGCTTGTCCAAAAGGGGGGAGAAATTAGGGTTCTCGTAATTCAACGAACAAGGCGACAAATCAATTATCAAATTGAGGTAATTTCTTTCTCTTAAACTTGGATTTAAGTTTCTTATTAGTAGATAAAATTTTATTGTTGAGATTTTAGAGATTGGATTTGGAATATGAACCTAGGGTTTGTGAAATCATGTGAATTTGGGAAATGTGAATAGCGATATTTTGTTGATGCAAGTGGCATGTGATTGATGAACTTAGAAATTCATATTAATGAATTTGAAAAAATTAGGGTTTCCATAAATTAGGGAAATTGAATCAAAGTGGTTTTAAAAAGAAATGGTGTTGATTGTTATATGTCACGGAAATTGGAGCCTAAAGAGCAACTAGACATCTATTTGATTTTGAATTGGGAGTAATTACCCTCCCAAGAGGTGAGTGGATAGTCTGTTATATCGTAAATGAGCAAAAATTATTTCAAATTCGTTACAAATTATTTTGAATGACTTTATATGATTTTTGTATAGATTTTGTGATTGTGGGATGTTTGAAATGTGAATTTAAAATGTATATGTATCCATTGTATTTATGAATGATTATGTGCCATTAGTTGTTAGACGTCATACGCATGAATGATTTACTATGATTTGATAACTAATTGTGGAATCATAGCACATCGAATGAGATTTGAATGCTTGTGAAAGAATGGTGCATGTGTGGTAAATGTCTATAGTCATTCCCTCCATGGAGTGATCTGACGGGATGACGTGGTTGTGTTTTATTGGCGAGGGAGGTAGACGCGACCTTTCTTTGCCCCTGTCATACTATATTTGGTTGCACCTCGGTGAAATATGAGTCAACGCCAAGAAAGAGGGATGTAGTATTGTAAAACAAATGGATTAAAAACCCTTTGTGGGTTTCCACCCAAGTTCGACCAAACCATAGGCGGAAGTTGTTTCTTTAGAGAGACCCCGTGATCTTTGAAAATATGAAATTGTGGATGCATTGTTTTAATAATTCTTGATTGCTGAAATCTATTTTATACTTGATGAGTTGTTCACGATATGTGCTTTGACATTCTCACACTTACTCATCATTTATTGATGTAACTATGTCGTTACACTTCACTCACTAAGTATTTTTATACTCACCACTCTTTTTATCAATTTTTTTCAGAGGAAGTATAAGTATTGGAGGTTTAACTAACTCTAGTGTCGGATTTTGTCGAGTCCTAGTTTTGCGAACTCTATCATCTCCTATACTAGTTTTTCTTTAGTTAAAATTTTTGAGGAAACTAGTTAGACCCATATGGAGGGTATTCTTTTGAATTGTAATTAAAATTTCATTTTAGTTGACCCAGTGGCAATTTCAAACTCTTTATTATATTTAAATTTTTATTTTCCTTTCATTGAGTCTGTGGAAAAATTTAGGTGTGATTTTGAATAAATGGGTTGACCAAGTAAATGTTTTGAGATAAGAACGGGCTGAGATGGTCATTTGAATGTTATTTAAATGTCTTGGAACAGGTTGGATGAGATGAATGTCTTGCGTTATGCCGGTGTACGGACAGGGTTTACCTGCATGCCGAGATAATGCGGCGGTTGTTGCGTACTCGGTCCGAGGGTCAAAGCGTGAAAAATACTGTCAATGGAGACCCATTCTATGATTGTGTGATGATGACTCCAGACTACATGTTATGGTATTGCATCATCACATGTACATACGTGGGCGATCCGACAAATCATCATTTAATTGGTTTCCAACTTATAGCATCGTAGTTAGAGATTCTTATAAATTTAAATAACTTAACTATTTTTACCAAGTCTTTTATTTTTTTAATGATTATTTATTTAATATTGTATCCATTGTAGAGTCGATCACTCAAACATATCTATCATATTGCTAGCGATATATTGGTTTTGGATACATCTAATACTAGAACTATCCAACTTAGAGATTTAGTATTTCATGTAACAGAAGTGTTTGGTAAAGATCGAGAATCTACCTTAGCAGAGCTGGACTATACAGGTCCTCCGTCCACATCTGGACGAGCGGAAGAAGATAATGCAACACAGATAACAATTGACTTTATATATTTGATACTTAGTCTTTCTACACCTCCCTTCGACGTTACTACTGACCCTTCACCCAGTGTGCCTCCATGCGGAGATGTGTACCATTGGTGGCGTAGTAAATTATCTCAAAATATGGAGTCTGAGTTGGTGATACCCACTTTCAATAAGACTGCACAGCCATCTCACAGGCTCAGTCCTCAACCCAGTAGACATGAGTCTCATAGAAATCTTAACCTCCTCCTTGCGGAATTTAGGGTTAATGTCTTAGTATTTATATCTTTGTATATAATTCAGCTTTCTTTATCTATATATCTATATATAAACTTTTTTTTGCCATTTCATTACTAAGTTTGTTTATTTCATTTTAATTAATTCAATTATTTGAATATTAATTTATTATTGATCACTTCTCGAAAATAAAAACAATTTGCTAAAAAAATTAAAAGAAAATGAGTCAAGAGTTGATTTCTGGAAAATCAATTTTTATTATTTTAATTTTTTTTTCAAAATCGATTTCAATTTCTTGAATTGACTTCATTTTTTTAATTATTATTAATTTCTCTTTTGTTTTTTGTAAAATCAATTTCAATTTTTCTAATATAATAAAAAATGAAAAAGAAAACTTACTCCATTTTTGGCATCCCGAAAATTGGAACAACTTAGCAAATTAAAAATTCAAATAAAAAAAAAAATTTAAAAATTCACAAAAAAAATTTAAAATTTAAAATCCAATTCAATAAAATAAAAATTCACTAAAAATTACTCCATTTTTTCATCCCAAAATTGATTTCAATTCACTACAAATTAAAAAAAATAATAAACAAAAAATCCAAATCGACTTTAAAATTCAAAAATAAAATTAATTAAAAAAATAAAAAAAAAAAGCCCACTTAGAGTCAAATTTTTAGCAAAATTGACTTCAAAGTTGATTTTGTCTGAATCGACTTCAAGTTGACTTTATCAAAATTGAATTCATTAATTTTTTTTTTAATTCATCCAACAATCAAAATTGGGCAAAGGTACTTTAAAGTCTATTTTAACAAAGTCGATTTCAACACTTTTGGAATAAAAAAAAATCGTCATATTTTTGTAATTTAGAAAATATTTCTCAATATTTTGAGAAATAACCCTTCTTGAAAATTTTCAAATCCTAACACAAAACCCAACAAAAAGGAAGTCCAACGGAATCATATGAAAATAAAAAGGCTCTGTTTCCCACAAAAAAAAAAAATCACCCTAGGCAAACACTTATACTGCAAATTTCTACTACAATTCAAACAACAAAACCAAGGTTGTAATTTTGCGAGGTGAACTCTGCCCACCGAAACATCAAAATATCTCTAAGTCATTATATACTGCCAAATAACTAAATTATTTCTAAAAAATTGAAGAAAAATTGTCACAAAAATCTTAACTTCGATGTGACGATTGGAAGGGCTGTGAAGAAAATTGATGCCTTTGTAAATTTCAAACTCATAAAATTATCACTGCATTGCGCTGGCACGAGAATTGGAAAAAAGAATGGCAGAAATGTTACAGAATCGCAGTCATGAGCAACGACTACGGATGTACACAACTACAATTTGTTCAGAGTCTGGTTTTTTAATCTTAATCCTAAGTTTGTGTGAAGAACTGATGGGAAAGCTTTTGAACTATAAGTACTAAGAAATTTTATATTTGTAACAATTCAAGAACAAGCAGAATATTTTGCACTGTAACTTCCATTTATTGATGAACTGCAAGAGCCTTTATATAGGCTTTACAATATCACAATTGAAAACTACAAGAAAGTAGAGATTTCTGCCACTGAGCAGAGATTTCCGACACTAAACCAAAGTGCTGTTAACTACAACAAAAACCGGAAATTAAGGAAGTAAAAAGGTAAAAACAGAGCTAACTTAGATCAAGTCATAGAGCAGCAACAATATTAATTTGGAATCAACTTATCCAACACTCCCCCTTGATTCAAATTGCAAACTCTAGTTGATTCCTGAAATAAACATGCTTCTCACGAGGAAGAGATTTTGTCAGAATTCAGTTGCTTGTCCATTTGTGCTGTAGAATTTTAACACAATCAGCCCATTTGACACCATCTCTCTAATGAAATGAACCCAAATGGCTATATGTTTTGTTCTTCCATGAAATGATGGGTTTTTGGATATAGCGATAGCAGATTTATTATCACAATAAATCTCAATGGTTTCTTTCTTCTCTTGATCATGATCAGTCAAAAGTTTTCGTAGCCAAATAACTTGACAAGCTGATGAAGTTGCTGCTACATATTCTGCTTCTAAAGATGATAGGGCTATTGTTGCTTGCTTCTTTGAACTCCATGATATTGCACATGAACCAAGACTGAAAACATAACCTGAAGTGCTACGTCTATCTTCCAAACATCCAGCTCAATCATTGTCAGTGTAATCAAACAATTTGAACTCTGAAACATAACCATACCACAATCCAAAATTAGTTGCTCCAGTAATGTATCACAATACTCTTTTTGTAGCTCCAAGATGATGCATTAAGGGAGAGTGCATGAATATGGAAATTACTCCAACTGAGAATGCAATATTAGGTCGAGTATACATTAAATATATCAAGCCCCCAACCAAGCTTTGAAAGTAACTTGAATTTGCTTCTTCTATACCATCACTAAGTTGCAACTTCTCATTCAAATTCATAGAATTAACTACAACTTTACAATTAAGCATATTAAACCTTTTAAGAAGAACAATTGCATATTTCCTTTGTGAAACAAATATTCCATCCTCAACTTGTTTCACTTCAAGACCAAGAAAATAGTACAATAGACCCAAATTTGACATTTCAAATTCTTTCTTCATGCAAATTCTAAACTTATCAATAAGAGAGGTAGATGAGTCCATATATATTATATTGTCAATATAAAGACAAACAAACAAAGATCATTTTTACCCAGCCTTTTCAAGTACAATGTGGGCTCATTATTGTTTCTCTCAAAGCCACTGTGGTCGAAATATGAGTCTATTTATCTATACCATGCTCACAGGGCTTGCTTTAGGCTATAAAGAGCTTTCTTTAACTTGTACACCTTCTATTCCTTGCCATGAATAATGAAACCTTTTGGTTGAGTGACATACACTTCTTCTTGCAGCTCCCCATTTTGAAAGACGGATTTGAAATCAAACTGATAAATAGACCAGCTCATTTGTGCAACAAAGGCAATCAAAGTTCTCACTATTTTAAAACATGCAACTGGAGAAAATGTGTTGTCGTAGTTAATGCCTTATTGCTATGAATAGCCTTTTGCAACGAGACGACCTTTGTGCTTTTCAATTGTTCCATCTAAATGACACTTTGTTTTGAACACCCTTTTGACTCCAATTACCATTTTGCCCGTTGGTAAGTCCACCAACTCCCATGTCTCATTTTTCTAAATTGAATACAGTTCTTCCTTCATCAGATAGTACCCTTCTTCTTTGTCCACTGCTTTTGCAAAGCTTGTGGGATCAGCAACAAACAAGGCTTGTGTTGAGTCATAGACTTCTCTCAATGATCTAAACTTTCTTGGTGGAGTTTCATCTAAAGATGAGCTGCTAATGCTTGAAGGACTTGAAGTTGCTGAACTTAAAGGAGATATGCTTGGAAAACTCAATGGAGTTGGTGTAGCTTCTTCAATTAGTGGAGCTCCAATCTAAACACCTTCAGAATTTCATGCCATTTCCAATTTGCTTGATCATCAAACACTATATTCATGCAAATTATCACTTTGCCACTAATGGGATTATACAACCTATCTGTTTTAGATTGAGAACAACAATCAACAAAGATGCATTTTATTGATTTATCATCAAGTTTGCTATGATTATGTGAATCAATCAAAGCATAGGCAATACAACCAAAAATCTTTAAGTGGCTTACCCAAGGTTTCTTAACACTCCAAGCCTCAAGTGGTGTCTGAATTAGAATAGCCTTTGTGGGTGACAGATTCAGCAAATAGACAGTAGTTGCAACAGCTTCTGCCCAAAAATCATTTGGCAACTCCTTTGCTTTGAGTAAGCTTCTTACCATCTCAACAACCGTTCGATTCTTCTGTTCAACCATGCCATTTTGCTCCAGTGTGTTTGGAGAAGTCAACTCTTTGCACAGACCTTCTTCGCAAAAATGAATAAATTTATGAGACAAAAATTCACCACCTCTGTTAGGAGAAAGGGTCATAATGTAACTTCCACTTTGTTTCTCTACAAGTGCTTTAAACTTCTTAAAGGTCTCAAATATCTCTAACTTGAATTGAAGAAAGTAAATCCAACTTATGCAGCTGTAGTCATCTGTAAATAACAAAAAAATCTACTCCCACCAAATGATTTTGCTTGCATAGGACCACACAAGTCAACATGTACAATTTCAAGAGGACTAGATGCCATTCTAGACTTTCCCATAGGAAATGGTTTTTTACATTGTTTCCCATATACACATCTCTTACATATATCTAAAGACACAATGTTAAACAACCTAAATACCATTTCCTTTTGACTCAACAGTTTTAGACCCTTTACATTTAAATGCCCTTACTGTAAATGTCATAGTCTAGACTCATTATTTTCTTTGACGACCAGAGCATAATTTTCAACCCTAGACACTTCCAATGGAAATAACTTATTTGGTGTCATACGAACATCAGCAATAACATGATTAGATTTCTTATCTCTAATCACACATGAGAGTTCATCAAATAAGATGGAGTACCTACTAGCCATAAGTTGCCCAACACTTAAAAGGTTTTGAGATAAATAAGGAATAAAATAAACATTATAGAAGAGTTTGACATTACCATGACCATTGTTTACTGCCACGGTACCTTTGCCTTCAACTTGCATTTGTTTATCATCTTCAAGTCTCACCTTTATCTTGTAAGACTCATCAAGCTCCTTAAATAATGATTTTATTCCAGTCATGTGATTAGAGCAACCATTATCCAAAAGCCAAATGTTGTTGGAAGATGTTGTCTCTTTAGATAGGCTATGAACAACTTGACTTCTTCTTCCTCTTGCTCTGCATAACTTGCTTGCTTTTACCATTCTCAACATTCTGCCTTTACATGCCCAAATCGTTTACAGTAATAACATTAAACACCACTCTTGTTGCTTTGCTACTTTCCATTTTGTTGCTTCTGATTATATTGATTATCTCCTCGTCCTCTACCATTACCATAACCACCTCTGCCACATGATCCTCCTCTACCACGTCCTCTGCTAGCTGGTTCTCTTTTATCAGTTTTCTGGTTGTGTCTCCCCCTTTACATGAAATGCTTTTTCTTCACTCTTTTTATCTTGCCAATTTAATCTTGCCCCATGAGATTGCAAGGATCTCATTAGTTCATCAAATGAGTATGTAGCCAAGTCTTTTGACTCTTAAATGGCTGCAACTACATGATCAAACTTCGGAGTCAAACTCCGCAACACTTTTGCAACAATAGTTTGATCAGAAACCTCCTCTCCGTAGGATATCATTTGATTGACAATTGTTGCAGTTCTAATTAGAAAATCTTGCACAGATTCTCCACTTTTCATATGTAAGGTTTCAAAATCACGACGAAGAGATTAAAGTTTCACCGTGATTACCTTCGAAGAGCCTTGAAACGTCGTCTGCAGAGTTGTCTAAGCTTCTTTGGCTGTGGTTGCTACTGCAATTTTTGAGAAAATCGATTTATGAACTACTTGTTGAATGAAGAATAACACTTTGGAGTCCTTCTTCTTGTTCTCTCTCAACTTGGTTTCATCATCTGGGTCCGGATACCTATTCTTTACCAAGTCCTATAGCTTTTGAGACCTGAAAATAGTCTTTATCTTGATGCTCGAGAATTCATAGCAATCACCCTTGAACACAGGTATTACTAGTTGAGAAATGCTTACAACATTGCCATTTGTTGCCATTATTTTTTATTTATTTATTTTGCCCAGTTACAAACGAACCTGTTCTAATACCACAATGATGGGAAAAGCTTTTGAACTACAAGTACTCAAAAATTTTATATTTGTAATAATACAAGAACAAGTAGAATATTTTACTCTATAACTTCCATTTATTGATGAATCGAAAGAGCCTTTATATAGGCTTTACAATATCACAATTGAAAACCACAAGAAAGCAAAAATTTTTGGCACTAAGCAGAGATTTCTACCCCTAACCAGAGATTTCTGGCACTAAACTAAAGTGCTGTTAACTGCAACAAAAAACCAGAAATTAAGAAAGTAAAAAGGTAAAAACAGAGCTAACTTAGATCAAGTCATAGAGCAGCAACAACATTAATTTGGAATCAACTTACCCAACAAGAACTACCTTCAGATGCCTCTGGCTTTGTATCTATTCTCTTAATCACCACATTTGATCCACTAGGTTCTTTCGGTTTCAAGGGAGTGTCTTCACTTCTTGACTCCGGGCCTGTGCCATCTCCCTCTCCTTTGGCAACTCTGCTGAGGTTGCTGCCTTGGTCTTTCCACTAAACAGCTTTGCCAACTCCTTTTCCTTCTGTTTCTTCTCCTCCTTTAGATGCTTTCTTTCCAAGTACTCCAAATAGTCATGATGCCCTTTATGTTCATCCCGCTTACATTTCTTTTCTTTATCTTTTTTCTTCTTCTCCTCATCTTTCTCACATGAATAATGGTTGCCCTAAGCTACTAAAGCCCCATCAGTGTCATGTCATGGAACAGAAAGAGTTTGAAGACTAACAAATTTCTGTGCGTTAGCATCTATATCAGCACCCTTAATGATATGCTCGGAGATGCTGTCATCGGGCTTAGGAAGCATCAAAACTTTGCTGGAATCGGCCATGCATTGCAGTTCTTTCCCAAGTTCATCACCATCACCAGCATGTTTAGCACTACCTATACTGGCAGTCATCCGAGACCCACAGTCATAACAGGAGTTGAACTCCTCAAAGTTTTGGTAGCTAATACTCACAGCTTCTGTAACATTCCCATTGGAGTGCATCCATGGACATCAAACTGCTTGGCCCCCTATCAATTTCAGCATTCCCACCATGAGACTTCTCCCTAGTGGGATTATCAACCCTCTGTTCTACTGGAAGCAGATTGTTTGACCCTAATTTTGAGGGTGGGCTTTCTTCATTCTTGGAAACTTCTGGAACAGCCACAGCTTCCTGTACAGTGATTGGAGGATCTGCAGGAGGTGCCAAAGGCTGAAGTTCTGCAGCAAATGCAATAAAGTTGTCCTTTGGTGCACTAGATTCTGTAGCAAAAGTGAATAAAATTTCCTTTGGAAAACTAGGTTCTGCAGCTCAAGTGACAAAATTGTCCTTGGGAACACTAGGAATTTGAGGAATGCTTATTTCTAGTTTATGAACTCTTGGGTTCCATGAAGTGTAGGCAGCCTGAAAAAGGGCCATGAAAACATCACTTCCAAAAATATCGGGAAGCCTTTGGGCTCCACAAATTCTTATAAGTGGAGTAGGATATTTGATGCAAGAATAATAGATGGCTAGCACAATTCAGTTTTCTCCAAGCTTTCATCCTAGAGACATGTTTTAACTAATACATGGGTTTCTTTGTCTATATGAGAGCATAAATGGCAATATGACAATGGTCATCATATAACACTTCCATAAATAGGTCTATCAATAATATCATAATGAGAAAAAAAAAATACAAGAAGGATGCAAGAAAAAAGGGGTGTCAACAATCAGCCAGATACAAGTACCAAGTCCCAAAGTAGACACACCTTCCGGCAAGGATTTGCAAGATCCAAAACAAGTGATGCCGAAGAACAATATTATTATAAGCCACACGGCTCTCAAGAAGACAAAGCAAAGATACAAGAGTAGAGCTTTTCAAGGTAATGTCACATCAGGATCCATCTTTCATCTGACACAGCCTCATGGCATGGACACCTAATTTCACCTCGCCTGCAATCCAAAAACAACAAGAGAAGGTAAATCCATGTATTCTTCCTAGAGCTAAAACCTGAGCCGCTTTTTGTTCTTTTAACACAGTGCTAAATAGTTTAAAAAAGAAGGTCCAATTTCTTTTAGTCTATTGAGGTTGTGCAATCATAAAGGAACAGAAATCTTTTCTAAAGGCATCAGCAAAAACCTTTTAGAGATGGCTTCTCCTCTAAATATTTCATAAACATTAATAATGCTGCATCAAATCCTCTGCAACGGAATTCAAGGTCCAGAAGAGCTTGGCTTGCTTCAACCCGAACTTGCCATGCTGTCTTAGAATCCAGAAATGGTTTTACAAGTTCAAAGGCATGATCCTGCAATAAAAGCCATATATAAAAAACTAAAACCTTCGGGAGGTCAATTATCACCACATTGGGGGAAAATATAGCACTTACAAGAGGGATGAATCCAGAGAGCTTCAATGCAACCTGGGTCAACGTACGGATGCAGCTGACAGTCAGAATCCCACTGTGACTAGGCATCAACCTGATGCTAAATGTTCAGATAAATGGGATCAACAAAATGCACAATGTGATCCAATAACTGCTATTTTAATACGTGAAAGTGAATGGACCTGTCAAATTGCCAAAGCCAATCAATGCGCTTCGGAAGGGATGATAGAAAAAGAATACTCTGCAACGACATAAAAAATTGGAACAGAAAAAGGTGAGAGTTAGTAATCCAATATAATGTCCCAGCTCCTGATAATTCCCTTCTAAAAGAACAATCCTTAACAACAGTTAAAAGGGTATATAACCTAGCAAGAAATCTAAAACTAGGACACATGCATTCAACAATGTTTTGGTGGTCTCACAATCCTAAACTGGTCCAGAACTGTGAATCAACAGAAGAGTCACAATCTTCTGGATAAAACCTCCTAAGGTTTTTGAAAGGGAGAGGACAGCTGAATAACAAATGTGAAACCTAAAATTGTACTCTCATCTAAGAAAACAGAAATTAAATCACTTATTCATGGACAAAAGTTCCATTTTTCATTTCCCCAGCTTAGACACGAATTTGGTAAACAAAGCAACAACATACCATAAAAAGGAAAAAGAATAAGCCATGAATAAAGAATCAACACAATATTTCTTATAAGAATGTCATTCTCAAAGCTGCTGTCCAAATTCAAGTTCTCCTATTGACTGAACTAATGCATCAAGCCAAAACACAACAGAGTATAAGGTTCCCATTTGTTGGAATGATGCATTTAGTTCCTATTGTTTAGGAATGTGTATTTTAGGAAAATAATTGTAATCTTCGTATGATTGATTTAGTTCTTAATTTATGGCTATAAATTAGGAGTTAGTTTCCTATTCCCTTTTCTATCTAATTGTATATATATGAGGCACATCACCTCTTATGAATAAGATGGAGATTATTCGGCTAGGTATTCTAAAACCTACCGATTCCACATGGTATCAAAGCTCTAGGCTCGTTTCTGGCATCAAATTCCTGTCATAGGCTTTCATTATCTTGTTCAACCTATGTGATCTTCATTGTGCCCTAGTCTGCCTTGTTTTTGGTCCCAAAACAGAGCATTCTTCTTGCTGCTTTTCTCCTCCATTATTCTGCAGCATTTCTTATTTATTATTTCCAGAACAAGCCACCATGTCCGGCACATCAAGTGTGGGTGACCACACACTTGATTCTAGTTCAACGAAATCCTCTTCTTCAAAAACCACTCTCTTGACTCATGATAATCTCTCCGCTCAACCAATCACCACCCACAAAATGGAGAAAATTATCTCCAATAGTCCCAGTCGGTCAAGCTCTTCATCAGAGGACGAGGAAAGATTGATTTTTTGACTGGAGCAACGCAGAAACCGGAGGAAGGTCCTGAAGCAATTGAGATCTGGGAATCGGAGAATGCCCTAATCATGTTCTGGCTGATAAATTCAATGGAGCCGTCAATTAGCAAGACGTACATGTTTCTTGCTATCTCCCAAGGGAGGCTGCAAAGGAGACTTTCTCAGGTTTGGGAAATTTGGTTTAGATTTATGAAATTTCTATGCAGATTCCAAATACAAAACAAGGTAATCTAAGTGTCTTATAATATTACAATACTCTCGTAACCTTATGGCAGGAGTTGGATTTATTTTATGATTATGAATGGCATTGTCCACAAGATAGTGCCATATTTAAGAGAATGATAAAAAAAGAACGTGTTTTTGCTTTCTTGGATGGTCTGATTAACGATCTTGATGAGGTTTGTGGAAGAATTCTTGGACGCGAAGTTTTGCCATCCACTCGGGAAGTGTTCTCTGAAGTCCACAGGGAGGAAAGCAAAAGGAACGTTATGTTGGGAAAGGAAACTCTCGAGACTCTTGAAACGGAATCATCAACACTGGCAGCCAAAAGCAATCGATTCTTTAATGCCTCAAATGGAGGTAACGACACTCGGAATAAAAAGGGAAACAGACTCTGGTGTGATCATTGTAAAAAACCTAGTCACACTCGTGAGACTTGCTGGAAGTTGCATGGAAAGCCTCCTCATTTGAAAAATGGACAATCTGATCAAGTGACCAGTAGGGCTCTACAAACGGCTTCAGAAGATTCAACACCCTAAAGTTCTCTAGTTTCTCCCAATAAAGAACAGTTGGAAAGTCTCATGAAACTCCTAAATTCAACTTCTCTTCCATCTGCCTCTATTGCATAGAAAGGTAATTTTTCTTAGACCTTCAGTGTGCTAACTGAGGATAAAACTCCTTGCATCCTAAATTCTGATGCCTTTGATCATATGACAGGTTGTTCTTCACTCTTCTCCACTTATACTCCTTGTGCTGGTAACTTGAAAGTAAAGATTGCTGATGGTTCATTAGCCACTGTAGCAGGGAAATGATCAATTATTTTGTCAAGAAATCTGACTTTAAAATCGATACTTTATATTCCTTCGCTTACATGTTATCTGTTGTCCATTAGCAAACTCACTTATGATCAAAATTATGTGGCTAAATTTGGTTCTTCCTCGTGTCAATTTTAGGAACTGGATTAGGGGAAGATGATTGGCAATGCTAAAGAGTGTGGAGGACTTTACTACCTTGATAAGGAAGACTCAAATAGACAAAGTTCGGTTTACAAATCCTTTTCTATTTCTTTATGCGAAAATAATGTCATGTTGTGGCACTATAGACTCAGCCGCCCTAGCTTTCCATACTTGAAAATTTTATTTCCATATCTTTTCAATAATAAAAATCCCTCTTCCTTTCAGTGTGAGGTTTGTCAATTTTCTAAACACCAGTGTGTACCTTTCTAAGCCTAGTCATATAAACATTCCACCCATTTCTCAATAATATACAGTGATATTTGGGGTCCTTCACGAATCAAAAATTTCTCGGGAGGCTAGATGGTTTATTACCTTTATCGATGATCATACTAGACTATGTTGGGTATATCTTTTGAAGGCAAAATCTGAAACAAAGTAGGTCTTTAAAAACTTTCACTTAATGGTCAAAACCCAAATAGACAATGGGAGCAAGTATTTCAAAAATGTTCTTGGGGCATTTCTTGAAGGAGAGGGGTAGTTGCATAAACACTCCACAACAAAATGGGTTGACGAAAAGAAAAAACAACACTTACTTGAGTTTGCTAGATCCTTAATATTCACCACTAAGGTGCCAAAAACCTTTTGGGGGAAGCTATTCTCACCGCCTCATTTCTCATTAATAGGATGCCTACCTAAACTCTAGGATACAAGACTCCTCTAGAAGTGTTTCAGAGTGTCTATCTAACAAACAGCCTAATTACCAATTTACCACTTAAGATATTTGGGTGTACCTCCTTTGTTCATATCCATTCTCATAACCGAAGCAAATTTGATCCAAGGGCTGTCAAATATGTTTTCCTAGGATATTCACCAACAAATAAAGGATATAAGTGATTTGATCCAAAAACTAAGAATATATTTGTTAGTATGGATGTTTCCTTCTTTGAGAATCAACCTTATTTCACCAAAAACTCACTTCAGGGGGAGAATGTGACTACAGAAGAGAGCTTTTGGAATTTTTGGGATACATTTTCTACTTCTGAAAGTTTCACATTTGCCACTCCTCTTCCTTTATACCAATCAAACTCGGTCAGCACTGTCAACTCTTACCCTGCTCCCTTTTTGGCACCCGTTCCTACTCCTATTCCTCTTTCAGACCAAGAAATACCTACTACACTCACTAAAGAAATTGAATTAGAAATCCAAAGTCCAAATTACTTGTCTATGAGAGACGGAAAAGAAAAGAAAAAATGAAGGAATTCACACACTTGAGCAGAACCAGTCATTGGATCCACCAGTTCTTGATGATGCGTCAAATCAAAACTCTCCTACACATCATGCCATCTGTTAAAATCCAAGTAATTCAGCACCTACTGAGGATCTAGATATCCCTATTGCTCTTAGAAAAGGAAAAAGAACTTGTACTTCTCACCGTTTTTCAGACTACATGTGTTATAGTAGTTTGTCTCCTCCCTATCGGGCTTTTGCTACTAATATGACCAATATAGCAATTCCCAAGTCAATCCAAGAAACATTGAGTATTCCAGAATGGAGAGCAGCAGTTATGGAGGAGATCAAAACACCAGAGAAAAATGGAACCTAGAAGTGTGTATCAATACCAAAGGGAAAGAAAACAGTGGGGTGCAAGTGGGTATTCATAGTGAAGTATAATTCGGATGGTTCAATCGAAAGGTTCAAGGCTCACTTGGTTGCAAAAGGATTCACACAGTCTTATGGGATAGACTACCAAGAAACATTTGCCTTGATAGCAAAACTCAACACAATTCGTATTCTTCTCTCTGTTGCAACTAATTTAAACTGGAAGATTTCACAACTAGACGTCAATAATGCCTTTCTAAATGGGGAATTTGCAGAAGAAGTTTTTATGGATATTCCTCCTGGCTTTGAAGATGTCTATGGCACTGATACAGTTTGCAAACTAAAAAAATCTCTCTATGGATTGAAACAATCTCCTAGATTCTGGTTTGATCGTTTTTCAAAGATGGTGAAGAAATATGACTGCACTCAATATCAAACAGATCATACTTTGTTTTTCAGGAGATCTCAGTCCTAATTGTGTATGTTGATAATATTCTATTTACAGGGGATGATACAACCGAAGGAGAGAATAAAAAAGGTTCTAGCCAAAGAATTTGAAATCAAAGATCTCAGGCCTATGAAGTACTTTCTTGGTATGGAAGTTGTAAGATCAAAGAAAATGATTTATGTGTCACAAAGGAAACATATCATTAACTTGCTCAGAGAGACAAGTTTTTCGGGAAGTAAACTGGCTGATACACCAATTGAAGAGAATCACAAGTTGGGGTATAAGGGAGAAGTCCCGTTGATAAAGAAAGATATCAAAGGTTGGTGGGACGTTTAATTTATCAGTCTCATACACAACCGATATTGCCTATGCCGTCAGTGTAGTTGGCCAATTTATGCATAAGCCTCATGAGGAACATCTAGGAGCAGTTCATCGTATTTTGAGATACCTTAAGGGAACTCCTGGGAAGGGACCTCTTTTTCAAGAAAAATGATTCAAGGAACATAGAGGCATTAACTGATGCTGATTGGGCTAGGCCAGCTTGTTATAGAAGGTCTACTACTAGGTATTGTACATTTATATGGGGCAACCTAGTGACTTGGAGGAGCAAAAAGCAACCCATGGTAGCAAGAAGCAGTGCTGAGGCTGAACTTTGAGCTCTTGCACAAGGAATATGTGAACTTCTATGGCTAAGAAGAATCATGGATAAGTTTTCACTTTAAGGTGAGAATCCTATGCTGTTGTACTGTGATAACAAGTTAGTAATCAATATTGCTCACAATCCAACTCACTATGACCGTACTAAACACATAGAAGCAGATAGACATTTCATTAAAGAGAAAATTGAATAAGAACTTGTGTGTATACCCTACATTATATTCAAGGGACAATGTACAGATTTCTTAACCAAAAGCTTACCACGAGTCAGATTTGAAGAACGCTTATCCAAGTTGGACATGATTGATATCTATGCTCCAACTTGAGGGGGAGTGTTGGAATGATGCGTTTAGTTCCTATTGTTTAGGAATATTTATTTTAGAAAAATAATTGTAATCTTCGTATGATTGATTTAGTTCTTATTTTATGACTATAAATTAGGAGTTAGTTTTCTATTCCCTTCTTTATCTAATTGTATATATACGAGATAATCACCTCTTATGAATAAGATGGAAATTATTCGGCCAGGTATTCTAAAACCTACCGATTCCACACCATTGTTGTCATTATGCTGTATAAGAAAACAATACAGAGAAGCGTAAACACGTTACCTACAAAGCATTAAAACACCTATGAGCAATGACAGAATGGAAATTGGGTAGAGCTGAAAACCCTGGCTATCATTTGGTCAATTAATAATGGAGTTAATGGAGCATTGCCCTTGGTTTGTTGGATTGTGATAATAGTCTTCAAATATATAGTTTGCTTGATGTTTGTTGATTTAATTGGTGTTCATTGTTTCTGTACTTTCTCCTTTCATTTTTTTTGGGGGGGGGGGGAAGAAAAGCCTAGCAGACTAGCAAAAAAAAAAAAAAGGAAATGCCCCATTCATCATAAATGCAAAGGCACAAACATATTTCCATTGAACCACCGGCTACTATTATACCTTTAATAGTTGCAAAACAAACTCAACAGCATCTCCGGGGCTTTTCTTATCTTGTGTTTGAACCATAGCTATGGCATGGGGAATGGCCCATCAAAAACAAGAAAACAAATTACACTAAAATTTGTACAAGAAAAGGAAATATACTGAAATTGATATCTGTAATTGTTTAGCAATGAGCAGAAAACAAGAGTATTCAGTGGATAGGCAAGCACAGGTCTAAACACAATTGAAACATTTATCTAGTTCCCCAAGAAAGAATTACTTAAAAAAAAAAAGCCTTAAAATAATTCTTCTTTGCCCTTCACTTCCCACTGGATATGAAGCAGCAATATTAGAATCAGAAAACTTGCCACAGCACATGCACGTTTCA
This sequence comes from Dillenia turbinata, assembly GCA_037126225.1. NCBI lineage: Eukaryota > Viridiplantae > Streptophyta > Magnoliopsida > Dilleniales > Dilleniaceae > Dillenia > Dillenia turbinata. Next base: position 9,414,736 of record JBAMMX010000016.1, on the reverse strand, counting down.
TGAAAGCAAAGTACAAGGGGCATTCAAATTACTTGTGAACTTAATTGCATCTTCCATGCTTGTTCATTGAATCGATTTGAGTTTTCAAGAGGCAAAAGCCCCAAAGTAGGACACTTTGTGCTTAAGAGACAGAGCTCATACAAGTATCCCATAACATTTGAAATATATCTGTCCATTTTAAACAAAAGTGGCCACTTAAAGAGAAAATAATAGTTACAGGAAAAAGTTACTTCACTATGTATCCCAAAATATTAATTAGTTCTATGTATTTTTTTTCCCCAAATAACATGTTCATAGAAAAATTGGCACATAGTTGCGACATAAATCAACGTTCCCGAACCATGGTTGTAGAGTAGGACCCATTGCTAAGTCAAAAAAGTGATCCAATTTTTACAATATTCTAATTTGACACAATGATTGCGACCATAAAAGTTCACCTTCTTCCACTAAAGGCCCTTGTAGAATAAATACCAACAAGGTTAATATAAAATCATGATGAACCATCAGTGAGTAGTTACGAATTAGACTTCATATCCTTCGTTGACTTAGTTTTATGTTCAAAGAAAAAGAATTTTGCAATCAAAGGGAAACTGATTGAAATAACAGTTTTTTCAATCTCCAGATGAAGAATTTATTTATTTATATTAAAAAATGATTCCAGATGCCAGAGCAAAGGACAAAGCTGTATAATCATTCTGAGACTAAACATATGAGCCATGCTATGATCTTCAAAAGAAATATTGAACAAATATGAAATTGTTAAAACAAGGATTAAAAACTTGTTTTATCCTCGTACCCAGCATGCCAACTCTAAACGACACTAAATTATTCGAGATGAAGTTCGTTGATATGATTCTTATATGGATGCTATTGGATATGATAGAGTAGAAATCAAAAATGAGTTAGAAACAAGAAGAAATACATTTCTGTAGAAAAAGAAGATTCCTGCAAGGGAAAGAGAGTTAGGAGAGGATGAAATATCCTATACAAAAATGAAGAAAAGCTTACAAATATGAGAACAGTTTAACTGACCGAATGCAGGACAAATGGAAGTTGCGATTAGGATTAAAGAAAACTTAAGGATCCGTCATGGCTATCAGCAGTTGATTCCTTTACACCATAACAACTTGAAAGGAAATAAACAAATAAATGTGTATATGTTTATGTATATGTATATATGTGTGTATATATATATATATATATATATATATATATAGATAGATAGAGATAGAGAGAGAGAGAGAGAGAGAGAGAGAGAAACCATCAATGCTTTAAGATATATGTGGCAACTAAAATACCCTGTACAGATAGGTTGGCTAAATAAGAATGCTGAAGTAAATGATTTGTTCAAACCATCCAGACAAAAAGAGAAAGAACAAACAAATGCAGGCAGGAAAGAACACTTCATTTAGCAAATGCAAAGAAGACCAACAAATGTGCCTAATGATTAATCAAACATGCATGGGAACATCGAGTAGTACCAAAACTATACAAATAATTAAATAAATAGATAAAAGTGGAAGTTTCTAGGGGAGGATTTCATCCTACAAACAAAAATAGTTGTGAAAAAAGAAACTTAAAATAGCAAACCCAGTGATCCAAATTGCATTGGAAAGAGTAGGTAAAGTTTAAAAATGCCTGAAAACACATTAACCGAATATTCAAGTAACTATTTTGCACAACTAAAAGGCTAATAAGGTTGTATAGAAATATGAAAAACAGCCCCCAAGCTAGGCCAGAATTCCATAATTTTTTTGCTTAGCTTGAAAAATAACTCATCTCATGAAATAAATGTATTTGATTGGTAGAACAAAAAATATTTGAATTTACTTTCAGGCTTGCAGAGTAAAATGTTAACTATGAATTACAGAAGCAATTAAACGGAGAAACTCTAGGAAGAATATCTGTAGCACAGAGACGCAAATATTTGGGCGAATTGTCTCCTGCTAAACATTGAACCCTCCATTTTAGAACTGTATTGAAATGACACTTGATGCAATAACAGGATAAAAACAATGTTAATACTGAATGAACATGAGAAAGGATTTAAGCACTAAGAAATAAAATAACAGTTATCCAACCTCACTGCATTACCTCAAGAACAAAATACTCAGGGAAATCATGAAAACCATTTGGCCTGGAAAGAAAAGACACAATATACCTGAAATTTATACTTACCTTAATAGTACACTCAATTTTAAACAACAAAAGAAACCTACCTTTGAAGTCCAACACTGGCATCAAATCTCCGGCTCTTATAAAATTTAACAAGATTAACAAGGCCAGCCCAATCAGTTTCCTGATCACAGTTAAAATGGTGCCAGAGATAAGCATCTAGTTTAAGTGGTAAAACCAAAAGATACTAATACCACAGAAAAAGCCTTTCAATTGGATTTGATGAGGCAGTTTTCAGAATGCCAATGCTTAAAGATCGGTAAAGCCAGAAAACTCAACTTGATGGATGTGATTATTTAAATAATGTCGTAGAGCACTTGAAAATAGTAGGTGAAAATCAACATCTAGAGAAGAAGGCCAAACACTAAAAATACCGTTATTCCTAACCATTGATGGGCAATGGAAATGCTTCCATGCCTACCAAAAACCTTTAGATGAAGCTAAACAAAAAGGGAGATCCTATTCTGAGTCAAGTGTTGACACCAGATTAGACTCCTTATCAACATAAGGTCAATAATTACGCATTCCCTAAATGAATTTCAAGACGCCTACTACACACATCAAGAATTACTTCACTGAAAAAGAAATGAGAGAAACTCGTGCAATACTTCTTGTAGGATTACCTATTCATACAGTGCTACGTATGATTCATCTATTGGAAACAAATATTCTAGAAAAATATTTAAAAATTAATAAGAAGGAAGGATTCTAGAAAAAAAAAATAATAACTTTCTTATTTTAATTTATAGCAATCCTTTTAGTAGTTATCTTATTATTGGAAGATCGTTTTAAAATAATAACTTTCATATTAAAAATGATTATTGAGATTTATTTTTAGCAAGATTTCTATTTTATTATAACCTCTAGTTTTTTGTATTTAAAGGGGGTATGATCAATAAAGAAGTAAATCTAATTTCTCCTAAAGAAGTGTGGTGAGAGATTTGTTAAATAACAAGTTTCTAGCCGTCAAAAATAGGGTCTAAGAGAGGGCAAAACTCAGGTAAGGGAAGAGAGGAATTCTCTGTAGGGTATCCATCAACTAGATCCTATACTGGGGCTCATATCAATTTGGTTTCAGAGCCAACCGTCATAGAAAACTCTGCTAAATGGTTTAGCCAGATGGAGAGATTTATGAGGGATTTCGAACAGCAAATGGAGTAACGAATGGAACAGCAAAAAGAGCAACAACTGGCCAAGGTGGAGGAACTCCAGCAACAGCATACAATGTTGAGTTTGCAGATGGAAGGAGTTTTGCAAAAACTACAAGGTGTCAGCAATGTCCAGGAGGGGAGAAGCAGCCGTATCCTTATAGAACACAGGGAGGAGTGACGCGTTCGGCACGAAGGAAGGACTGCTATTCCCAGGTTATCTAAACTGGAATTCCCATCATATGATGGGATTGACGATCCCCTAATTTGGATCCATCAATGTGAACAGTTTCTTGAAAATCAAGAAACACTTGCAAGGGAAAAGGTAAGGGGGAAGCTCAGCTATGGTTTTTCAAGGTTAAGCAAGAAGGAATGGTTATGGACAAGGAGACATTTACTAAAGAGTGCCACTTGAGATTTGGTCCTCTCTTGAGCCTCAACCTCCTTGATGAGTTAGCCAATTTGAAATAGGTAGGGGCAGTGGAGGAGTATGAAAGGGAGTTTTAGTCCTTACTGGCTCGCACTTTAGAACTCACCACGAAGTAATAAGTCAACCTATTCACGACTGGACTCCTGGAGGGGATGCGGTTGGAGGTGGAATTATAGCAACCTCAAAGCTTGGGGGCTGCTATGAATTTGGCCCACACATATGAAAGAAAACAAAGAAGTAATTAATCTGTGTTATGAGGGAATCACAAGACAACACCCGTGTGGAACACAGCCCAAAAATAACTCTTGGTAGGATTGATGCAGAGAAAGGAACTGCTGGGGCGATAACAAGTACTGTGAGTACCACCTCCTTCTTTAAGAAGCTCACCAAGATGGAGGAAAGACGGACAAAAGGGCTTTGCTTCAACTGTGATGAAGCATTTTCTTGAGGGCATAGATGCAAGAAACTGTTTTGGGTGGAATTGGCGGAGTCTGAAGACAAGGATGAGGGGGAGCCTAGAGAACCTGAGATATCCTTGCATGCTATCATAGGGGCTAGGAATTCACCAACTATGCAACTTAAAATGCTGGTTGAAGGTAATCCTATGTGGGAACTAATAGATTTAGGAAGCACCCACAACTTCATTGGTGGTGCTGCTACAAAACGACTTGGCCTTAGGATCAAACACAAGTCTGGACTGCAAGTATCAATGGCCAATGGTGATAAGGTTCCCAGTTGTGGCAGGTGCGAGATTGTTTCATTCCAGATTACTACTGATAACTTTTCCACTGATTTATATGTTATTCCTTTAGAAGGATTTGATGTTGTTTTGGGGGGTTAAATTGTTGCAAACATTGGAGATAATTGTGTGGAATTTTGTTGATTTAACTATGAGTTTCAACCACGGAGGAAAACAAGTTAAGTGGCAGGGAAAAAGGCTTGATAAAGAAAGAAGAATTCATCACCTTCAAGGGGCCTTTTCTCCCTCAATTGAGCTCAAAAAGTCGCTGTTGGAATTCTCAGACTTATTTGGAGAACCAACCAAGCTACCTCTTGCTCGTAAATGTGATCACAAGATCACACTTCTTCCAGGGATAACACCAGTGGTGGTTAGATCATATAGATATCCCCATTGACAAAAGGATGAGATAGAGCGGCAATGTGAGGAGATGATGGCTCAAGGCATCATTAGGCCAAGCCGATCACCCTTCTCTTCCCGTGTGCTGCTTGTTCCTAAGCAGGATGGGTCCTGAAGATTTTGTGGATTATAGGGAGTTAAATGCCAGGACGGTGCAGGACCAGTTCCCTATTCCGATGGTGGAGTTGTTAGATAAGCAACATGCAAAATATTTCTCCAAGCTAGATTTGAAGTTCGGCTATCACCAGGTCCGGATGGATGAGACAGTGGTGGAGAAGACTGCATTCCAAACCTATCATGGCCATTTTGAATTTTTAGTGATGCCATTCGACCTCACTAATGCTCCATCGAGTTTTAAAGCCTTGATGAATGAAATCTTCCGGCCTTACAGGTTACACCCCGACCCTACCGTCGAGCACGTAACAACCGCTATGATATCCCGAAACACGTGTGAACCCCACTCCGTGTCCTGTGGCACCGCAACGCATCTTGATATCCAAATCATTTCATAACTAAATTTTAAATCATTCCGAGACCATCTCGTCCATCAAATCAGGTTCCCAAGCACTCACACAAATTTACAATCCAAAATATATTTCAAATTTTACAATATAGTCCAAATATCCCAATAAAAGCAAAATACCTTACAAAAGATAATTTCAAACAAAATAAATAAAGTTCAACCTTGTAATAATAAGGATTTTACCAATATTTGTCTAAAGAAAATCAAGCAAGTATCAATTAAATCCAAATATAAAGAGATGTACAAAAGCTTCCATTCCATGGTTTTATAATATAGATCCAAAAAAAAATCTCACAACTATTACCTATCGAGATTCAACAAAAATAAATTCTTTGACCAGCACCAGATGATATCTACGTCTTCGATCTAAGTTTTCTCTGAAAAATTTAGAAATACTCAGTAAATGAAGTGCAATGGCATGATGAACATGAATGAGAGGTGAGGATGGTGGTGAAAAACATGTATGTCAAAATTCATTTCAATACGAAAAATTAAACCATATACATAAAATGTAATTCAGATTAAATTCACCATGACGCACATATTCCAAAACAATAAATCAATTCAATTTTCCTTTCATTATCCTTAGAGTTTACCAAAACCACTTTCCTACCGATGGCCGTTGGTAGGATCTGTCAAAGGGTTTTCTATAATTTTTCATAAAATTCCCCCCTCTTTGGCGTTGGCCCGGAGTTCCGTGGGGTGCCACCACGTTATCACGGGAATAATTTGAGGAGGCTCTCCAACCCGTCTACCACCAAACCAAATTTTTAACTAGCCTTAACCACGTCGCCCTAATGGCCCTAGTTCGTGGCAAGATTTAGACTATAGTCCTTTTTCATATTCCATGCACCGTGTTATGAAATTCAATTCATCATTCAAATAATGCTCATTTACAAGATAAAGTAATTTCATAATTCACAATCGATGTTCCATTATAACACAGTGCAAATAGTTCAATAAACAAATCAAATAGCCATGGATTTATCACAATTCAATTTTTAAACACATCACAATCACAAAGTATTGTAAATTCAGTTCAAAATTCATTCCAAAATTTATTTCACAAATCATAATTTAAAACATTTGTCCATTCATATGTAATATAGTCATCTACTCACCTCTTGGAAGGGTACTCACTCCCAATTCCACAATCAATTCCAATGTAATCTCTCCTTGGATTCCAATTGCTCATCCTAAGACAATAATAACAATTTCAATATTAATTCACACCTATTTCTAGGGTTCATAAGTTTTTCCCAATTTATCACAAACCCTAATTTCTCCAATCCAATAACATATATTCTAATTCCACCATTTAAATGTCCTTTACATATATAACTAAATTTTTCAATTACAAATTTCCTCAATTTTTATCATTCATAAACTCTAGAGTTACAATCTCCAATAAAATTTCCTTAAAACTCAATATCAATTTAGTAATGATAAGACTAAATCCAAGTTTAGGAAGGAGAAATTATCTTTATTTTGGCATTGGACGGAGTTTTGATGGTTGGGTTTCAAAAAAACCCTAACTTCTCCCTTCGTAGAGCAAACCTTAGATTCTCCCCTAAATCCTCCTTCTCACAAGTTGATTGAGGATTTTGGAAGTTTAATTAAGTGGACTTAGTGATTTTATAGAAGAGGAATTGATTTTTTTTCTTCTTCTTCTTTTTTTTTTGTAGAGAGGTTGGGGAAGTGTCGGGGAAGAGAAAAGAGATGAGAGTGAGAGGTCGAGAGAGGTGAATAAGGAAATAAAAATGGGAATGAAGGCTTATTTAAGCTTTCTAAGTAATGGGGTGTGAAATTCTCTCATAGATTTTTAGTTTTATTTAAGTTTGGAAGGCATTTTGGTCATTCCACAACTTTTCATGTGCACAGGTCGATCCCAAACATCACAATTCGTCTCATGTGTCTAAGGTATTTGGAGAGCAAGTCGACTTGTTTGGGGAGCACATCAACCTAAAAGTTCACAAATCCAAACCTTCAAGTCGACCCGAGGATTGGACAAGATGACTTGAGGATGCAATGCCTCAGAATCTTGCCTATCACATTAGCTGAGTCGATCTGCTCTCTTGCATAAGGCGCCTCATCAATTTCAAGCCTCAGAAACTCACTTTGCACACTCACCAAGTCGATGTGTTAGCTTCACAAGTTGCCTTGCTGGGACTAAGGCACAGAACATGCTCTGTAAAGCAAGTCAAGACGTCTCCTCCTAAGGCACAAGGTGACTTGTGTCCTCAAATCCACTCACAAGTTGACTCAATATGGCTCAAGTAGCCTTGCTCCTCCATCATATGCCTATGAATCAACCTAGACACCAACAAATAGCCTTGCCTCTCACATTTCATAGGCATGAGACGACTCCAACAAGGCATAAGACGACTCCACCCTTATATTTCATAGACACAAGTCTACTTGTCCACACCTCAAGTCTACTTGTTACTCACATTCTTCACAATCGCAAGTCAACCAGTCAAACCACAAGCTTTCTTGCCTCTCACATACTCCATACCCACAAGTCTACTTGTCATCACACAAGTCTACTTGTCCCTTATATGTCACACACACATACAAGCTACTCATTATCACACAAATCTACTTGTCCCATATATGTCACACACACAAGTCTACTTACAACATACAAGTCTACTTACCACATACAAGCCTACTTGTTCCTTATGTATGGAAATAATATGTCTCCAAGGTGATTTGAACCCAGGCACTTAAATTTTCCCAAAAAATTTTAAACCACTAAGCCATTACATCCCATGTGACATATATGGAAGAAAAAAATTTAAAATTCAAATATCAAATTTTTTATTGTTACAATTCTAAGTCCAAAATTGATTACAACCAGTCTCTCCCGATATTTTACAAAGAAAATTATAAATTAAATAAAAATTTTTTAATACTGAATTTTCGGTGTTACATCATGTAAGTTTGTTTTAGTTTTCCTTGATGACATACTGATATATAGTAAGATATGGGTTGAACATCTTCACCACCTATGTACTGTTTTGGTTTTGTTACGTACTCTCTGGTTATTTGTAAAGAAATCCAAGTGCACCTTTGGGGAGACTCAAGTGGCATACTTGGAACACATTGTTCATGGTGCATGTGTCTCGGTTGATCCCTCAAAGGTCCAAGCATTCACCGATTGGCCAACCCCACATTCAGTTATGGAACTTAATGGATTCCTGGGTTTGGCAGGGTATTATAAAAGATTTATCAGAGGCTATTAGGAGTTAGCTACACCATTGATAAATTTACTTAAAAAGAACTTTTTTATGTGGAATAAAAGGCTAGTAAGGCCACTCACTAAAGAGGGCCCTGACTGAATCCCTAGTGCTGCAACTACCTAATTTCAATGAAAAACTTGTGGTGGAATGTGACGTCTCTAGGGAAGGGATTGGAGCTGTTCTACACCCCATTGCATTCTTTAGTAGGAGAATCGCAGAGAGACACAGCAAGTTGTTGGCCTACGAGAGGGAATTGATTGGGCTGGCAAAGGTAGTGCAACATTGGCAGCATACTTGGGGAAGGTCATTCACCATTCGAACAAACCATTTCAGCCTGAAATATCTGCTAGAACAGCGTCTGTCTACTTCCCCACAGCAATATTGGATGAGTAAATTGATGGGGTTCGATTTCAAGGTAGAGTATAAAGTTGCAGATGCTTTATCTCGACGAGGAGAGCAGATTGCAAGGCTCTTATGTGCAATTTCTCAACCACGGCTGGCACTATTCGATGCAATAAGGGAGGAAGTTGCAATGAAGACAGAATTCCAAGAGTTGCGACGACAAATGGAAGTAGGGGAGGCAGGGGCTGGCTGGACAGTCTGAGAGGGACTCATCTTGTATAAAGGCAGAGTTTATTTAACCTCAGATTCAGCCCTAATTCACACGATCCTAGCTAGACTTCATAACTCTGCCCATGAGGGCATTCAGAAATCATTGTACAGAGTCGAGGATGATTTTTACTAGGAAGGCATGAAGAGGATGGTGACAAAATTTGTGTAACAATGTAGGATTTGTCAGAAAAATAAATGGGAGAATCTGCACCCAGCAGGGTTGATACAGCCCTTGGCTATCCCTATTTCAATGCATTTCATTGAATGATTACCTAAGGTGGGGGGCAAATCTATCCTATTTGTGGTAGTTGACAGCTTTTCCAAAGTGGCTCACTTTACTCCCATTGCTCATCTCTGTACTGTAGTCTCTATGGCTCACGTGTTCTTTGATAGAATTTTCAGGCTGCATGGCCTTCCTGAATCAATTGTGAATGATAGGGACAGTTTTTACAAGTACTTTTTGAAGGGAGTTGTTTAAATTATATGGGACGAAATTGGCTTACTGATCCGCATACCAACATCAATCGGATGGGCAGAGAGAGGTGGTGAACATAACAATTGAGATGTACTTGAGATGCTTTGTGGGGGATCGACTGCAAAGTTCGGTGGAATGGATTCCTTAGGCAGAATTTTGTTATAATACATCATTCCATTCCTCATTGTAAGCTACACCATTCCATGTGGTGTATGGTCATGATCCTCCATGTCTGTTGTTTTATGATCGTGGAACTATGAAGCTGGATGTGTTAGATCAACCTCTTCTGGAAAGGGGTGAAGTATTGGCTGAGTTAAGGGGGCGGTTAGCTCATACACAGGCAAGAATGAAGCAAGCACATGACCTTCACCATCGTGAGCTCTCATTTTCGAAAGGGGCATGGGTGTGGCTGAAATTATTGCCCTATAGGCAACTGTCAGTGGTCCATAGGGACTCTACCAAACTGGCACCTAAGTATTTTGGACCTTTTCATGTGGTCAAACAAATGGGCAAGGTAGCCTATTGTTTAGCCTTACTGTCGGGCGGCAAAATTCAAGATGTGGTGCATGTGTCGCAATTAAAGGAGTACAAGGGATAGTCTCAAGCAACTCTAGTCCCTATTCCTCCGGTATTGGAGGGCAAATCAAGACCTAAGCCTAAAATTGCACGCGCTAGGCTCAATAGGGGAAGATAAGAGTTATTGGTGCAATGGCTGGGACTACCTAAGGAAGAGGCTTTATGGGAATCTCGGGAAGACTTTGAGAAGAGCTACCCTGAGATCAAGCTTGAGGACAAGCTTTTGGTCCAAGAGGAGAGTAATGATATGCATGATATATTTATTGAAAATAAATAGTCTAGAAAAATATTTAATAATTAATAAGAAGAAGGATTCTAGAAAAAAATAATAACTTTTTTATTTTAGTTTATAACAATCTTTTTAGTAGCAATCGAATCAGCCTCCTTGCAAAAAAAATATAAGGGGAATACTGCCTAGGTATTCCCTTCCTCAGACCCCACAATGTGGGAGTTTCGGTACTGGATATGTCATTTTTTTTCGTTTTATTATAACCTCTAGTTTTCCCTATTTAAAGGCGATATAATCAATAAAGAGACAAGTCTAATTTCTCTTAAAAAAGTGTGATGAGAGACTTGTTAGGGAACAAGTTTCGAGCCATCAGAAATAGGGTCTAAGAGAGGGAAAAACTCAGGTAAGGGAAGAGAGGAATTCCCTGCAGGCTATCCATCGACTAGATCCTACATTAGGGCTCATATCATAGAGCCTCTCCAATAAGTCCTTTCATTCCAATTCAACGAACTAAGCTATTAGAAAAATACGTAAGTACAAGAGCATAAATTGCTTTCACTTTATTTCTTGAAAGTTTGCCAAGGGCACCTTTACATGTAGCGGTTAACCTCCTTTTTAAGAGGAAGAATACCTAGGTAATGCACTTAATTTTTGAGATATTTTGAGCAAATAAGCTTTAAAATTCTTTTGGGACGAGAAAATGAGAATTTGTCACTGGAACTATGAAAGTGGGGTTATTAATTACATGACAAAATAGTGGCAAACAAGAGTAGCCAAAAGAAAGACAACAACTGCACCATAACAGAACTCCAAAGAAAGACCCTCCAAAGTTCCAATCAAATTAACTCAACCTAATTGAATGGGTAAAGATTTTCCCGGCCAACTCAATCAAGGAAGAAAAAAAAAAAAAAAAAAACCCACCCCCTCCTAAAAAGCAAATGATATTGACTCCTACTCCTAATACTCCTAATGTCTTCGAACTAAAAACCAGGAATCCCACTGGAGTGGCCGCCCGACTCGTCAATACGACATAAATCAACAACTGCAAGGACCACATTTCAAAAATGATTGTAAATCAAAATCTATATACTTACATATCTATAAGACAGTTTGAAAATTTATAAGCATATGATTGATCAACACTACATTCTCTCTACAAAAACCAAAACTAAGCAATAAATTCCCCTTTGTGAAACTATCTTCAAAAAAAGCCTTATCACGAACCATTAACTAGTTGGAAATATGTGCCATTCAATCCCATATAACCTTTGTGGAAGCATTACACTCCCCACCAATCATCACCTTATTACTAGACATTCAAATTCTATCACTAATAGACCTGAATCCATTTCCTATGTGAAATCTATATTTTATCCTTCCACCACCTTCAACTTGCAGTCATAGAAACCTGCCAAGAGATGAAAATGATGAATGGATAATCGATAATCGATAATTTCTTTAAATTGGCATCGAGTAGCCTGTGCAAAAACACAACGTTAGTCTCATGAGGGTAATATTCAACTCATACATTCAATTGAGAGGCTAGAAAATCAAACAAACTAACTAATAAATTCATCCTGCATAGAGGGTCATCATTGCTTGAACCTGCCAAACAGATGTGCACAGACAATACATAATTTATTGACATGATTGGTGTTGAGCAGCCTATGTGACAAGAAGACATGTAGCCTCACAAGTGAATTTCAACTAGTAGTAGATTTGATTGAGAGACAGAAACTAAACAAAATATCTTATAAATGTGGGGATTGACTACTAACAAAAAACAAAAAACAAAAAAGAGGAAAGAAATTAGGGTGTTTCCGATTGCACTTCATTTCTGGAATAACAAATTTTGTGCTTTTAAAAGAGTAATAACAGTTTACGAATTATTTTTCTTATGAATAACTTGTATTTGATGTGGTAAATTTTAACAAGATGAGTAAGGTAATGAGGCATATCATAGTCAAAAGACAAAAATGATAATCCAAACTAGCTCAAAACAAGGTCAACTGGCCTCTCGGTTGTGTAGAGTATGAAAAAACAATGGAATGACATTAGTGATGGCTAAAAAATGAGACCAATAAAATTGTGACACATGGAAAACAAGGGTAAAAATTATTATTATTATTATTTTACAAAAAGGTCAAACTACGGTAGGCAAGAAAGTGCATATCAAATACTAATTTTGTGTTTTCTAGCATAGGAGAATGTCACTGCCAAAAATATTAGGAGCAAACAGGGTTCAATATTATGAGTCATCTTTTCAAACTCAGACAAATTTTACTGTCTATACCAATATATAAAGAGAAGCCACTGTTTGAAGGCACGTCACGCTTGATATAATTTAAACTATACTGGAAAAAGTATTAACTCAATTTTAACCCACTTATACGTTTAACAATAACTCACACATGTTAACCCCAAAAAAATAAATAAATAAATTTTGATTGGGTTGGGATTCTTCCCCACTACTTCAACTCAGTATCTACTTTTTAGTAAATTCAATTTGAACTGATTTAGACCACCACAGCCACATTTAACCCTCTCTTTCTACAATATGTTGCCACCCACAATGACCACTTCCTCAATTTCCATAAATAACAACAATCTGAATCTTAATCTCAACAATTGGGGTCGGCCAAACAATTTCTCTCTCAATCAAATTTTACAATTTAATAATTCAATCTCTTTCAACACCAATTTACACTTTGTGTAATACCAGTAAATGTAGTTTTGCTTTTTTGGATCTCTCTACAAATCCCAGCACAATTTATGCAATCTGGTTCAACATTTAAAGGTGCCCCAAGTTCTAGTGTCACATAAGGAGAATCCAAAAAGAACCTTATCCAATCTCATCACATATATATATAAGGGCGCACCGAAAAGATGTCATAAAATGGGGAGAAGAAATTAGTGAGTTGGCCCCAGCCCACAATGTTCGAGTTGGAATTTGTCAAAGAATGTTATCTCCACTAGCTATGTATAAGGAAAAATTGACTGTGGACAGCTCTCATGTGCCTTCAGTGATCTAGGATGCTTGAGTGGATATGCCGGGTATGGATCCAACTAAATGGAACTGCTCAAAGTCATCTGTTATGCACAGTAAAGGCCTTTCTAGTTAAATTCTTTTGTCTCCTTTACAGGCCCAAGGCATGAAACTCATCAATGACTGGAACAAGATCCAAATTCCTTTTCTATGACAACAAAGCTGAAAGTATGGATCCAAATAATCTCTCTGATAATGTCGATTTTGCAAATTTGTTGTATCTTACGTAATTTATAAGGGTTGCATGCCCTAGGAACCTCTTCCATGCAACATCTACTAATAAACAAAAAATTATAAGTGCAAATGATCATCCTTTTTTCTAGCTTCTTGGTCACAATTACAAGAAACATGCTCCTTGGTTTTACCTGAAGTTTTTTGACCAACACCCATTATGCTCAGTCATAAAATTTTCCCCTCCATGTCCATGTAACCAGTGAAATCTCCTAACACATTATTTATTCCGTAGGGAAAAAAGAAAAACAAAATATACAATAAGAGCAACATAAATGACAGACCTAAGTACTGAGCGGATGGCTGTTTGTGCATCAAATCTTGCACTTTTAACCAGACATAAAATGTAGGTACAGTTCCTATTAAAGTTCAAATAGTTTGCTGAAAGCAATTTTGTTGACAGTTGACATCCAGACATAATGAATTTATCAAACTTACCTGGTGAAGCAAGCTTCCTGTGCTGACAGCAACAAGATTATGAGCAACCAAAAATTCCAGATGGGACAGAGAATGCGATAATTAGCATAAGACCGAGGTTGACATAGCAAATGTTCCCCAATATCAAACTGCAAACATTCACAGCAATCAACTGGTTCATACCAACAACACTGTGAATCATTGTCAATACAAGGAAACCGGCAGTGTGCATTTGGCTCTGTGTGGAGCACATTATTGTCAAAATGAATTCCTGTTTCTACTCCCTCTACCCAATAGTTAACACGAACCAATTTCATATTCTGCACCAAACAACATCCTACATGAGAAACTAATAAATTCAGGACAATATACCGTAGCAGACGTAGCCAAAATAAACAAGTTTTTACATGTTAACACTTCTGAATCAACTCAGATTATCCAGAAACTGGACGAGAACTATAACATCAGAAGACCATTCCGTATTGCACAATTCAGACCTTATTTTAAAAAAATTGTGGCAAAGGTGGCAGTCAACAGATATATGAGTATAGAATCTCACGAGGCAGGCAACCAGATAATTTAAGGTGAAGATCCAATATTTCACATATATCATGTAGTATAGACAAGCTGAAGATCCAATATCATGCTTACAGTATCTAACACTTGAGTGAGATTCAACTTTGCTTTCTACTGGTCAAAGGAGTTTAATTTAAATCCAAAAATAATCAAAAAGAAAAAAAAGAAAAAACATCAGCAAAACAGTTTTAAGATTAAGCCTTTAAAACATGATCAAGATACTTGGACCATTCTCCTGATGGTCAAGAAGGCAATTGAACTGCAACCCTGAGCAAATGCACAATTCAAGGTCAGTTAATGAACACTGAAGAATCTCAACACCGGCTCGATTGCACTAAAAAATGTAAGAACAGATAAATTATGGTTCAAGGATTGCACGTAACTAGCCTTCAACACGAACTTGCGGTACTAAATGAGACCAGCAGATAAGCCATAAAATCAGATCTTAAAAATAGTATGCCTGACTAACTTATCAGGACTACCAGATTCAGAAATGTCTTTATCAGTGCTAACCGATTGAGAAATGTCTTAGGAGCCTTTTGTTTGTTGGTTTAATATGGCATATCTCGAGATACTTGATCACTCTAGCTTTCTTAAAGGAAAGGATGATAAAGGGTTATTGATCAATCTTGATGCTCTTTGGATCAAATTCCCAATATACTGCAGAAGTCATAAGAACTTGCACACATTGGTCTTGAGCAGTAAAATCTGCCGGCCATGTTGTAATCAATATTTGTAGTTGAGCAGCAACTTCCAATGGTTTTAATTGGCTATGTCTCTCTCATATGAAGCCTAATAAACAAAATTTTCTTAAGGTTTTCCTTGGTTCAAATCACCTTCTTTGTATATTTATGACAATCATAACAATCATATTGAGATTGAATGTGAGAAAAGAAAATATCCTCAAACAATCTCAAGTACAAACTCAGATAAACAAGCCTAACGGACCATGGAAGGGTTGGTTGCAGAGAGAAATATCACAGAATCTATTGATTCCCCTCCTAAAATGCTAACTGTTGGAATCTGGATCTGGATATTTAAAGTTTCTCTCTTATTTAACTGAGATTCTAAAACTAACTAATCTCTGAGAGAGTTGCAACATTTATTTTGATCCAGCACACAATTAAAGAGATAGAGAGACAGAGAGAGAGAGAGCAACATAGTTTTTCTTGTCTCTCTTTAATGTTTTATACTAACGTTTCATTTCTTAAATTTGTATCCGAATTAACCTGCATACGTGTATCAAGAAAATATCTAAATGTGCTACTAAATATTTTTTGTCACTCTACACAAAATATAGTTTTTTAAATTCAATACCAAATTTAGACCGCATACAATTAAAAACTTGTGCTCAGCCAAATATCACTTTAAAAAACTGAAAATGAGAGTATAAGGTTATATACGTTTGCCAAAAATACTAAATGTGATGTATCATATCTTCATCAATAGCAACAACACTCCAACGACCAATGAAATCAAACCACATCAAATTTGGTATTTTTGGCCTTTGACTTCCTGGTTAAGCATAACAACACTCAAAATGAAATCGCAAAGACACTATATAAGCTTGTAAAGGATTCATCAAACTCTACCATACAGCAGAGATCGAGTGTATACCCTTACAAGAAAACAAGTCCTTAACCACTTAAACAAAAACCCTGAAAATTGAAAAATATCAAAATCTTTTAACATTAGTGCACCATTAGGAATCACCAAACATTAGATTTATCATTCAGATTGACTTTTTCGAATCATAATACTCAATTCAATGTAAATAACCTTGATCCCAAATTACTTGGGGGACATACCCATTCTTTCCATTCAGCTCTATTTAAGGTCATGTCAGTCAATAAGTTCGGGTTTTCTCAGTTCTTCCGCCCATGCTTATACCACATTCATCTTGCTTGCCATAGTAGAGATAATCTGAAGTTTTTTTGGTGTTAAAATCCAAATAAAAACACGAAACCGTGAAGAAAAGCAAACAGTAACCTGTTTGATATCAGTCGAAGACTGAATCCCTCCATTTTCGGAGTTCGGCTTCTCGGCTTGCTTGTTCACCAATTTCTAACGCTTCCCACAATTAATTATCAAATTAGGGTTTGATTCCCTCTCCAATGCCGAAAGATATGTGGCGCACGCAGCATCAGCAGCCGAACTGACATTATCAATTGAGCTCCATCGCTTCCCACTCTCCACTTCTTGAAAATGCGAAAAATGATCGAACTCAACAGGCTCTCCATCAACAGTCACTCGCTCGATCGCCAAATTGCTCGCGTGCAAAGCTACGATTCCTGTGTCTGGAGCTGCAATTTCTAGCTCCGTGAAGCTGTGAGAAACAAAGAAGTTGTCCTAATCGATAAGTAGAGAGATAGAGAGAGAGACAGAGAGAAACAAGATAGAGGGAGGGAGAGAGATCGGAACCCAAAAATGCGACGAGAGTCGAAGTTGATGTCAAGACAGAGCTTCTGGTGTCGTAGAATAGCGGAGGACAGTTCGGAAAGGGGCTTGATCTTACGAGGTTTCAGCATGTTTGAAGAGGAGAGGGGCTATGCTATTTATAGAAGCGAAGAGAGACGTCGGTGTGGAACTTTTTCGCGCCTAAATAAACAAAACTTATGATGATCCCCCAACAATAAATGAAAATAATAAGGATAATGACGTAACCTTTTATCTATTTTTGTGTCTGGACTAAAATATAAAATTTTTGTACCGAGTTCCTTTACATGTTTGCTTAGATTGATTACGATTATGATTTTTCTTTTTAATATAATGAAATACAATCAAATGAAATTAAATAAAAAAATAATAAAAATAAAAAAACTTCATCACTTAAACTACTCTTGAGGGATTTGATTATAATTATGGTTCTATAACATAATTTTTTTTAATAAATTTTGTAGCATCCTATATAGATCAGACTTTTGTAGTTAGAGTCGATTACTTTAGATCATCTAAAGACCTTAGTCGCAATTGTAAAGTTTATCGCTACCTCTTTCTCAAATTCTTCTACTCATCTCTCTCAATTGACCATTTCGGGTAGAAAAGGTCTCAATTGTCTCTCTTAGGCAAGAATTGGAAACATATAATTTGTACTAAAACAAAGTAGCAGAAGGTACATGATGAGAGTTCTTAGTAGAAATACATACGAATATGAAACAGCTTATAAAATTATAGAGGTACAAAAGAACCACCCCGGTGGAGGGCTATAAAACAAAAAATCAGTGGAGCTAGAGACTTCAGATTTGGTAAGGCGACTTTTGCACATATTTGACTCTTGGAAGATATGCTTAACCTTAGAGTTTTCGAATTCCCCCATAAAACACCACTACCTTATAGCAGATCTCCTAAAAAGAATCATTATTAATCTTCACTTCCAACTCCTCACTGTGCCAAAGCATTGCCAAGCCACCAACAAAGTTGATAGAGTCCACCTTCTCGTGCGAATCAAAGCCAAGATAGCCAAACAATGAATCCACCATTTAACCTGCAAGTAAGGTCTCTCTTAAAATGGGCTTCATCTCTCTTAATTTGAGCATGGTTGTATTGTTGTTCTTGGTCAAACTCTTGACCTCCCTTTTGCAGTCAGAGTTCTTGGCAACCCTACAATTCCATGCTATAATCTTCCTTAGCATTATACTTGGATTTTTGTTTCTTTATTGTAAAAAACTTATTACTTGCTTCCTCCATTACTTTGACCTTTGCTGCATAATATGGCCTTGTGGTTAGAGATCCAATCCTTATGTGCCCTCTGATAAGACTTCATGAAGCTTAAAATTCCTAACAAAGGTATATCTGTTGATAGGAGCATTGTCCTGCTCAAGTCTCCCCTCAATATATAGTCCATTTAATGTTGATTAAACACAATCTAGGGAGGCTTTTGTTGTCATCAGGGGCTTAATGCGATGGTTGTGACCAGAGAGGCTGACCTTGGACTCTCCAGGAAGGGGGAGGACTCTTGATGGAGGGTTATTGAAGAGACACCTTGGTCATTGGAAGCGTTTGACACCGAGGCAAGTTCCGGCTTGTGGAATTAGTTTGTTCTTGTCTACGGTTGAACATCAGATCGTTGAATGGGATAAAAAAGGGGTACTACATTGGTTGGAGAGACTGAACGCAACGAAGGACAATATGAATAGGATAACATATCCTCCATAACTATAGAGACCTGGTGTTGATGATGAACAGCTTTCGACAAAGAAGCGGATCTTTGGAGAAGGAAAAATGAGTGTTCATTAAATGAAAAACTTAACGGGAAAGCCATTATCTTCTATTAGCAAAGAAAAATGCTTAGCAGGAAAGCTATTACCTTCCATTAGCAAGGAAAAACGACTGATATAAGGGACTCATAATTTTCCTTCACTATTTTTCAAACCAACTCGATGTGAGTAGATCTTATGGATGACTTATCAACCTTTCCATCCAAACTAGGATCTTTTGTAAATGGTTTTTCAAGAATTTTGTAATCATGAGAGAGGAAAGCTTTCTTACTTATGTTATCAAGGCTCGAGGGAGGCAACACATTACATCATAGAAATCTAACTCTTTATCCCGAGAGAATCTCTAGGCTTTGAACTTGATTCTAATTGCGTAAATTTCACCCACTACTTATTTTCTTTTCTTTAATGGATGCAGTGTTGGTTTTAGCCCCATCTTGTTTAGAGATGATGACAACACGATCAATTGTCTTGATCTGGCCTTGAAATTCGATTCAAACTTAAAGACTATACTTATTTTTTATTTGATATTATCTTTCTTTCTTTAACCCACGATCATCCAAACCCCAAATTCAACTTTTTCTATATTAGAAGATTGCTTAGGGTTTTTTAGGCAACTTTCCTATCTCATAATCATTCAATTAAAACATATTGAAGGGATGTCCCCATATGAGACTCGTTATACAAGATTACCAATTTAAAAGTAGGGATGAAAGATTTATCCAAACTAACTTGAATGCACAATCCAACATATTTTCAAGTTGCCTCCCTTAAAGGCAACGAAGGCCTACCCGACTTAGAAATGGCTTTGAGTCTGTCAGTGCTTGTTCTTTAGGTTTAACAAATTGACAGCATCCTCATTATAAGGTTTAGACAGTATTTGGATGGATAAATCTACTCTTCTGACCACTGCAAAACGTATCATGCTATCTTTTTAATCTATCTAGAGAGAGAGGGAGGTGTATTTTGCCCTTGGTCATACATATTTATATTTACATATGCATAAGTGTGTATTTTATATTGTTTTATGAGAAAAACCATTAAAAATACTTTTCAATAACTAGAATGCCAACATTACTTAAGAAAATAACTATTAAAAAAAGCTACCTCTTTCAATAATTAGCAGGACCTGAATTCATCAGTTTAGGAGTTATATACTTACTGATCTTCAAAACTGCCTCCAAAATAGTCTCCTACCCACATGCTAGAAATTAGACCACACAATCTGCATCTTGCCTATGAACATTCCCATTTAAAGTATTGGCCATCAATGTATGTTGTCTAGGTATATATTTATTGCAGATTGTTTATGCATATACAGCTGAAAGATGATGCCCTTTTATCTACTTTATGATCCTATTCTTTTCTTGCTGTGGTTACCATTGAGATCACCTTTAAGACCATTCCAAGCTACGAATGCATATCTATAATGTGGAAACGTGTTGCAAATAATAAGCTCATGAATTAAACAAACATTATGGAAAGTTTGGAATACACAAGAAATATGCTGCATTTTTTGTTTCTTTTCTTTAAACATGATTTATACATAATCTTTCCATTGACACTTGTGAAGTTGAAATTTAGTTCCATTATAAGTTTGACTTAATAATGGCATTTGTATGTGCATTACCTCTTCTTTTTCCTCACTTTTCATAGGAGTGCTTTTAGAGAATGAAAGAAGGTAGGATCTGCTGCTAATTAGGAGACAGACGTGAGATGTTCTATTTTCATTACTACCAAAAATTCAAAATATAATTCTGTCCATTAGGAAAGTAGAGCTTGTGTAGAGAACGGGTTTGGTGGGGTTTAATGTAAAAAAATTATTGATATAAATGACAATTTTAGTATTTTTGATGGAAAAATTTGATTCTTATGTGCAATACTTTACATTTCCTATTAATTTTTTTTTTTTTTTTTAATATTAGTCAACAAATGCTACAAATTGAATAATAAGAGGTTAGAAGAGGAGAGAAGAAGTAATAAGAGGCTTCCCAAATGGGATTGTTATGACGTATAGACCAAGTTTCTTTATATTTAGTGTAATCTTCTCTCTCAACAAAAAATTTACCAAAATGCCTATGTGCTCGAAGAAGCCAAAACTGTTTCCCCTCACATTTATACCTTTTATGGTTTTATTTCACATCTCACTTCTGAAATTTGTACCTTTTTGTGTCTTGCCTGAATTTATTATTAATTGCATAACTTTATGAAACAAGATATTTTATTAATAGAGTCTGTGTTTCATCTGTGGGTAACAAATACAATTTAATATTTGTTTTACAGATTTTTTTTAAAAGCTCTCCTATTAAACTTGGATCTTGGTTTGTTTGTTGATCTTCAATTTCATTCAACAACCATATCTTGGGACTATCTTGTGTTGCTTCTTGCTCATTTTTGGTTGCATATTGGGCCTTGTTGATGGTGTATTTTCTTGAACTTAAGACATTTCTTATAACTTATTTGGGATTTGACTTTAGAAAATCATTATAATGGGAATAATAGTTGCATTTGTTCTCTCTTACTCTTCATCCATGCGATTGTATGCAATTCCCTTAGTTGATTTGCATTTCATACAACCATTGATATGGTGAAATGAGGATATGGATAAATCTTTGCATCAGTTAACCTACAAATGATAGTACTCTTGTGGGAGTAGACTTTATTTTCCCATTGCGTAGTCTATAATTAAGGAGCAACTTACTTAGGCATGCCTTTTGTAAATTTTATTAAGGGACGTTTGAATGAATGATATGAGAATTAAGAATCGAAATGATACTCATATAAGTTATTTGGATTAATGGAATGGAAATGAAGATTTGGGAACGAAATCCCAAAATATAAGTTTTGTGAAATCTAAATAAAATGATGAATTTCAACCAAAACCTATACTTGAAATCCAAGAGAATTAAGTTCCACTTTTGCCTTGCTGAACATCTCCAATCATAGAGTTCATCTCCACCGTCTTCTTCTACTTCCTTCAATCACTATCGTTGATTCACAGTTGTAGTTCAATTGTTCGAGTTCCCCCTTCATCTTCTTCAACTTTTCTACTCATTCACTTCTCTCATCAATTGTTCAATCACCTTCGAAAGTTCAATCATTCATCTTCCAACGAAGCTTTACCATCATCCAGTCATCGCACAACTCCACCATCAAATCGCCACCATCATACTCCAATATCCTTCTTATCTTTTCCACTTGACCATCGAGTTGTCTACCACAATCTTCAAGTTCTTCGTCGTCCTAGTTCCAATCACTGTCATCAGTCGTATTTACCCTTCATTGTCAAAAGTTTAACACTCGCCATCGATTGCGCATTAATGACCGAGCTTCTTCTCCTTCATTTGCCTTCATCGAGATTATCAAGTCACTCTATTTGCATTTTGTTTTCCTTCTTCAATTGAATACTCAATTTAAGGTCATGTTTGTTTGCTGATGTTTTATAAGAAAATGTATGCTCAAGCAATTTTGTCTAGAGCAATATTTTTCAGATTTTAATAAAAAATATTTTAAATTCATAAAAATATTTTTTTTATCAAGAATAAAATTAATAATTATATGATTATCATTTCGAAAGATATACAGACTAAATATTAACAATGATAATCATATTTATCTCAAAATTTAAACCAAAAAATTGATATTGGAATCAATTTTTTCATTCCATTCGTAAGATCTTTAATTTCGATTCCAATATAATTCTCAAGCGCAAGCCAAATGTCACCTTAAAATGTGCTTGCCACCTATTTGTCGATTTGTAGATACAAATAATAGTTAATAATGCTCATTATTTGCAAAAGGTCCTATGGTAGGCTAAAAAGATCTTGATGGTGTTGCATAGACATTATTGAGTGCGTGTCTTTTTGGTAGGTATGAATACAATAACTGGATAAAATTTTCCTTTGTAAGCACATAATTTTGAAAGATATATGAAATTTTAAATTATAAAGAATGGCATATTTATTGGATGAAAACGATGAATGAAGAATGCCCAGATACCTTTTGAGCTCAATGTTGAAGATTATCCTTGTTGAAGATTTGTAACATTTCTTGTATATGCAAGTTGTCAAACATGATAGAAGAATGCTACTTCGCATCTCTGATATCCTGATACCTGGTGGTAAACTAACTACAACGCCTTGACCTTATGTTATCTTCATAGAATGTGCTAATATGGTACTACCAAAAACACCTCGTGATTGATGATTGCCATGTTGTGCTTAAATATTCACCATCTCATGCTTAGTTAATTGTCTTCTGTAAGGACGTGGCATTTCAATGATCTGTACTTAACGACTTTGTCTTTCTAGTTCCACCTATGTGTAAAGGTTGCCCAATCCCTTCATCACCTACCTACTTATGAAGGTCTAAGCTTCTAAAATGCCAATAGAAGCCAAATGTCCTTATTAACTCTTTCATAATTCTTTCTTCCTGTAGCTCTCTGGAACTAGTTTTAAGTTATAGTTGTGATACTTTGAGTAACTAAGCAAGTAATAGTCTTGTAAAGAGAATTGTGCTGTTTGTGAATAGAATGTTAAAGTTTGGGTTTGCTAAGATTATCTAGAAGTGGTACTATTGGATTGTTAATATTGATTTATGTCACATCTTTAGATGACATGCTTATTATGTTGGTGATTATGTGTTTTTGAGATATTAGATTATTAATAAGTGTTGGTGATGTTTGATCTGATTCTTGGAGTTTTTTAAAAAGTTTGAAGAAAATTGTGATTTAAGACTTCGACGTATTTTATCAGATTCATATGGCATGGTACTTATGTGCTTGTATTCATTGAAGCAACATATGATATGTTCTGCGTATGTTTTAGTTTTGTGATCATGGTGTGGTTTTTATGACCATATTTGGTCTCTTATCTTGTACAAGCACATCTGGATTTGTCATTGATATGAGTTGGGTAATGATATTACTTATCTAGGCAATTTGCTTGCTTGACCCTCTCTTCCCTTCTATCATGTACATGTATAAGCACTACAAATAAACACTGATTTAGCGGCAGATTTTAGCAACGAATAACTTTTGTCGCCAATTTGTAACAAAATTAATAACAAAAACTGATGTCATCGCAAATCAGCAACGAATTTGGCAAAAAATAAATTTCGTCTCAAAATTAACAACAATAAAAAATTTCGTTGCTAAATCCGTGGCTAATTTGCTACGGAAAAAATTTATCGGAGAATTAGTTGTTAATTAGCGACAAAAAATATTTTTGTTGCTAAATATGAGATGAAGACGAACTTCATCGCTAAATTAGTGATGAATTCAAAATTTGTCACTAATTCAGTGACAAAAAGTGTTTTATCAGAAATTTTGCGATGAAAAAAATGTTCATCGCAAATTCTGCGATGAAAATCCTTATTTGTTGCAGAAAATATGATCATTCGTTGTTAAATTTGTTGCTAATTAGCAACAAACTATATATTCATGACTAAATTCGTCACTAATTTGAAATCTTATTTCCAATTTTGTTATTAAATTCTTTGTATGCTCACTTATGTATTCTTTTTCAATTATTCCTATTATTAATATTTTCTGGAGTTAAAAAATCGATTTAAATACACAGATTCTCACCAATCCAATAATTTTTAATAAAAAATAATTCATTCATTTTCTGTATATATAAAAGAATGGTAATTAAATGTTATCTTTTATAGTAATAGAGTTGTTTCATATAAAATTATGAATATACATTCATATAAGTCAGAAACTTATAAATTTATTTAAGTATTCAATTTATTAAACTAAGATGAATGAGGAAATTTTTTTTTTATTAATGATCAACATAATAAATATGTTTTTGTCTATAATTACGTAATAGTATGTATCATAGCCAATTATCGTTAATAGTTTATCTCTAAATTTGTAGTTTAGTACATTAAATGAATCTTTTATTACAAAATTTATCGCAAATTGTCATCTTCGTAGCTAAATTCGTTGCAAATTATGATGCAAAAAAGTGTTCATCATTAAATCAGCGACGAAAAAGTTATTCGTTGCTGATTTCATAACCAAACATAGAGTTCGTCGCTGATCAGTGACGTATTTTACTCGTCGCTAAATTTCTTACTTTACTAATTTCTCCACACTTTGTTGAACTTTCATAGTTCGAAGCTCTCTCTCTCACTTGGGTGCTATAGCTGGATCTGCGAAGAAGAAGAAGTCTCTTGCCGTCGGATCTGCAGATGGAATTAAGGTACTCCTCTCTTTCTCTTTCTTCTCTCTCTCACGCGCACAAGGTTAGAGATTCAGTATATGTGAAGGAAAAGGTAGATCCGGTAGCGCACAACCAAATTTGCAAAGGAGAAGGCAGATCCGACGACAGCGCCGTCGGATCTGGTGTTGGTAAGGGGACAGGGAGCTTCCCTCCCCCTCCTTCGTGACTCTACCATGTGGGAGAGGGGGATCCTCCCTCCCCCCTTTGCGGTGTCCGCGAGGGGAGGGGGAGCTTCCCTCCCCCTTCTCGGCTTCGCCGCGGGGGAGAGCCACGACGGATGGTGCTTCCCCTTTGTTGCAGCTCCACTATAGGGGGAGGGGGAGCCTCCCCTGTAGTGGCAGTGGTTCACCGGGGTAAGTGGGAGCCTCCCTCTAATGCAGGTGTTTTTTTTAGATATATATATTTTTTAAATATAACAGTTATAATGTAATTTTTTTAAATGTAATTTTTTTTAAAAAAATTAATTTTATAATTTTGTTTTAATAATATATTAGTGTTGATCATTAATGTTGTCTCTAGATTTGCTATTGGAGAGTATTTCAAACTTTAGTTGTTATTACTGTTGATATCCGAGGCCGTTGGAGGAAGGTAATTGGCCTCCCTCCCCTGCAGTTTTTTTTAAGGTAATTTTTTTTTAAATAAACAGTTATAATGTAATTTTTTAAAATGTATTTTTTTAAGAAAAAATTAATTTTATAATTTTGTTTTAATAATATGTTAGTGTTGATTGTTAATGTTGTCTCTAGGTTTGCCATTGGAGAACATTTCAAACTTTAGTTGCTGCTGCTATTGATATCGAAGGCCATTGGAGGAATGTAATTGTTAATGTTTTTTTTGTATTTTTTACTTTTTATTATATAAATTTTTATACGGTAATGATAAATAATTTAGAATTTTTGGTAATGAAAAATGCAAATAAGTTAATGTATATGTTTGTATTATTTTGATTTCAATATTATCTCTTTCGTTTGTGATTTTTATAATAGTATTTAGTGGTGGATTTATTAATGTTACTAATTTATTA
The DNA here is from genome assembly GCA_037126225.1 of Dillenia turbinata. Lineage (NCBI taxonomy): Eukaryota > Viridiplantae > Streptophyta > Magnoliopsida > Dilleniales > Dilleniaceae > Dillenia > Dillenia turbinata. Next base: position 9,388,450 of record JBAMMX010000016.1, on the reverse strand, counting down.
TCATTTGCTAATTTTTATTTTTTATATAGACTTGTATTTGCTTGTACTAATGGTGTTTCATAAGATTGGATCATATTGTATTTTATTAAATAAGTTTTTATCTATCTAAAAAGTAATTGATTTGCTTGTTTTTCTAACATTTCTTTCTTCCATAATTCTTTTTAATTTAGTTTGTATGTATTCATCAATTGTTCAAACCAAGTTTTTCCTGATTGAAATTGTTTAAGATAATATCTTTAATTTAAATATTCATAATCATGTTCTTAATGTTTTGTAGCAACATTTATATAATGATTTCTAACTTGTGATGGAGTTGGTGAATTTAGTGGAGATTCATTATTTCCTAATGGTTCTAAAATAAGATTTCTATATCTCATTAAATTATTTTCTTCTTGTATTGATAGAATATGTATATATGTCATGTGAAAAAATATACAAAAATAAATTTAATTGTATTTTTATAAGTATGCATGTACTTATAAGTCGATAAGTGACAAATGACCCTCTTTGTACAATCACATATTCTATCAATGTAGCTGTTTATATATTTCATCAATGTAATCTGACTCTTTTTTTTTTTTTTTTACTTCAATCAAATAACTTTTGTTAATAATACTTTTTATTAATATTTTATAAATTTTAAATTTGTAAATAGGGAAAATGCAGAACGAAAGAGATTGGATGTATAAAAAGAATTTACTTGAATGTCGGGATTTAACTGATGAGTTTATTATTGGGTTGGAAAAATTTTTGGATTTTACTTGTACTAAAGTTGAGTCTATGGATGGGAATAAGTTAAGGTGTCCGTATAAAAAATGTCGTAATTGTAAATTTTTTCAATATGATAAAGTTAGGTAATATTTTTGTAATCTGATTTTACCCCGAATTACTATAATTGGATATGTCATGGTAAACCGTTTATATTTGATGAAGAGTATGGACGAAACATACAATTTTCAGTTAGAGAGAATCAAAGTTATTATGATCAATTGAATCCATATAAAATGATGGTAATTGATGCAACGGGTCAGAATTTTGTTCTCGAATTGAGCGAAGCAAGTACAAGTTTTGTTTCAACATTTAAACAAATGTATTATACTTAGGCATCACTATTGGAGGAGGTAGAAACAATAGGTATTGATGAAAATGCAAATAATGCAGTTTTTTATGTAATCAATTTCAGAAAATGTTGAGAGTTACATATGAAACTTTGTAGGCTGATTGTGATATCCACACTAAGTTATCTCTAACGGCAAGACTATTGAATGTCAAGATAGAGTATAATATGTTTGAGGATTATTTCAATGATTTTGTTCAAATTATTGAAGAAGTATTGTCTCGTGATTACATAATGTCCAATGATTTCTACAGTATTGAAAAACTTAGTTTTCTAATGGAAAGAATTGATGTTTACAGAGATTGTTGTATGTTATATCGGGGAGATGATGAAAATATAAAATTTTATAAATTCTGTAACCAATGTAGGTACAAAAGTACTAAGAGGTCGGCTCGTAATCAGCGACGTAAACTATACAAACAAATATTTTATTTGCCCTTAACACTTATATTACAAAGTCTTTATATATCTAAGGTCACTGCTAAACACATGACTTGATATGCAAATCATGAAACAGAAGAGGAACTAATGTGTTATCCTTTGGATGTAGAGACGTGGCAATATTTTGATAGAATATATTCTGATTTTGCAAAAGAGACTCAAAACATTAGGTTAGGTTTATGTGTTTTTGGGTTTGCTCCATTTGACAAATCAAGAAGAATTTATTCTTATTGGCCGATTATCTTAACTCCATATAATTTTTCACCTGGTATGTGCATGAAGATATCGTATATATTTTTTACATTGGTTATGCCTAGCCCACAAAATTTAAAAAAGTTAATAAATGTTTACATGCAATCACTGATTGCGGAGTTAAAATAACTGTGAGATAAATGTGTTCCTACATATGATATTCATACTGATAAGATATTTGTAATGAATGCTACTTATTTTTGAACCATAAATGATTTTTCAGCTTATGACATGTTATTGGGATATAGTAATGCTGGGAGTTTACGATGTTTGATATGTATGACGAGATCAAAGTCATTCAGACTGAAACATGGTAAAAAGGCGAATTATTTTGATTGTCATAGACAATTTTTACTATTAAATCATAAATTCAGAAGGAAGAAAAAGGAATTCACTAAGAATAGAATTGAAAGAACACATCCCTCGTTGAGATTAACTAGCAAACAAATTTGATATAGAGTGCTTAACTTTTCATCTGTTATTGAAGACCCACATAGTACAACACATAACTATGGAAGTACGCATAAATGGACTAAACGAAATATATTTTGGCATTTACTATATTGAAAGACTCATCTGATTCATCATAATCTCGATGTAATACATATCGAGAAGAATATTTTTGATAATGTTATAAATACAGTGATAGATATCACTGAAAAAACAAAAGACAATTTAAATGCAAAAAGAGATGCTTTCTTTGTAAATAACCCACACTTGATATTGATGAAAGTAGTAGGGGATCAAAACCGAAGGCAATTTATACATTGAATAAAGATCAGAGATAAACTATTTGTGAATGATTGAAATCATTGAGATTTTTTTATGGTTATGTCTCAAATACTGGGAGATGTGTCGATTTGAAAGAATACAAATTGATTGATTTGAAAAGTCATGACTATCATATATTTATGGAAAGACTAATTCTTAATGTTTTAAAGGAACTCTTACTAAATTTTGTATAGGGTGTAATTACGGAGTTAAACATTTTCCTTCATGATATTTACTCGACAGTGTTGAAACATTCACATATGGAGAAATTAGATAGAGATATTCATATCATTTTGTATAACATAGAAAGGATATTTCCACCATCATTTTTTTATTCCATGGAACATCTTTTGGTTTACTTGCTATATGAGGCCAAAGTTGCAGATTCCGTCCAATTTCAATGGATGTATTAATTTGAAAGGTGAATTTTTGATCTTCTATATTTCGTTTTCAATGCATGTCAAATGACTAATTTCATTGTATATTATTTTCTAATACACTTTATTTCATTACAATTATATTCATATATTATTTGAAGAAAAAAGTAAAAAATAGGGCACGTGTTGAAACCTTTATTGTTAATGCATATATTATGGAGAAAGTGACAACGTTTGTTTCATATTATTTTGAGCCTCACGTACAGTGCAAGAGATGGAGAGTAAGAAGAAATGATGAGAGTCCTATTGATCTCAGTTTGAAGTTATTCTCATTTTTTAACTACTTTAGTTGACTAAGTGAACCATGTAAGTGTAGATACTTAATTGGTCAAGAATGACAGATAGCCCATACATATATTTTATTGAACTGTCTAGAAGTGACGCCATATTTCAAGTTAGTATACATTTACTAATTGATGTATTTCTTGTGTCATAAACTTTTTGTGATAAAATTCATTTTCTTTAATGGTAGGATTTTTCAAAACTCATATTTTGAACTATTGACACATGAGTTTGATTGTTTCTGCGATGAAGAATTTGCATTATGGTTCAAAAAATATGTAAATTGACTATAAATTATTTACATCTTTGCTTTAAAACATATTAACACATTTACTTGACTTTAGATTCATGATAATCAAACTCAAGTTGAGCAAGAATTATTAATCCATCTGTCATGGTGTCCAAAATCAAGGATACGAATTTGGCCACCATATTTTATAAACGGATATAATTTTCATACTCAAGAATATGGAATCGGGAAAATTACAATGAATAATGAGGTTGTGTTCAGTCATTCAATCATGGAGGTGAAAATATGATTTTTATGGTTTGTTAGAAGAAATCCTAGAGGTAAAGTACCCGGAGCAGAATTACGGGTTGTTTTATTTATGTGTTAATGGTTTGACCCCGTCAAAGGGATGAATGTGCATCCACAGTTTAATTTGGTTGAAATAAATCATAAAAATTGTATAAAAGATATGAACTATTTGTGTTGGCACAACAAGCAATTCAATTATTTTATATATCATATCCCAGTTTGAAACGTGACAAAATTGATTGGTGGGCTATTTGTAAAACGAAAGTACGGAAAAAAAATTAAAGAACGTTAGGAAGATATAACATATCAACAAGAGGAAGTCGCCAATATATTTCAGATTGAGAAATATAATGTTCCTACATTACGATATCCTAGCGGAGTAGTGATAGATGTGGATCTAAGTAAAATTCATAAGGATGACGATGAAGAATCTAATTTTGAAATAGATGATGAGGATGAGGATGATGATGATGATGATATTGAAAATTCTAATTTTGAGACAGATGATGAGGATGAGAATGATAATGAGGACTTTGACTTTTGATGGCGGGTAAATTTTGTTCTCTTAATATAATAAAAATCTTATATTTATTTTCATATATAGTAATCTATTTTTGATGGCGGGTAAATTAATTTAGTGTTAATTTACAAATTTCGTTATTCAATTTATTGTCTATTTAGTGCCTTATGTTTCATTTTATATATTTCATTTGTTAATATACTGCCTTCTTTTCTATAGATCATTAGAGAGGATTTTTTGAAGTATTGGTGGCCTGTTATCACAATTAGTATGTCAATTTAAATATGGTAACTTTCTTCATGTATTCCATTATGTATATGATGAACATGCAATTTTTATTTATTTATCATTCTAACATTTGTAATTGACAGTTTCGACATGGTTGTCATAGATGAAATATTAATGGAAGATCACGCTCTTCACCATCACAATCCGTTTCAGCACCTTCGCAATCTCATTTTCTTTCTACTAATGTACCTTCGCCCCCTTTGGTTGCAACACCTTCCTATTCTCAACATATGACTAGTAATGTACCTTCGCTAGCCCCTTCGATTGTATCTTCGATCCAACATTCATATGTTGAGAGGGAAAACAGCTGAGAGATGATAGCCCCCTATAGAGATTCATAAATACTAAATTTTAAAATTTCATAATTATTATTTCTTTTATTTATAAACTATATGATTTTTTTAACTATTTTATTTATTTACTATTGTATGTTTGTAACTTTACAATAAATTTACAAATTTTATACATGTTATTTACGAGCTCAATAGAATAGTAAACAACCATTGGAAAGGGGTTTCAATGACTTTCACAAACACTTCAGAAAAAACAAAAGAGTTATGGTGGAGTGAGTTTAAGATAACTTATGCTATTCAGTTTATATAGGAAACTAGGTTTATAATTTTAATATAACTAATTATTTTTTTTCCATTGTAGCGAACATTCACTTGGAATGAAACTGAAGAGTTTGAAATAAGAAGACTTTTTTTTAAAAAAAATGTGGCGATCACATCTAACACATATTAAATCATGCAAAGACTAATGGAAGGAAGTCAAACTACATCACCGAAGAGAATTGAGACAGGATTGTGAATTTCTAGGAATCCGATGAGAGCAAACGAATGAGTTAACAGAATAAGAAAAACCGAGTTTATAATTTTGGAAAATCGTCTGTGACGTATGTTGGAGGTTCAATCAATATAGATGAATATAAAAATAGATCGGTAATTTTATTCAAATACCAATTATTTAATCTAATTCAATTATTTTTAAACTATTTTATTATTTCTAATAGTATTTTTTTAGGCTAAGGAAATGGGAACCGAGACACAATTTATAGACACTTTCACGTAGACATTTTAAAAAAAAAAAGACAAGACATGGAGCGAAGAGAGAGTTAGAGCAGTTAAGGTATGTAATTTCAAAATTTTTCAATTATTTTATAGACATTTTTAATATTAATTTGAATATATTGTGTTGAACCTACCATAATAATGTAGGAAGATGAATTTATTAGTTTAGTCTCTCCTAAATTTCTTTTCATTGCTTACTTGATTTTTTGATTCCTAATATATACTCTTCTATTTGATCATTATTAATCTAATTTTGGATATGGATAATGTCTTTGCACTCAATCACTATTTTACTATACTTAGCTACATTTTAAAAGATATCATTCCATTCAATAATTTCTAGTTTAAGCTATAAAAACTAAACATTCAACATGTCCACTTTGTACGATTTCACTTATATCTCTTGAAATATCCACTTCTCATTTATATATAATTTTTGTATAATGAATCACTTGATAGAGATTTTTTTTTCACAATTTTCAACTTATTCAATGATAATATGAACATTCATATTTAGATTCTATAAAGTAACATTTGTAGAAGTATTGCTATTTCTTTAAACAAGTTATATAGTCTCATGATTTATATTACTAGATTTTCAGAACAACTAAGAAAATAATGTAATAGATTGAATGCAATGTCATAACAATGAAAACATTTACATGCACATCCCTTTATCAAATTCGTCTTCAGTTCATAATTTTTTTTTAATATCAGTAGGGTAACGAAGACTAGATTTTTTATTTGCCTTCTTACACACACACACACACACACATATCTAATCCAGATTATATATATTTCTATTATATTGTTATTTTTAATTTTCTTTTAATTTTTCTCATGACAATGCAGGAGAGATATGATGAGTTTTACTGAGAAATTCGAGTGCTAGTGATGATACGAGCCCATTTGAGTCATTTGTTGATAGTATGACTCTATAGCTCGAGGTAACTGGTAGAGTAAAAGGGGTATTTGAGATGAGTTTTTTGAGTAGGACTTGCAAAATCATTGATCCATCTTCTTTCACCCCACCAGCAGTAAGGACAGAAATAATGCAATTGAATCAAGAGGTGAGCCACTTGAAATACCTACTAGTGCAAAGAGACAACAAAGTTCAAGAGGTACGCACACTACAAAGGCAAAGAGATCACGAATTGAATGAGCGTCGCACACAACACATGCACGAATTTAACGAGTTCTGTGCATAACAGATGTTAATCATGCATCATCTTCAGTTAGCCTCCGCTCAAAATCAGATTCCTATTTCTCTATCTCCTAGTGATAATGCTCGTGATGTTAATGTTATATTCGATGATGTTGATGATGGTGGTGCTTGAGATTGTTTATTGTCATTTGATGGTTATATTTGAACATGGTTACTTTAATTTTTGTGATTGTTGATATTATGATTGTTGTTGATATTTGAATATTGGGATTTGAAGTTGTTGTGCTTCTTTTCGATATTGCTGTTATTGTTGTTGTTGTAACGCCGACTCCGCGGTACCGTACTTTTGTACTCTCGTTCCTAAATTAAATAAAATATTCCTCAGTTTATATATATAGAGAGAAATTTTTAATTTTATTGATTTTCGATTTTGGGGTTTCTAAATTTAATTTTTGGTATATTCAAAAGTATCCATATTCCAATTCGTGATGTGAAGAATATATTTTTCAATTATTAATTTAATTATTTACTCAATTATCTATTTATAAAAATATTTATCTAAATAAAAATATATATAATATTACAAAAAAAATTATATTCCAAATTAGAATTAGGGTTGGAAACCCTAATTCTTCTCCGCCTCTTCGTCTCCCTCTCCCGCGGCTCTCTTTCTCTCCCCGTAGCCGCTCTCTCTCTCGCTTTCCTCCGCCTCCTCCACCGCGCTCGTCCGCTGGCCGTCACCACCAACCACCGTAGCCACCCTCTTATTCTACCTCCCTCTCGGTCTCACTCTCTCTATCGCTCTCTTTCCCTCTCTATCCCTCGCGGTCTCGCGATTCAATCTCTCCTCCACCCGACTTATCGCCACCGCCGCCTTCTTCCTCCACCACCGCTGTCTTTCCCCCTCTCTGCCTCTCTCTATCCCTCTCTCTTTCTTTCTACCTCTCTACCGCATCTCTCTCTCTCGTGTTCTCTCGCTCACTCAGTCGCACTCTCTCCCTCCCCCGCGCCTGTGACGGTCTCTTACGGGGTGCTTCGACCGCCTATTCTCTCTCTCTCGCGCGCGGCAACCCTACTCTTCTCCCTCTCGCACGCGCGACAGCCCTTGCCTCCCTCCTCTGTTCGACCAACAGAGCACTGCTCACTGTTGTGAGCCTTTGGCGATCATCGCAAAGCTCCAAGCCGGTAGTGCAGACCCTCGAAGAGCCCTAGGCCGCCTGCAAACTCCATTCTCTGCGTAAGTAAGGATGAGTTACTTCTAGGATTTCGATATCTCTCGGTGATAAAGCTAAATTTATGAACTTTGCTATAATTTGGAAGCATTGCAGGATCCTGGACCGAGTTTTAGGCATACGGATGCTAGGATTGCAAGCTGCGAAAACCCTAAGTGAGGGATTTCTAACCTATTCGATTTATTTGGACGAATTTAGGGTAGATTAGAGTAAGAGTGTATTATATATGTCAGGATGAATGTTAGAAATAGAGTTGAAATGTGTGTTTGACGTTATATGTAATTAATTAGATTTAGTATAGAATTTTATACGAATTAAGCTGTTTCGGATGATAGAATTGAGTTAAATTGATTTAAATGGTTTCTCTTAGAGTTTAATTTGACGTATGCATGAAAACAGTCGGAATTTGAGATTTGAGTTTAAGGATTTATGCAGTCTTTTTATTATAAATTGTCCTGCGTATAGGAAATCAAACTACAATTCCCGTAATATGAAAATAGGTTTCAATACCTTTAAGATGACATATGGTTTGAAGAAATCGGATAAGAATTGAAAAGTGTATGAATTTTCAAAGATTTTTCTAATTTATATAGAATTTATGTATTTAGACTTGTTTTCGATTTTGAACGATTTTAGATTTGAATTTAGCTTGATTTTGATTTGGTTATTTACTTATTAATGGAATGAAAATTGATGACATTGGAGTTTATTCATAAATTGGAGAATTAAGCTTTGTACAAACTTAGGGAAAATGATAAACCCTAAGAATAATTGGAAATCTGATGATTATTGTGATAATTTGATTAGGTTGATCTTGTTGGAGACTCGAGAAGTCAAATTCGGATTTATTTTAGAAATTGGGAGTGATTACCCTCCCTGGCAAGTGAGTGGGACCCTAATCTCTTGCATGAAAAAGTGAAAATCTGATTTTACCGTGTTTTAAACAAAACATGTTTTTGATATGCATTGTCTCAACGTATGAAATTGAAATTCAAATCTGTTTTGTGATTATTGGAGTGTCGTACTTATGTTTTCCACGATTATGCATCTATGTTTGAAAAGAAATGAAATTGTGCCATGATTTGAGAAACGAAATGTTTGCTATTCGACCATTGCATTGGTTTGTTGAATTTAAATGATTTCGATGAAATTGTATTTGGCACACAGATTTGAATTGTTTTGAGGATATGATCAGATGATTTGGCTATGTGGGTTGGATGCCTACTAGCTTGAGATGATATGATGATATGGCATTATTTGATTGATTCCGTAGCTACGAATGGACTTTGTAGAGGCACGGGTTGCCGGGATACGCTTCTGCAGGAGATATGTGCAAACGTCCAATTATATTTAGTCATAGGCGTGGCCGGTTGAACTCTCATCGGGGGAGGACGTCTATCCATCACCGTCTAGCACCACACGTGGTCCTATTGACGAGCATATATATATTCATAGGCGCAGCCGGTTGAACCCATATTTGGGGGAGGACGTGTGTCCATCACCTTCTAGCATCGCAGGTTGACCTATTGACGAGTCTGGGTAAGCAAGGGCTAAGTCCACGGCCAACGTCGGGATAGAGAGCTACTTTTGAAACACTTTGCATAATAAAACCCCCGATGCGCCTGTCCCAGGTCATGGTTGACCTTTGCTAGGATCCTTTCGGCTTGCTCTATGATCTACTTGATTTTAAATGGATGCATATATGTATGATATCATATGAATGATTAAATGAGTTCATTTTATTCGAAAATATCATGATTTACTGTGAAATTGAATTATTGGTTATGAATGATATTATTTGACACTCCAATATTCACCTATACTATTAGTACTTGAGATTAATCCCCTCACTCACTGAGTATCCTCCCATAGATACTCACCCCTCTTCTTTCCTCCCTCAGACAGGATTGTTGTGCTGGAGCGATACTTCAGAATTTAGAGATTTTGACGGATCTGGTTGTTCTTGACGGTGAGACTTAAGTTTAATTTGAAATACAGATTTTCTCACTTTATTTCGACCCTGCGATATCTTGTTGAGGTCCGTAGTTGGCCGTGTACTTATTTTGGGATGACTGTATAATTTATATATATTTATTTGTGAAACTCTCATATTTCATTTGCATTGAGGTGATTGTACGTATTTGAATGTTACTTGGGAAATTTGTTATACATTTGTATAAATTTTGGTCCGCTCGGTGTGGCGGCTGCTCATGCTCTAGTTGGACCTGACAGTAGAGGTCTGTGGTTAGGTCTGCTAGAAATTTTATAGCCTTGCGTTGTTCTGAATGTTGGCTGTGGGAATTTGTTGATTTTGGAAAGGCCGGGATAGCCATTTATTTATTTTACAGGATGATTCTGAATTTCACAGGTTTAAACAGGTTATTTGTATATGGGAGACCTCCGATTTATGGGGAGGTTATGCCCGATTTTCTGTAAAAATACAGCCAGCATTCAGGGCAATGGGCGGTTGTTCATGATTCTGGTTCGGGGCGTGACAGTTGTGCTTTTTTTTGATACTGCTGTTGTTGTATCTCTTGATAGTGTTAAAATGATTAGTTATCGTTGAATTCTTAGTTGATTGATCTTCTTGAATGGTTAGTTACATGGATGAGTAGAGACAGCAGAAATTTAATGTTGATGATTGTTGATGACAGTTGGATGGTTAGGTGATGATGATGTTAGATGAACAGGTACAAAAACAGGTTATATAGGGAAAAAATGGTCCAAATATGTCAAAAAAATTTATTTTTATCGTAAAAATTTCAAATTCATCACTAAATTGGTCTCTAAATTCAATTTAGCGATGAAAAAAATTCTGTCACTAATTTTGCGATGAAAACAATTAGTTGTAAAATTCATCTCTAATTTCTAACGAAAATAATATTTGTAGCTAAATATTTCCAACTAATTATTTTTTGTTGCAAAGTTTGCAACAAAATATTTCATTGCAAATTTTGCGACGAAAATTAATTTTATTGCAAATTTTGCAACGAAATTATCTTTTGTCATCAAATTCGTCGCTAATTTACGAAGAAATATTTATTTGTGGCTAATATTTGAGAAGAATTTTGCAATAAAAAATCAATGAAAAATATTTTGTTGCAAAATTTGTAACGAATAGTGAAATTTTCGTCGCTAATTTTTGAAACGAGTTATTAATGACGAAAATAATTCTGTCGCTAAATTTATTACAAATTTTTTTTGACGAATTTTTCTCAAAAATTTGTCCCAAATTTCATTGCAAAAACGTTGTTTTTTGTAGTGAAGGGGGACAAGCTTTGGGTTATGAAAGTAGAGAATGAAAATGGAAATCTTTATTGATATATCTTATAATTGTGTTTAGATTAAGCCACAACTATTCATGATTTGGTAATGATTCATGATGTTATATAGAGTTAAAAAATTTTATAGAATTGTGTTTTTTTTGGATAATCGGATCTCCAATATTGTTGCAATCTTTGTGGTAAGTGAGTGCTTGTTACCAAAATACTATTTGACTCGGATTTTCTTTTCATAGTTTTGAAATATAGGAAGGGATTTTCTATTGATTGTTAGAGTTGAAACTAGATTTGAAAGTTAGAAAAATAGGAGAACTTACTTGGAATTCAATGGAAGACTTACTTGATTACTTTAACTTCACTTTTTTTTTTTTTGCTTACTTGTACACAAATGAATCACCCAAAGCTATTTGAGTCTTCTTTCGAGGTGGAGGAAAGTTTTAGGCCTTCATTACATGTGGTCCTAATTCATCCTTCTAGATTTTTCTACTAGACCTCCATTACATGTGGTCCTAATTCATCATTGTAGATTTTTTCTATTTAAATATCTAAATTATTGCTATCTAATTATATCTTTTATAAATCCCGGAGAAATCTAAAAAAGTGTAGCAATTTTAATGCTCATCCTTGGTGCACTTTTCAGTCACTCCAAACATGCTTCACAATGTCCTAGACCTTGGTATTGGTAATGCCTTAATCTGCAATCTGTTTATTAATCTTGTAATATTGTAACTCTATCTCTTTATTCATCATTACCTCTCATTGATATTTGATTGCAATGTGCTTTGTCCTATTATGGAATATTGGATTTATAGTTACTGCTATTGTTGACTTGTTATCACAAAGTATTATGTGAGAGTTTCTCCAATGTCTTTTAAAATTATTCAGAACCATATCGCTTGACTTGTCGTCCTAGCTACTGCAATGTATTCTGTTTTGGCTGATGACTGTGTGACTATATCTTACTTCATTGAGGCCCAAGAGAATATACCAGATCCTATATTGTAGGCATAGCCTAATGTACTCTTCACATCATCCACAAATCCAGTTTAGTCACTGTTAATATAGCCAACTAGTCTTAAATCTTCTAATAGCATGTACCATATGTCATAGTCTTCGGTTCTCGAAGATATTTGAGTATTCTTTTTGTAGCTCCGTAGTGTACTTGACTTAGGTTTTGCATGAATCTGGAGAGTATACTCGTAGCATACACAGATATAGTAGACTTTTAATGAGACTTTTGTATCTCAAGCCATTTGCTAGTTGTGACCCATCATTTTTTTTGGCATCTTCTCATTAGTGACTAATAGCGTAGCCATTATTTTGCAATTACTCATGTTAAATTTTTTTAATAGATTCTTCATATGCATTTTTTTTTACAAATAAATATGCCTTCCTTTTCTTGGCTTATTTTAATCTTGAGGAAGTAGTGCATCATGTCCAGATCTATCATCTCAAAGGTCTTCATCATATCTTCTTTGAACTCTTGTATCCTATAGATTAGATCATCTACATATAAGAAAATAATGAGAGTATCATTCATCCTTGGTTTTTTATGTATGGAGTTGGCCTTAGAAGTATGTTTTAATCTATAGGGTGTCTTCTTTAACTTCAACAACTTCTCTTCTTATCCTTTAGCTAAGAACCTCGATGGTTGCTCAACATAGATCTCTTCTTCTAGGTATCCATTCAGAAATGCTGACTTTACATCCAGTTGATAGAATCTCCACCCTTTCTGTACTACTAGAGCTATCAATACTTAGATTATGTTTAATCTGGCAATTGGTGCAAATGTTTCATTGTAGTCGATTCTAGGTAACTGAGAATATCCCTTTGCTACTTATTCTGATTCATATTTTTGAACTTAGGTTTCTGGGTTTACCTTTACTTTGTATACCCATTTTGACTCTAATGATATCTTTGTTGCTTGGATGATTAGTCAACTCCCATGTTTCATTCTTCTCAATCATTTTGATTACTTCTTTTATAACTTTTAACCAAATATCTTGTGTTGTGTCTTTTCAAAGCTTGTAGGTTCCATTGCAACAAAGTTGAAGGACTCATATATTTTTGATAATGGCCTAGTTTTCCTTGAAAGGGATTCTGATGAATAGTTTTCTACTTGATATGATTGTATTGATCTTGGATTAGTCGACGATCTTAGTGACCTTGGTGTTAAGTGAGAGCTTTCTACTTTTTAATGTTTTCTTCTATACAGATCTCCCTTCTTGGGGCCAAAATGTTTTACTTCTCAACTTCTTACTCCTCCTAGTTCCATACTATGTTTTTGTCAAAGTCAATGTCTCTACTTATCATTAACTTTTGTGTCTTTGACTGCTCGAGTGTGTGTATAGCAGATACTTCTAAATGCTCATAGATGTCGTGCCAATGGCTTTCATACGCTCCAAACTTCTATTGGTGTCTTATCTTGAAGTGACTTGGTTGGGTATTTATTGAGTAGGTAGGTTGTAATATTCACTGCTTTTGCCTAGAACAACTTAGGCATCTTTTTCTCCTCAAACATAGATCGGGCCACCTCTATTATTGTGCAATTTTTCCTCTTGGACACCTCGTTTTGCTCCGGTACATATCTAACAGTGGGCTGATACTATATTCCTTCATTTTCGCAAAATCTGTCAAATTGCTTCGACGTTTATTCCTTTCCTCGATTGCTTCGTAGTACTTTAATTTTGTAATTACTTTGTTTTTCAACAAAGTTTTTAATCTTTTGAAGATGTCGAATACTTTTGGCCTTTCTCGTATAAAGTATACCCATGCCATTGTGATATAGTCATCAATGAAGAGAATAAAGTACTTACATTTCTCAAAGGTCAGCATCCTCATAGGTCCACACTCATCGGTCTGAATCAACTTTAATGGTGCCTTAGCTCTCCAAACTTAGCCTAAAGGGAATGGTTTCCTCTTTTGTTTCCCAAGGAGACAACCTTTGCAGACTTCTTTTACTCCTTTGATAGTCGATAAATCAGTTATCATGTTTTTCTGCTTTAGTAGCTTCAATCCATGGATGTTTAGATGACCAAGTCTCTTGTACCATAGCACTAATTCATCTATTTGAGATTTCATGGCAACATTTGTAGCATAGCACTACTGGATAGGAAAATTTCTTTGGTGTTGCATTTTTACTTTGACAATCCCTATGCCTTTATCCCATTTATTGTAGATGGTGCAAGAGTCTCCATTGAATAATAGGGAATACCCTCTCTTTATCATTTGAACTATACCTAATAGGTCTGTCTCTAGACTAGGAACTAGTAGAACATGCTTGATAAAATGAGTGCCTTTTCTTGTCTCTACTATAGTTGTTCCTTTACCTTCGACTAGTACTAAATCTCCATTTCCAAGTCTAACTTGAGACTTAACCATCATGTCAATGTCTAGAAATATATTTTTGTTGCTTGTCATGTCATTATTGTAACCACTATCTATGTACCATTTATCTCTTTTTTCTTCATATGCAGTATGACAAGTATAGAATAGATTGCTGTCCATATCTTCACCTTTAATATAGTTAGTGTTGACAAAATTAGGTTTATGATCAAAATAAGAAAATTTAAGTGAAAATTAATTTTGGAAATGATTTGAAAATAATCTAAAAATTGGGCTGAATTAACATTCTGAACGACAAACCTATAGTAGCAGATAGTCAATCGTCACATGTACAGATGGCCAGCTCGTAAAAGTCCAGCGACTGACCCGTTGAGCTTCAACTGTCGACCATGAGCACGTGCAGTCGACCCGTAGTGTTCATTCAACCGATTACATGGGAGCAAACGCGCTCAAGTAGCCGACCACAAGCGTGTGCAGTACTCAAGCAATCGACTATGAGTACGTGCAGTCAGCCCACTGTGCTCGAACAGTTGACCATGAGCACGAGTGGTCAATCCGCTATGCTTAAGCGGTCGACTGTAGGCTTAAGCGATCTGCCCACTAAGCCTTAGGAGGAGCAAAGTATTACTCTGGTCGATCGGACCAAATCATAAGCTAACCCACCAAACTCCAACAATCAACCTGTCAAACCCAATAGTTGATCCGTTCTCTCCTATCACTCAACTACCAAACTCAAGCAGCCAACCACTGAGCTCAAGCGACCAACCACGAACATAAGTGGCTAACCTACTGTGCTCAAGCAAGGGACTGTGTACACAAGGGGTTGATCAATTGTACTTAAACGGTTGACTAAAAGCTCAAGGGGATGACTCGCAGAGCTTCAGGATGAACCCATCTTCTCAAGTTTGGCTCACTCATGAGAATGACGTATACTTTAACCATTTGTTTAACTCCTCAAGATTGAATTGCATGTACTTTGAATATTTAAAATTGGATAATCTTAGCACTTCGACCCAAACTTAGCTTGCAAAGCACATAAGTCAACCAATACTTACACTCATGTCTCAACAATTTAGGATGTTTAAATTTGAATCAACCAACATACATTCAAGTCAACCCCAAAATGTAGACACATGCTGAGAACTAACAAGCTATTTGTAGGGGAAAGCAATTCTTTTTTTTTTTTGAGACAGAAAGTGCTCATTAAAAAGAAATAAAGAAGTCTCTTATTGGCTTAAATATAGTAATGAGTAAAAGCATTTATTGAGAATTGACAGAAATATTGAATCAGGTTGGTGAAGAGCATTAATGATAAACATTTAAATTTACCTACTAACTCAACGACTCTCTTCAAATCTTATAAATAAAGAAGTTAAGAAGGAAGAGAAGAAAGGGCGCGCAATTAAATGAACTTACAACATACACATCGAGTACTCTATTTCTCAAACATCACTCTCTGTTCTTCATTTTCTTATCCTTTCTTGAGTGTAAACTCTTGTAAGCTTAAATCTCATTACATCTGAAAATTGAAGTCTCATTGTCTATAACATTATTATTCTCTTGTACTAAAAATTTCAAGAATTGTTGAGAGATTAATGGTCTGGGACTTAGAGAGAGAAAGTCATTTTGGGTAAGGTTGGAAAGTTAGTGTTTGAGGAGAAACATTGTAGTAGGTCTAAGTTGAACCTGTAATCAAGTTTGTACTTGGTCGGGTTGTCGAATCCCTCAAATTAATACTGATTTTCCCCAATACAACAAACTGTAGCAATAGTGGTTACCAGGTCGAATCCCAAGGGAACTAATTAACTTAATCTCCTAGTTGATGTTAAAAATAAAATTGGGGGTTTTCAAATAAGTTGTTAAAATAACAATTACCAAATAAAAGTTAATAACCTAAAAATAAGAAACAAATCAACAATGCAAATTCTAAAATTTAAGGAAAAGAATCAATTCACAAAACTCCGATCCAAGGGTTCATATATTCGATTGTCTCATTGATCATTGGTTAAAATATTATTCTTGCGATTCAAGCATTTAACCTTAGATCTATTAGGATAGCCGTAATAAATCTTATGTTTTCCTAATTTAATCGACCAAACTCAGCATCTAATCGAAACTTATCATTAACCGACTGGGCACGATAGCGTTCCATATCAATATAATGATAGCATTACGTTATGTGAAAACAGTTAAACTAAAATATAAATAATTGGGATAACCACAATTACTCAATTTTGTTTCATTGATTCTCTAGGTCAATTGAATATCGGTAAAAGACCCATAACAAAATAACCTAGTTACTACTTGTACCATTCGTTCATGACAATTACAGATCACTGAATTCCTGGATAGCAATGGAAAAACTAATATTGAATTAAATTGTCAGATTAACCAATATTAGTTTTCCCTAAAATTAAATCAAGAATCAACGAATACTTGAATAAAAGCAAGAAATTAAATTTAGAACATAACCTCACAATGAAGAACAATCGATTAAAATTCCCCTTGAATCAGAAATAAAAATTAGCCACACATGGTGGTAAGTATCATCACAAGATAATCAAAATAAGAAAAAGAAAATATATTCCTAAAGAAAATAAAAATAAAAACCTAAAATGGAGAATGACCCCATTTTTTTCCTGTAGCCGTCTCTTGCTTTTTTTCTCCTCAAGAATGCAATAGCGTCCTGTGTGTGGAATAAAATGGCTTCCCTCCTGCAGCCGTGTGTGGAATGAATAAAAGGGTTCTCTCCTGCAGCCGTGTGTGGAATAAATAAGGGAGGGGGCAGCCGCCCTCTTGTAAAGTTTTTGGAAAGATTTGTTATCATATTTTTCTTCCTCTAGACTTCTAAATCAATTAGAAGTCTCCAAAATTAGGAGATTACAAAAGTTCACTCCTACTAAAAAAAACAGATTTTATTAAAAATAAAAATACTACTAAAATGTTGAATTAAAATTCAAACTCCTCCTCTTCAAAGCCCAATAAAGTGTCTTGACCCAATTAACTTCAAAATTGCTTCATTAAGCCCAATGTGCTCCAAATCTTCAAACCCAAACTCCTAAAATGAAAATTCAATAAAACCAATTATTAGAGCACTAGTCAATGCAAAATTAACACATAATAATAACAATAAAATCAATAATTTTGCACATTATCAATACTATTGAAAAAATAGTGAAAAATCCAAAAGTGTGTTTAAGAGTGGATGTAACCGATTTGATGGAACCACTATAAAAATTTCATGTGCCCTGTCTTGTGTTATCTCTTCATTTTTATCTTCATTGTGAGTACTCTGTTTTTCTTCATTCTTCAACCCATTCATTTACCAATCATTTTCAATAAAATGAAAAACTTACAAAAATTCTTCACAAATTGTGACACAACCTATTCACCCTCTCTAGATTGTATTTCAGTTAGCTTGATATTTTTTTTCTTGAACCTACAATCTTTTTTCGATGTGACCAAACCTCTTGTAGTTTTGGCACTATGTCTTTCCTTGGTGGCAACGATGATGAGATTTAAATTAATGCAATTTTTTGTGGTCAATTTCATTATATTTTTAATGGAATATTGCACTAATTAGAAATTTTATAATAAATTGTTCAATTAGATTGTTGAAGAGTTGACAGAGGAAAATGAAGGAAAATTTATAACAAATTGAAAGAAGTGCTGAAGATGGAATTTTCTACAAGAAGAAAGTTTTAAATTGATATATTTGAAGATTTCTATATATTGGGAATTTGCCTTATTATCTCTTGTACCAACCTAATGTTAGGAGTTTCATTTTTATTTTCTCAAGTTATACGGTATTTTTTTTTTTCATTAGTAACTTATTTTGAATTTTAGAATATTTTTTTATTTGAGAATTTTATTTAGATTAGGTCACTTCTCTCTTAAGAGAGAGAGAGAAAAAAAGAAAAAGACTTTTAGGGCAACAAGAATAAGGAAGCCAACAAGGACTTCACTATTCATTCCATCATTCTCAACAAAAGGAATGCAGTTGCTGCTCGTCCTTTCTCTCTTCATAGAACATTTTTTTTTATTTTTTTAGGAATTTAAAAGACATGATTTTCACCATGAATGATTAGTTTTCTTTTTCTGATTCAAGGGAAATTTTCATTCGAGTGTCTTTACTATGAGGTTATGTGTTTAATTTAATTTCTTGTCTTTTTAATTCAAGTATTCGTTGATTTTTGATTTATTTTATATGAAAGATTGATATTGGTTAATCTGACAATTTAATTCAATATTATTCTTTCTATAGTTATATAGAAGTTCAGTGATCCGTAATTATCATGAGTGAATGGTACAAATAGTAAATATGTTATTTATGGTTATGAGTCTTTTACTAATATTCTTATTTAACCTATGGAATCGATAGAACAAAATTAAATAATTGTGACTATCCCAATTATTTATATTTTGATTTAACTGTTTTTACATAACTTAATGCTATCATTATATTGATATGGAACGCTACCATACCCAGTCAATTAATGATAAATTTTGATTGGATGCTGGGTTTTGTTAATTAACTTAGAAAAATACAAAATTTATTACGGTTATACTAATAAATCTAAGGTTAAATGTTTAAATTGTAAAATAAATATTTTTAACTCATGATTAGTGAAACAACTGAATGTGATGAACTTTTGGATTAGAGATTTGGTAGATTGAATTTTCATTTGATTTTTGTTATTTTGCATTGTCAATTTAGTTCTTATTTTTAAGTTGTTAATTTTTAGTTTAGAAATTTAATTGATAAATCCCCCAATTTTTATTTTGACATTAAACTAAGAAATTAAATTAATTTAGTTCTCGTCGAATTCAATCTGATACCACTATTACTACAAATTTGCTTGCATTGGGGAATCGGTATTAATTTTGAGGGTTTCAACAACCCGTCAAACAATCATTTTCTAAATGACTAGTTTTCTTGCAAATACAGCACGATAGATATTTTTCTTTTTCTCTATTATTTTGCAAAACTATTTATAAAATTTTCCAAAAATCTTCTTTCGTTATTTCTTAATTTTTGAGACCTTATATTTAATTTCAACTAAAAGCCATTTTCTAATGTGCCCTCGTCTCACCTAGTCGGTCTTTCATCATAAACTTCTAGAGAGCCAATTAGTTCTGTCCCGAAAAAAATAGATAAATTTTGTTCCCTCAATGGTTGTTACTATTGAATCATATTTATTAATGACAATAACTAATTTTTTTTTAACTACCCTTTTGTGCTATATTTTCTCCATAAGCTCTCATCTAAGTAACCACTTTATTTACTTCAATATTCTAATCCTTACTGGTCTCAAAATCTCTCATTTTAACATTCTCGAAATCTCTCCTTAAAGTTTGGAGTTTCCACAAATTGAATGTCATAGAGTGCCATCCAATCCTTCTTCTTATCTTCCTTTAACTTCTTTTATTGTTTCATAGATAACATAGATAGATCTTCTGGTATAGTGACGCTGTTTTCAATAGTATCCCATAATCATTGGGAAAAGAAATGTATCGAAATTGGAACTTGATTTGAATGTAGCCATAGAATTATAGACTAGTTGATTTTGCCTGGTATATGACAGAAAGAAGGCTACGATATCTTTGATAATTTTGAAATATAGGATGAGATTTTTTATTGATTGTTGGAGTTAAAACTAGAATTGAAATTTAGAAAAAGAGGAGAATTTACTTAGAATTCAAAGAAATATTTTCTTGATTTAGATTTTTTTCTTGTACACAAATGAACCACACAAAACTATTTATAGTTTCCATCGGAGGTGGAGGAAGGTTCTATGCCTCCATTACACGTGGTCCTAATTTATCCTTCTAGATTTTTGTATCTAAATATCTAAATTATTGCTATCTAAGTATACTTTCTATAAAATCACAAAGAAATCTAGAAAAATGTAGTAATTTTAACATCTTCCATCTCTTAGTAACTACTCTCGAACTTTGAGAAGATATGGATTCATTGAGCCCGATTTGGTTATGTTTTGGCATCTTTGACTTCAATTGCCTCATGTTCATCACCGTCACCATGGTCCTATGATTTTCTTGCAAAGATTATGCCCATATTAAAGCTGGATGCTGCTGGGCGGAGGCTAACCAACAAGCTGGACACTGCATAAAGTATTTAGATTACAGGTCCTGTGCTGTGTTGTGGA
This sequence comes from Dillenia turbinata, assembly GCA_037126225.1. Classification (NCBI taxonomy): domain Eukaryota; kingdom Viridiplantae; phylum Streptophyta; class Magnoliopsida; order Dilleniales; family Dilleniaceae; genus Dillenia; species Dillenia turbinata. The sequence continues at coordinate 9,367,544 of JBAMMX010000016.1, read as the reverse complement.
TCTTGATAAATTCCACCCCCCTAATAAAAAGGGCAAGAGGACTCTCCCAATTTGCTGAAATACTAGAAACCATACAAAGTCTAGCTCCCCATTTCTGAAAGATATGGAAATTTCTCTCTCTCTCTCTCTCTATATATATATATATATTAAGGAATATGCTCATCTTGATCTACCCGACAAAAGCCTCTCATTTTGCAAAAACCATTCAAAGTCATCCTTCCCACTTCCGAAAGATATGGGAATTGGGAAGCTCTAAAAAGGTGAAACCCTTTGGCTGTCAATTTGTGAATTCTTCCTTTCAATTATCTGTTATTTAACTTATTTGTTTATTACTTTTTTTTTCCCAACATTGTAACTTGCAAGAAATAATAGCACAAGTCATTTTATTTTCCTGGAAACAATGCAATTAATATGATAAATACTTTTCATCTTAAACTTTCTTCTCTCTTTTCTACAGTAACATGTCCCTATAACTTAAGATTCTATTGTCTCTTGTTACCTCCAACATTTCCTTACTGATACATACCCCAACTTAATTTCTTTTATTATATCGAGATTTAAATCTGAAATCACCGAATTGAGAAAATGGTTGTAACTACTAAACCGTCTTCAAGGATGTTAAAAACTTAATTAATCTCTATTTTGTAGATAATTTTCAAATTATTTCTGCTCAAATGATTTAATCAACTATATTATTGCTACTTGTCAATGTCACCTCAACATTGTGTCCAAATTATTTCTAATAAAGAAGATTTGATCAACTTGTGTCATCTTAAAATTTATTGATTAAACTCCCTCAAATCAAAATAGTCTGAAAGAGATTTTGATGAAAATTATTTATATTTTTAACTTTATAAAAAAAAATTTTGAACAATAAATAAATAAATACTAAATATTATCTATCGTTCTGAAGGCATCAATAGGTTTAAATGGTGTGATTTTCATAGTAGTTGAAAAAGTTTTTAAGTTCAAACTGTGTTTCTAAATAATTTTTCAAGAGAACAGTCTAATGGTTACAATCCCCCTCTCTCAATCCAATAATCTTAGATTCAAATCTCGATATAATAAAAAAAATTAATTAAGGGTTTGTTCTTGGGGGGACTACATTAGCTATTGGACCATGATGCAGGACCTTGCAATTTGAATTTTGTCCAAAAGTGAAATCACAAAACAAGGTCCATATATCATGGATTTTCTGTCACCTTATGCCGTATTTAGACCGTTCATTTTTTTTTTAAGTAGTAAACAGTTCTGACTTTATAATTTAGTTCTTCATTTACTTAATTTTATGATTTTCCCCTTTTGGGTCATCTTTTTATGACTTATTAATGTTTGACAATGCTAAGCTTTTAATGCCCCTATGTTCCTTGAACGCAAAGGAACACTTTCATTGGAAGAAGGGTCTACAAAATTTTGCTCTTACTTGTACCCAAAATCTCTCTCTCTCTCTCTCTCTCTCTCTAAGCAAACACTTTCCCATGTCAAACTTGTTCCACATTTCTTGCGCAAATCCACTTGATTCAAGCTGTCAAATTTTCTGAACTTTATTTTCTAACAACTCATTTTCTCACACACACACACTCTCTCTCTCTCTCTCAACTACATTTCATCTCTCCATGCAATCATTTCTCTTATATTATCTTCTCTCTTCCTATGGCTCTCAGAGTCACAAACTACTTGAGACTAATTCTCTGGTTCTCTCTTCTCCTCTTGCTGTTCAATTCTTGCTGTTTCATTCCAAGAGCTAGCAACATAACTAGTGTTCATTTGTCTTTTAATCATCATACATGGGCAAACTGGAAAGTGTTAGTGACCAAATATGACTTCACCCCGTTTATAAACCATTGGAAAAACCGGGCCGTGGAGCCCGATCCAGTTGGCGACCAGGTTGACCCGCATTACGGAGCAGAGCAAAGGCTTGTCCCAACTGGTCCAGACCCCTTACACCATTGAGGTTTTCTTCCCTTTTTTTTTTTTCCTTTTTTTTAATGCTTTACGATGCTATATAGTCATTTTCATATTACAAACTATACAATGATGTATTGAGATTAATGGAAAATTTGTATCAATTAATTAGTTACACAATTCCCACTTCCCATTCCTAGAAAAATTCTTATTCAGATCAGATCAACAATATAATTTTTAGTAAATTATTGTGTATGATTTTATTTTATTTTTTAAATAATAGGTACTTACTTGATATGACTATGTCTCATCCGTTGTGCTTTTTTCTCTTTTTCGATTATCAAGGGAAGCATAATCTTAGAAAGGAGAGAACTCAAACTTGAACCTCTAGCTAAGAATAGTCCCTAAGACCAGCTTTTTGATTCCTTCCGATGGGCCCAAATGAAATGATAAATCTCTTTTCAGGATATTGCAAAAGTTTTTGATCGAAAATGTAAGAGTATGTCATACGTATTGATCTTGTTTGATTGAGAATAGCTGTGAAGGCACGGCATTGCATTGCGGGGAAATGCAGGCTATGGTATATAGCAGATACACAGACACTGGGAGTAAGGTTTTTATTGAGATTGCTTAATGCAGAATTCCCTGAAGAGGGTTTAATGCCCTATCCATGTGCACTAACACTTATACGTGACCACAAGAAAACACATTTTTTGGATGGGAGTGTTGACCTAGATGTACACCATCATGGGGACAGAACACAGGAGAAAATGTAGAGTAGAGAGCAATCTTAATTATAAAAAGGTTAAAAGGTAAAATAGTCCTTATTTTGGTTTGGGATTTCTTATTAATTTTTCTGGTTTTGGGATTTGAATACCAAGGTGCCATCTTTTTATTTTTTTTTTCCATATCATTTTAAAACTATTATCATGAATAATGATTTTACTCTCTATATAATATCAATCTAATGAATTTTAATTATTTGTTTATTGAAATAGGAGATCATTAATAAATGTATTGGCATGACCAATAAAACACAATGGAAAATAGTTTACAAAAAGAAGCAAGTCTAGGGTTTTGCCATTTAAGGATGTGGGTGAACGGCCAAATCAAAGGATACTTTCCAAACATGTGTAAGCCACATTTTTATGTTGGGGAGTCCCACATTCTCTCTCAAATTCCATGGAAGCCAGAACCAAAATACCATTACATTCCAAAAGACAAAATCCTTATTGAGTGCTTGACTTGACCTGATTATCTCACCACACCTGGCATGCATATTAACCAATCCATTGCCAACATAAGCGTAAGGACTGAAACCAAAATAAACAATTGAACCATGTTGCTTACATCCCACCAATGGTAGATGTGCACAAGGCAAGACTCGCAGAACTGCATCGCTTGTGTCTTCAATTCTCATACGGGCATCGACTATAACATTCCAAGATACCTCATTTACTAATCAATGAGAATCAATAACCTTCAAAGCACATCAACCAAGCATAAAGAGATTCTTCTGCTTCCTTACTGAGCATTCATCAGAGCACTAAAAGCATAGGGATTGGGAGAGCCAACCCCCTAAACGAATCTCACAGTGCTCGAGACGAATTAGTTAAATGAAATCCAGATGTTAATTGGTGATAAGTAATCCACTTATACCCAAAAAAAAAAGAAGAAAAAAAAAATTCTCCACTGAACAGGCACACAGAAGCCATGCTGCATCCTTTTAAACAAGAAGTCTCTGTCTTTCAACATCCCCAATTGAGATATGACTTGAAATCACAATATTCCAATTCCAAGCAAATTCAAATTCATAAGAAACAAGAAGCAAACTTAATATGCAGTTTTAAACTGACCGGTATTTGTATAAGCAAACAAAAGTGACACCAGGAACCGACAGATTGTTGGCATAATGGGAAGGGCATTAAGTCCTTTTAACCAAAACTCGGATTCGAATTTTAAGAATAGAAAGAATTATGTCCGGAGAGCTCTCCCTAAAAAAGGGCCTAACCATAATTAGTCAGTCGGAGTATATCTCCGAATACCAGTTGGTGGGAAAGTATTCCATGGCACCAAAAAAATAATAATAATAAGTGATACCAGGACAAGACACTTCATTGAAAGCACCCGTCTCAATAAACACTTTCTCAGAGCACTAGGATAATACATTTAATTGAAGATATTAAAGATGCTTCACTGAATAAATTGTATCACAGGCTGTAGAAGAATACTCACTATTCAGTCTTCGCTATATTCACTAGTCAAGGGACAAGAATACAAATCATTGTCCAATGTGTCAACATTAGTCCACTAAAGAACTACTTGCAACAACTGCATCTACAAGTGAAAATTTTCCAGAATTCTTGAGTCCTACAAAAGAGAGCCCACTCTACTTGTAAAACGGCTGCAATGAGGTACAACTAACAAGACTGATTTATGAGATAGTTGTGGAATGCCAACAGCGAACACTACACTAACCAGCGACTTCCTCCAAACAGTCGCCAGAAGAAAATAACGTTTTAACATAAAACATCAACAGGATCAATATACACAAACATGATTGGCAGAATATTATTTTCGCAAGTCATGGCCAAGGAATATGCTCTTACACCTTATAGCTTCTTTGGGTGGGAGGCTGCTTGATTATAATAACAATTAATTTATAATTGAAAAAAAAAATTATGACAATACTTGCAGGTAGCATTCAAAACTTTGCTGATCGATTTCTTTTTCTGAATGAAAGGAAATGAGATATGATGGCAATATATGTTTTATGATTGCTGCATTAGGTGGCTTGCTCTGGCTAGCACAATAGCTGAGTGACCAAGTAAAAACCAAATTGCATACCTTCAAAATGTCTTTCATCATAACCATGAAATCCTCCAGAACATGAATCTTCTTCTTCCTTTGCCTCAACTTCAATGTCATTTTTTCTTGCAACACCTATCAGATGATCGTCATTGGTCCACCACTAGAATCATAGAATTTTAACCATATCCTGGACGAAGACACAAAAACCAAACGTTCAATCAATAATTAGGCAAGGGAAGCATTTTAATTGCCAGTCCAATTAAATGTGGACATCCTCTTCAACTTCATTTGGAGCATCAGGTACCCTTGATTCCTTAAAGCATGCCAGTAATAGAATCAAATTTCACGTCTTCTGTGCCTAACTTGCCTCCAAGAGATATGGGTGAACATTCGGTTAAACCGTAACCGAAATAATTAATATTAGAATAATCGATTTAATTGGATTATACAATTTTCATAACCATAACCTAACCTAACCGAATAAACTAAAAATCGATTGGTTATTTAATCAAATTAGACGGTTAATTCGGTTCGATTATTCAAATTAATCAAATTATTGAAAATTTTTACTATATATTATTTATATCAATTTGTGAATAAAAAATATAATTTTAAAATTCAAAATTCACTTATAACTTTAATTCATCAAATATCATTTTGTAAATTTTAAACAAATAATAAAATATAAAACTTTTAAACTAAATCTATTACTCTATTAGTCGTTCATGAAACAAAAAAATATAATTAACATTACATTATCTTTCAATAAAACAAATTTCAAAATAAAATAGAAATTTAAAAAATTTAATAAAAAAAGTCTTCAGCCTTCAAGAACAAGAGTTGCAAGATTTCTATCCTTCCAAGTTACTTTTAACCTATTTCCAACTCAAATAGATGGGATTGTAGGCTCTTTAACCATATTTAATATATCTAAAAATAAATAAATAAATAAATATATATATATATATATATATATATTAGTGCTTTAGAGTAAAACAACACATTGGAAATAGTAAAATCAAATCAAAAGATGAAAGTTGAAAACTTTTCATTAATTATTTGTGGACTCACTTTTTTAGGTTTTTTCTTTTTTAGAATAGTTACATTGGAAATAAAAAGATTAAATCAAAAGATGAAAATTGAAAAATTTTTCATTATTTTTTTTTTCCTTTTTTTAGATTTTTTCTCTTTTAAAATAGTCTCATTGGAATACAAAAGTCAAATCAAAAGATGAAAATTAAAAACTTTTCATTAATTGTACACTCTCCTTTTTAGATTTTTAATCTTTTAAATTTTTTTATTGATTATGATATTTTTTTCTTTTTTAAATTTTAGTTATGATATTATAATAATATTTATATAAATAAAAATTATCTAAAAAATATATAATATTTTTAATTAATTCGATTAATTCGGTTTGACAGAAATAAAAATTGTTAAAACCGATAACCGCCTAAATAAATCAAATTAAAATTCGGTTTTACCCAAAACCAAATTAAATACCTTATAAACTGTTGGAGGTGGATCTCGACTCCACAAATCTAACTCCTTGTGACTCGAATGAGTGCTTGATGGAGAGGTTTGAAATCTGCAAAAGATCATTGGAGGGTGTTCCAGCGGAGGAAACTCTGACGCTCAAATCAGAAAAAATAGTTTTCAAAAGAAATAAAAAATTGACTCAGAGAAAAAAGAAGGGAGGACGGATTGACCTGTGATTTTGTGTGGCCTGTGTCCAGTCAAGGGGAACTTACCTGGTGGCGATATACTAAAGGCTTTTACAGGGAACATCATAAGGACCGTGTATATTCGGAGCGCTACAACCCTAATTTCCTTACAGAGATTCAAAAATTTTGAAATTCAAATGTCAGAGATTTGAAATCGTTATCATTTCGAAAATCTGATGATACGAGGAGATTCTTTCCATTATCGATTAAATTTTCAAGGGTTTCTTTCCTTATACAAGAGATACGTTTCATACTAAAATTAGAATCTTAATTAAGGTAAGATTTAGATGAGTATTACCGCTCAGCAGTCGAAGTGCATGGTTATTTAAGTATTTGGTAGTTATCAGTCGAATGAAGGGGATAGTTGTTCGGTCTTACTGAAGGTGCTTGTGGATCGGTCATGCTGTCTAGATCAATATGTTCCTTGTTCGAAAGAGTTAGGCCCCTCGTGACCAAGGGTGTCACGTCGGGCTTTCGAGCACCCAGATGCGGTATCGACTGTTGTTTGGATCATGTATTATCATTTGCCCCCGATTCATGGTGTTAATCTGTAGGAGAGACGCCATGAGTGAAGTTCGCTTCTTGAAAAGTTGAAAGGCTTGAGAGCTTGAGACACGTGTCTCTTGCGAATCGTCTGTAACTGATACGAAATTAAAATGGATTGGATGTAAATCCCCCCTTTTGTCTCAACCGTTCCGTCTTCCTCAAGTGTTAATGTATCTAACCTTCCACTTGATTTGATTCGAAATTAATGCAGTGCAGGGAGGTAAAGCAGTGTGAACTTTCCCATTTAATTTGTACACTTTTTAGAAAAGCATTTCAACTGTTCAGAGACTTGAATAGATTTTTTCGTGTCTATAAATAGGGACTATGGGACCGTGTGTTACTTCAATGAGTTTCCTTATACCTGAGGGTTTTCTTCTTATGAGAGTCGTCTTCTATGAGGGGTCCTTAGCAGGAGCATCTTGCTTCATAGAGCTCGTTAGCGTGAGTTGCTTCTGTTGGTATGAGGCCTTGTCAAGAACGGGGACTATTGGTATGGGGGCTTGTCATGCCATTCGGTGTTTGAATGGTGCGACGGGCTCTATCAATGTTCCCGTCGGGGTTCTTGACTCAGATTTAAGAAAAGAGTCTCATTCTGAGTTGAGTCCATCATCCGGCTTGTGTTCTCTTCTGGTCGGACGGTGGGAGGAGTTGATAAAGTGTGAGGGCCAGGGAATGTAGTTTGATGTGCCCTCTGAATCTATTTTTGGCCATCTCACACCCTCTTCACCCCATTTTCTGTAATCTTTTTGTTTCAATAGGACCGCAGATTATTTCTCGTTATTTCTCTACTTACTGTTTTTGTAGCCTTCAGTGTTGTCGAATGATCAAGACGGTGCGGCCACTTATGTATTTCTTTTGATGTGATCAATCCGACTAAGGGACTTGTAGGATGTACTTACTCATGTAATCGAACATGTATTCATTGTATGGAAATAAAATAGATTTGCTTCACTTACTTGTCATCTGTCGTATCTATTGGAATTTCTTTTATATGTTCGCTTGCATGATACTTTTGTTATGCTGCCCGCTTGTGTGAGAGATACAGGGTGTTGTACTCACTTTCCTGGCTCGGTCTGTCCATCGATGCGAACTCAATTGGTAGAACAAATTCTTTGAATAGGACGGGTTGACCAAGGTCCACTAAAGGATTTAGATTATTTTGTTAGGACGGGATGACAGAGGCTATTCGGGGACATAGGGTGACTAAGGCCCATTCGGGGGAATAGATACTTTTGATAAAACATGGCGACTAAGGTCCATTTAGAGAGATAAATTCCTTTGATAGGTAGAGTGACTAAGACCCATTTGGGGAGATAGATCCCCTTGATAGGGCAGAGCCACTAAGGCCTGTTCGGGGAGAGAGATCCCTTCCATAGGACAGGATAGGACGACTAAGTCTCGTTTGGAGAGAGATTCCTTCGATAAGACAAGGCGACTAAGGCCCGTTTAGGGAAATAAATTCCTTCGATAGGGCAGGGCAACTAAGACCCGTTCGGGGAGATAAATCCTTTCGACAGGGTGACTAAGACCCATTCAGGGAGATAGATCTCTTCAATGGGACATGACGACTAAGTTCCGTTTGGGGAGACAGATCCCTTCGATAGGTAACAACCGATAGAAATGAAAATGTTAGGAATCAGTCGAGAAGACTATCAAAAGGAAAATGCGTGAAGGGCTTACATGATAGGAAGTACCTCTGTTGATGGAGAACGATGTGACTTATTGATAATAGATTCATAGGTTCTCTGTGTTTCAGGTCCTAGGCACGGCCGATACGTCCAGGTTATTGAGGCGATAAGCCCCCAGGCGAACTATGGGGCGTATCTGATAGGGGCCTTCCCAATTAGGGGCTAATTTGCCTTCGGATTGAAGTTAACCGGTTATTTCTACCTTCCTTAGCACCAAATTGCCTGATTTGAACGTTTGACTTTTAACTCTTCGGTTGTTGTACTGCCTTATTTGTTCTTGAATTGTAGCCATTCGAGCGGATGCGGATTCACGTAACTCAGGGAGTAGGTCTAGGCATTCATGCAAGGCAGATTCGTTCTATTCGGAATCATACTCGGTTATCTGAAACAAATGGATCCTAATCTCCACTGGTATGATAGTTTCACTTCCATACGTTAGGCAAAATGGAGTCTCTTCGGTTGCCTTTCGGGGCGTGGTGCAGTATGACCAGAGATGTTGTAGAGTTCGTCTACCCATCATCCTTTAACTTCATCTAGCATAGTCTTTAACCCCTGAAGGATTATTCTGTTGGTTATCTCCACAAGTCCGTTGGTCTGTGGATAAGCGATCGATAAGAATCGGTTATCGATCTTAAGTTTTCTGTGGAACTCTCGAAAGCTAGCATTGTTGAGCTGTTTTCCGTTATCCGAGATAAGAACATGGGGTATGCCGAACCGAGTGATTATATAAGTCCACATGAATGACTAAGTCTTGGCTGTTGTTATTTGGGCTAAAGGTTCAGCTTCCACCCATTTAGTGAAATAATCAATGACCACTATGTAAAATTTTCGTTGTCCGATAACCGATGGGAATGGTCCGAGAATGTCTATCGCCCATTGAGCAAAGGGCCATGGGCCCACTATAGGACTGAGCTCGAGGGAAGGCAATCATGGGACTGAAGAAAATCGTTGGCACTTGTCACACTTCTTGACATAGTTGTTTAAATCAATTTTCATAGTCGACCAATAGTAACCTTGTAGTAGGGCTTTGTGGACAAGGTTTCAAGCCCATAGGTGACTGCCACAAATCCCTTCGTGGATCTCCCAAAGAACTTAGTCTCCCTCTTCTGGGGTCAGAATCTCATGTACGGATGAATAAAAGATTTTCGCTACAGTTTCCCGTCGATAATTGCATAATGAGCGGCTTTTTGCTCTAGTTTGGCTATCACCAACGACGAGTCAAGTAGTCGGTTGTCTTTTAGGTATGCTTCGATTGGGTCTTTCCAATGAAGAGGCTGGTCCGCTGCTAGGACCCTTTCGGACTCGTCGATGTTGGGGTATGGTAAGCTTTCAATGTAGACCGTTCGGTTAGAAACAACTAAATCTGAGCTGGCCAATTTAAAAAGCGTATCGATTCGTGCATTTTCTGAGCAAGGGATTTGCTGAATGTCAGCAATATCTAGTTTAGCTGTCTCACGTAATTTACTTAGATATTTGGTCATGGTTGGGTTTCTAGTCTCGTAGACCCCTTCAATCTGCTTAACTATTAGTTGGCTGTTGGTGAATAACTGAATACTTTGGGCTCCCATGTTGGCTATGATTCGAAGTCCCGTCAACAAGGTTTCGTACTCCGCTTGGTTGTTGGTGGCTCTAAAGACGAAGTGGAAAGCATATTCCTCTTTAAAGTTATCCGGACCCATCAGTATGAGTCCGACACCACTACCCGAAGAGTTTGAGAACCCATCGACATGTATGGTCTAGTCTGACAATGACCATTCATTAGGGCTACCTGTGAACTCAGGTTCTATTATAATCGGGAGGGTACATTTAAGAATAAAGTCGGCCAAAACTTGGTCTTTGATTGCAGGTCGAGACTGATATTGGATGTCGAATTCACCCATTTCGACACTCCATTTGATTAAATGGCCAAAGGTGTCTCTCTTCTGGAAGATTTGTTTCAACGGTTCATCGATAAGCACCACGATGGTATAGCCGAAGGCGTCTGGCCGAAATGACCAACGCGCATGCTATCTTCTCAATTGGTCAATAATTGACTTCGATTTCTTTGAATATCCAACTGATATAATAGATCGGTTTTTGAATAGTTGAGTCAAGCCTTAAAAGGACAGAGCAAAGTGTCCAATCAAAAATAGAAAGGTAAATGTAGAGTTTCTCACTAAGAATCGGACGAGAGAGCAGCGAGGGAGTCATAAGGTACTCTTTAAGTCGTTCGAAGGCTGTTTGGCACTCGGGTGTCCACGCGAACCGTTTGTTGTAATTTTGGAAGATAAATAACAAGAAATAAATGAAAATACTTCAGAAATTTATTGATCTTTTAAGAGAGAATACATGAGTAGGTTTGAGCACTAAATCATACTTTTACAATACAAGGAATTGCTCTATTTATAGAGCAAAACTAGAGAAAAATGATAGGGGAAGGAAAACTCCCCAAATAGTCTGCAGAAAATAGTCTGCAGAGCAGGCTGTCTGGGGAGGACCCAACTAGCCGTTGGGATCCTTCCTAATAGCTAGTTTTACTAGTTGTTGGGAAGGTCCTAGGCCTTCCCCTTTTTGGACCATCAAGGGGCCCTTTTTGGGCCTAGGTTGGGTAGCAATGCTGCCCAACTTGGATGCTAGAGCCAGACCAAATGGACCCTGTGGTGGGCTGTTGTCTGGGCCAGAATTTTGGCCCATTTGAGACTAGAATTCTGGTCTTGCTTCTGTCCAAATTTTGAGCCTTTTCCAAGAGACTTATAAGACTTTGTCGAATACCTTTAATCGTGTTGATGAGAGGACTAAGTTGTTGATGAGTTAGGTGAACCGAATGGTACTTCGTTTCAACACTCCCCCTCAAGTTGGATGCGTATATATCGATAGTACCTAATTTGACCATTATCTCTTTGAGATGGGCTATGGTTCCTCTTTTGATGAAGATATCCGCAAGTTGCCGTTCTCCATTGATATGAGGTATAGTAATTAGTTTTTTCTCCACCTTTTGACGTATGAAGTTGCAATCTACCTCAATATGTTTTGTGCGATCATGGAAGACAGGATTTGATGCGATGTGAATTGCGGATTGATCATCACAATGAAGTTTGATTAGAGTGGACACTTTGAACCCTAACTCTTTGACCAATGCCTTCAACCAAACTATCTCACTTGCGGCTACTGTCATTGCCCTATATTCGGCTTTCGCACTTAATCTAGGTACCACATGTTGCTTCTTGCTTTTCCAAGCAACTTGGTTCCCTCCTATGAACATGCAAAATCTGATGGTAGACCTCCTATCCTTAGAGTCACCCGCCAAATCCGCGTCGCAATATCCTTTAATTTTTGAACTCCCATTATTTTTCATCCAAATGCTTAATCCAGGAGATCCTTTGATGTAGTGAAAGACTCGCTCGGCTGCTCTCCAATGACCCTTCTTTGGAGCATGCATATATTGACTTATTTGACTCACAGCATAGGTTATATCCGGTCTAGTGATGGTGAGATAAATCAGCTTCCCTACAAATCTTTGATATCTCTTTATGTTCTCATATGGTTCATCATCATCGGCTAAGGCTCTGGAGGTGAAAACGAGACTACAAACCGGTTTTGCTCCTAATTTATCTATTTCTTACAACAAATCGAGAGCACATTTTTTTTTTGAGATAGAACTAACCCATTGTGACAATAGACTAGTTCAATTCCTAGAAAATACTTTATTTTTCCTAAATCTTTAATTTCAAATTTAGACTTTAGGAAATTCGTAACTATGTTTATTTGATGCATGTCATTTCCAGTTATAATAATGTCATCAACATATACCAATGCAATTACAACTTTTTTATTGTTTTTTTCTAACAAATAAGGATAAATCACTATTGCATTTAACAAAACTACCACTAAGAAAAGTATGGCTCAATTTGACATATCATGCTTTTAGAAACTGATTAAATCCATAGATTGCTTTGTGGAATCTACATACATTCCCTTCTTGATGATGAAGACCTTAAAGAAGTTGCATATACACTTTTTCTTCTAAATCCCCTTGAAAGAAAATATTTGCCACATCCATTTGAAATATTCTCCAACCATGGTTTACGACAATGGATATGAGCACTCGAATAGTGTTCATTTTGACAACCGGCGTAAAGATCTCATTATAATCAACTCTATAAGATTGTGTACATCCCTTTACTACTAGCCTTACTTTGAATCATTCGATGGAACCATCACTCTTGTATTTGATCTTAAACACCTATTTGCATCCTATCGCCTTGTTTCCCTTTGGTAATGTGGTGATCTCCCATGTCCCATTCTTGGTGAGCACATCTAGCTCCTCCTTCATGGCCTTTCTCCACCTTGAATCCTCCTTAGCTTGTTCGAATGATCTTGGTTCCTGATCTTTATCAATGCCACTCAATAATGCTTGATGGCTCAAAAAAATATTAGATATAAAGTCCGTTTGGTAGACCTTTTTTTTTCCATCTCTTCTCCTTTTAAGGAGAAAACTCATCAAACGGGTTTTTTTTTTAGAAACTCTTAAAAAAAGAATAGCTTTTTTTTTATGAACAAAAATTCAAAAAGTAGTTTTTAAGTAAAAGATTCTGGAATGAGCTTTTGTTTCTCCTTATTTTTAAAATCTAGTTTTTTATTTTTTTTATTCCGCTTATACCCTCACTTAAGGAATATAAAATTTCAAATATATTCATATTATAAATTTATTTACTCTTATATCCTCTCTTTTTCTTTAATTTTTAATTTTTAATTTTGACTTTTAAATTTATTTAAAAGATATAAAATAAGTTTGTTTTTAAAATAAATTTATCAAACAACTTTTAACTTGATTTTAAAAGTAATTAATTTTTGCTTCTCCTTATAAGAAGAAGAGAAGTTCAAAAAAAGCCCTACCAAACGGGTACTTAGTATAAACATAAAAAAGAGAATGATCGGTAAAAAGAGGGTTATAGTAAAATTTCCATTCTAAAAAAGGTCATCTCAACCTACTTGATCTTCTTAGGAGTGCAGAAGTAGGACGTTCAGCTACTTCCTTATTGGTAGTTTCAGTTTCATTTTCTCCACCTGATCCTCTTTCCTCTTCTCTTTCGGAAGGGATAGATTCTTCTTGGTTATTTTGGGAATTTCCTTTGAGGATGGCTCATACTTTCGGCCTCTATGGATTGAGGAGATGCCTCTAGGAATTCCCAAGTGCTAGGAGAAGCCTCTTTCCTTGAAATTTCATTTGCTTCTTCACCTGCAAAATAAAACTCTTCTTTCACAAATATCACATCCTTAGACATATATATTTTGTTAGCGGTAGGATCATAACTTCTATACCATTTCTCAAAGGAAGCATACCCAAGGAACATGCATTTTCTCCCTTCATAATCTAATTTATTTCTCATGTAGACTGGTATGTGAATATAACATGTACATCCAAATGTTCTAAGATGAGAAATGTTGGGTTTCCTTCCTAATAGGACTTTTAAGGGAGATAAACCCTTTAAAACTTCCGAGAGCATTAAATTTATCAAATGGACAATGGTTTTAACCGCATCACACAAATTTTTTGGGCACATTAGCATGAAACATTATAGCCCTAACAGTCTCTAGAATGTATCTATTTTTTCATTCGGCTACCACATTTTATTGAGGTGTACACACACAAGACATTTGATGTATGATACTATTGTCTTTTAGATAATTTTTAAAATTGTGACTTGTATATTCGCCACCATGGTCGGTCCTTAGGACCTTATATTGGCATCATAGAATTTGGTCACATATTTTATATAGTTTTTGAGTATATCAAAAGCTTGGTCTTTGGTGGTCAAAAGGTATACCCATGTATACCTAATCTTTTGGTCTATGAAAATAATAAAATATTTATATTCTAGATGAGAGTGAATATGAGAAGTCCAAATATCTGAATAACCTAATTCAAAAGCATTTATAACTTGTTTCAAAAAGTAGATATATCGTTCGGGTTTCTTTTCTCAAAATACAAGTTTTACAATATCTATTTTCATGATTTAAAGTAAGAAATAGACGTTTTAAAACTCGATCACTAGGATGTCCTAAACGCCCACGCCAAACAGACAAGTCTTCCTTGAGATGGGCAGCAAGTGTATGTTGCTCTTGATCCAAAAAGTAGAGGTCGCCTCTCCTAGAACCCTTATCAATCAATCGATTCGACTTGAGATCCTAAAAAGAGATGAAATTTGAGTCAAAAACAACTCTACACTCTTGATTCTTAGTGATTTTGCTAATGGATAAAAGATTTGAAGTAAATTTGGGGACATAGAAAGCATTTGTAAGTTTTCCAAAAATATCAATTTCCCCAATTTGGTTTACTTTCAAATCTTGTCCATTAGTAACCCAAACTATCTTATGGTTAAAGAGGTTTTTAAATCTCTTGATTTTTGTTTTATCCCTAACCATATGGTAGTCGACACCCGAATCGATAAGAAAATTTTCTGAATTTAAAGAGGAGAAAGATGTTTGAAAGTTACCACCCATAGGAGCAATTTGTTTTAGTCTTTTTGTAACATCTTCAAGGGTGCTTTTGAGGGCAGCAACTTCGGCCATTATAGGGCTGTGAAAGGATGCATGTTAGGTGTTCAGCTGCTGTCCAGAACCTTTTAAGCTTGAGTTCCCTTGCTGCTCCTTGGGTTTGAATGTTTTGGGCCTTAGGTGAGGATGTAAGAACCAGCACTTGTCCTTAGTATGGTCTTTTTTCTTGCAATAAGAACATGTATTAGCCCTTTTTGGTGCTAGATTCACCTTGGCAGCATGAGCTCTTCAGTGGCAACTGTGAAACCTTGGGCTTCCTTTTTTGGCTTAGATGATTCCTCTAACCTTATACTAGTTTCAGCCCTTTGGATCATGTATTGTACTTCGTGGAATGAAGGAAAAATCTTTATTTTAAGAATCTCTTGTCGAATGGCAGCATACTCCTCTCCAAGACCCATGAGAAGTGCAAAGGTCATATCTTCATCATCTCTTTGGAGTAGAGTTTTGAGATTTGTGGTATGAGGGCTTAACAAATTTAGCTCATTCCACAAATTTCTATATTCGCCAAAGTATTCGGCTAAAAATTTACCTCCTGTTTGAATTTTGAAAATCTTCCTTTTAAACTCAAAAATTCTTCTAGTGTTGGTTTCTTGTCCATAGAGTGCATGCATTTGATCCCACAACGCCTTTGCGCATGGTATACATGTGGTCATGGCTTTATGAGTTTTGTCAAGAGACATTTAGAGCAACAGCACCACTTGATCGTGGCGCTTCTTCCATCCCTTGAATGCCAGATTAGCAACATCAAGAGGATCCTCCAAGATATGATTTTCTAGATTGAAGAAATTTAAGGATCTTTTGATAATGTCTTGCCAAGCATTGTAGTTTGTGGAATCAAGAAGAATGGAAGTAAACATGGATGTGCTAATTTGTGGTGGAGGGTCACAAAGACCAGAGGAAGAAGGTATAAAGACTTGCTCTGATACCATGTTGTAATTTTGGAAGATAAATAACAAGAAATAAATGAAAATGCTTTAGAAATTTATTGATCTTTTAAAAGAGAATATACGAGTAGGTTTGAGCACTAAATCATATTTTTACAATACAAGGAAGTGCTCTATTTATAGAGCAAAACTAGAGAAGAAAACAGGGGAAGGAAAACTCCTCAAATGGTTTGCAGAAAATAGCTTATAGAGCAAACTGTCTGGGGAGACCCCAACGGTTAGTAAAACTAGCAGTTGGGATCCTTCCCAACAACTAGTTTTACTAGTTGTTGGGAAGGTCTTGGGCCTTCCCCTTTTTGGACCCTCAAGGGGCCCTTTCTGGGCCTAGGTTGGGCAGTATAAGTGCTGCCCAACTTGGATGCTAGAGCCTGGCTAAATGGACCCTCTAGTGGGCTATTATCTGGGCCAGAATTCTGGCCCGTTTAGGATCAGAATTTTAGTTTTGCTTCTATCCAAATTTTGAGCCTTTTCCATGAGGCTTATGAGACTTTGTTGAGTACCTTTAATTGTGTTAATGAGAGGACTAAGTTGTTGATGAATTAAGTGAACCGAATGGTGCTTCATTTCAACACTGTTGAGATCTTTTCAGAGCGTGGAAAATAGGTTTGTACTTTTTCCCGACTTTCGACATAAATCGGCTTAAAACCGTTATCCGATCGGTAAGGTGTTGTACCTCCTTCAATGTTTGAGACCGCAACATGTCCAGAATAGCATTTATCTTCTCCGAATTTGCCTTAATCCCGCTATTGGTGATCATAAAGCCCAAAAATTTGTCCGATGCGATACCGAAGGTACACTTGGCAGGATACAATCGCATGTTATAGTGTTTGAGCGTTTAAAAAGTCTCCTCAAGGTCAACAATTGTTGGAAAGCTGCTCTCGCGTTCTTTAGACCAAAAGGCATGACTCAATAATAGTATGTACCGAACTCAGTGATGAAACTTGTTTTCTCTTCGTTCTTAGGTATCATTCGTATTTGATTGTACCCCGAGTAGGCATCCATGAAACTTAAGTGTTGATAGTCTAAAAAATTGTCCATCAATTTGTCGATAATCGAGAGAGAGTAAATATCTTTTGGACATGTTTTATTGAGATCTGACTACGCACATCCTCCACTTACCGTTAGCTTTTTTCATCAGGACCATGTTGACTAGCCATTCGAGATACTTGATTTCACAGATAAACCCAACAGTTAGTAGCTTTTGGACCTCTTCTTGAATGGCTTGCTGACGTTCGAGGACAAACACCCTCTTCTTCTGTTTGACCAGCTTGTAACCGGAGTTTACGGTTAACTTGTGAACAATAACTGATGGGTCGATGCCAAGCATGTCTTTGGGGAGCCAAGCAAAAATTCTAGAGTGTCATCGCAGGCAACTGACAATTGCCTCTCGCAAGGATGTGGACAGATCAGCTCCAATTTGAACAATTCAAGTAGAGTTATTGGTTAAAGGAATTTCAATTACCTCTTCTCATGGTTCTGGTTTGTTCGTCGGTCCAATGTCACCTCTGAATTCTAGGGTGTCAATAGGAAAGTTCTCCTGTCCGTCTTTGTCAGCGAAGAGGGCATAGGGGTCGAGATCACTCCGAATAGTAGCAACCCCTTCAAATATTCTAAACTTCATCTTCATGTCTAGTGCTAGGTAGTGCTTCTAGTTCGTCTAGACTCGGTTGGCCGAGAATAGTATTATACGGTGAGAATAGTTTCACCAAATGGAATGTGGCTTTGAAGTTTGCATGATTAGGGGAAGTCTCCAAACTCACAGTGATGGAGATGATTCCTTATAGATAAATGCGTTCGTTAGATAATCCTTTGAAGGATGCAGTTGGGGGCTGAAGATGTAAAGTATTGAGGTCCATTCGTTAAAAAGGTGTCTCGAGTAAGGATGTCGCAATTCGTGCCTTGGTGACGATGACCATGAGACCCTATTTTGGTAGTAATGACAAGAGGATCATTGCAACTAAGGTCAACTCCGATCAGATTATCGTTATCGAATCTGATGATTGGCTTTTTTCTCTTGACTGTAGTCATGCTTTGTTTGGTGATAGAAGGTTGGTGAGAAAGACTGATGATTAGTCTATTTCCCACGGACAATGCCAATTTGTTAAAGATAAGTCTTGACTCCACAGATCCAACTCTTTGTGACTCGAATGAGTGCTTGATGTAGAGGTTTGAAACCTACAAAAAACCACCGGAGGATACTCTAACGGAGGAGACTCCGACGCTCAAATCAGAAAGAGTAATTTTCAAAAAGAATATAAAACTGAATCAGAGAAAAAAAGAAGAATGATAGATCTTCCTGTGATTTTGCGTGGCCTATGTCCAGTCAAGGGAGACTTACCTGGTGGCGATGTACCAATGGCTTTTATAGGGAGCATCATAAGGGCCATGTGCATTCGAAGTGTTACAACTCTAGTTTTTTTATGAGATGATCTGAAAATTTCAGAATTCAAATATCAAATATTTGAAATCATTATCATTTAGGAAGTTTGATTATACGGAGATGTTTTTTCCCTTATCGATTAAATTCTCAAGGGTTTCCTTCTTTATCCAAGAGATACATTTCGTACTAAAATAGGGAGTCTAATCAAGATAAAATTTGGGTGAGTATTACCGCTCAGGAGTCGAAGTGCATGGTTCTTTAAGTATTCAGTAGCCATCGGTCAGATGAAGGGGACAGCCGTTCGGTTATACCGAAAGTGCTTGTGGATCGGTCGTACTGTTTGGATCGATATTTTCGTTGTTCAAAAGAACTAGGCCCCTCGTGACCAACGGTGTCAAATCGGGTTTTCAGACCGGATAGCGTATCAATTATTGTTTGGATCATGTCTTATCATAAACCATCCAAATTATAAAAAAATGGTTCAAATGAAATGGTTTTTTCAATTTTAATCGAATAATGCTCTCCCATACCAAAAGACAAACTAACAAGCAAGGTCAATGGCCTCCTCAAACAATCGCAGTTAACCGAGAAGCAAGGCAAATCTTGCCTTGATGGTAAATTGCATGAGATAAAGTCAAGATATCTAGGTAATACATGTCGAGAGGATAATAAGGCTTGTTAATCCTCCTAGAAGTTATGAAATCTCGAAAGTCAAAAACAACAAACTTAGTGAGAAACAATTGAGGAAAGACATCCCAACAAGTTCTCCAAAAGTCTAGTTATACTTTAGAAACTCTTCGCAACCAAACCATTATGAGGTAGCAAGAACTTACAAAGGGAAAATCCGAGGATAATATTATAAGAAAGCATCAATATTGACAATTAGATCCAGTTTTAAGTGATCTAACTTGCAGACTATGGAATATATTTCTTAGTTATGTTTGCTTTTCTCTCACCTTTTGCAAACTGCTCTCAGTTCATTTGCCCAAGATTTTCTTCATCCTTTCATTCTTTCCAGCTATCATGAACATGTCCAACAGAGCATAAAACTCCATTTTTAGACACCCTTCCTTGGTATTTTGCCACTACTCTACATGTTGACCCAATAATGACAAATTGATTTGGCGATTGGTTAGATTTCAAGTTTTAAGTGGATCATGAGAAATATATATATATATATATATATTTTTTTTTTCTTGATAGCAATAATAACTTTCCTCTGTGTGTCTGTGTGTGTATTGAATTTGTCATATATATTGGAACTTGGTTCAAGAAAAACTATCAGGTGGTCTAAACTCCAGATGGGATTCAATTCGAGGTGGTGGCTGGTTATTTATAGATGACAACATCATACTTAACTTCATGCGTCTTTAGCTTTCTCCACTTTTTTTTTTTTTCCCAGCCAATATCCATGCTATATTACCACCATTTTGATTATTGTAACCTTTTTTATTGCATGAGAGACAATTCTGTTTTTTTTATCCAGGAACATCGCTTCTTAAATGGCTACCAAGTCCTCTTTCTAAAAGTTATCCATGAAAATGGGCACCATCAACAGATCAAACTTTGAGAAAATCATTCCTTTCCAAGAACTTATGAAGCTCCATCTACAAAACAAAAAAGAATAATTGACAGTGAAATTTATCACAACATGATCCTTTATCTCCCCCAAGGACAATACATGTATGTCCCAACCTAGCCTTCAACCCAAATGGACACAAACATGCCCAGTTATCAATCTAAAAGAGCACAGTATTCTTCAAAGCCATGAGGTGCTGCATTGCGACCAACAGGTAGAAGATCAGGGAAAGAAATGGGGCAATCCGAAAAGTGCCATCTCAAACCTTGAGAAAATCAGGCTATTTTTGCCTGAAGAATAACAACATTTTCCCATATAAAGTTTGTTTGCAAACTAACCTATTGAGAGCAATAGATGCAATGAATGACACTAAGGGATAAATTAGAGCTCCAGTCTCATCATCTATATGTGAACAACAAAATATCTATACTCTACTTACAACTCAATCCCATTTTGAACATTTACGAAGAGAAAGAGAAAGCAACTAAGTCCAATGTGGGTATCGACAATCTCAAACAATTATCATTTATTATATTTCATTACTCCTAAATAAAGAAAAAGGCGGCATAAAAGACTTTTAACGTTCCAAAATCAAAGGGTTCAGACAAGTGAAATACACCTTACTCATTTGTTTTGCCTTTGAGGCACGCACCACAACACCAAGCTCCCATTCTATTCCTTCCAGGACCTTGATATAAATATCCTCTGTTGATTGATTTCTTGAAAATTTGTATATTTCCTTCGGCCCAAAGACAAGAAATCATGGTGAAGGCAGCAAAATCACGCACATGCTTTACCTCCTTTTTCAATCCAAATCTTTAAAAGCGTTGACTAGTAAATGAGAAACTTCATGCACTGGGCACCCAACACCTCACAACCAAACAAGAGCTAGAATTTGGAGGGAATTTCGGCCTACCAAACATGCCCCCCCCCCAAAAAAAAACATTCAATTCTGGGTTATCAAAAAAAAAATTTACATGAAGACCCAAAATTATCAAGTGTCCAGATTCTCATGCTCTGAAATTATGAGAGAGAGAGAGAGAGATGATAAGTCAGAATTTCCCCATCGTAAGGGTACCTATAAGAATGCAAGTTCCAAAACATGCATTCTCTTGGAAACAAAGAGTAAAAGTTCGATATGGGGCATCATAGGAAAGATGAGGAAAAGGTTAGCAACACTTGTATATCTTATCCAAAAGCCTCTCAAAAATCTAATGCAACAATAATCTCCTAGATTTAATTTAATTTGGTCCGACGAAGGATTACAGGATAAATATGGGGTTGTCATGAGATAAAAGAAATGCTAATGTTGTTTGGGGGAGGGGTACCTTTACCAAAAGACCGTTAGATTTTGTGAGAGGAAATATCAAAGTTGTCGGGAGAAAAGAGCCTTAGCATAATGGATACCAACTCAATCACTAAAAAGAAAATTTCATTCATAAGGCAACCTAAAAAACATGAAAGGCTAACCGGGAGACCTTAGTAAAAGCTAAAGTGCTTTATCTGCTAATGAAAAGATTAAGGTAGCCATTCATGAGAAAAACTTGATTACTCCCAAAAAAATAATAATAATAATAAATAAAATAAAATAAAATAAACAATCAAATCAAAATTGCTGAAGCATAGCCCCAATTCATGAAGCATTTTTCCGTATATAAGGCAATCTCATAATCTTCGAAATATCAAAAAGAACCCATGATTATTCTACAATAGAAAAAGAAGAAACCTCAATCATTCCAAAACAGCAGTAGCGCCCAACTCCTTGAGCTTCTCAACAATAGCGTTCCCTTCTTCTTTGGAAACCCCTTTTTTCAACACAGCAGGCGTTTTCTCCACCAAATCCTTAGCTTCCTTCAAACCCAAATCCGTAAAAGTCCTCACTTCCTTTATAATCTTGATCTTCGCCGCCGCGTCGAACTTCTCGAGCTTGATGTCGAACACCGTCTTCTCCGCCGCCGCAGTAGCAGCAGAACCCTTTGCATCTGCTTGACCCGACACGGAGGCTGATCCGAGACCCGATACTGCGGGTCCGTAGTTGTTGAGGCCGAGCTTGAGGCGGAAGAGGATTGCGTAGTCGTGTCTTTCGAGCTTGGTGAGATCGAGAAGCTCGTCGGCTATTCGCTCGAGCTTCTGGGTTTGGGTTTGGGTTTGGGTTTCGGAGGATGTGGATAGAGAACGAGGAGAGAGAGAAGGGTGACTGGAGGAGAGACACAGGATTAGGGATTTTAGGGTTTTCGGTGGGAATTTGGTAGCTCTAGATAACGAGAGCATTTTTGAAAGATGATTGAGGGGAAATTAGCCGTTTAGGGTTTTAGTGCGTAGATACAGAGAGAGAGAGACAGGGGTCAGAAACAGAACTCGAGCTTTACCTTTCGGGATTTTAGGGTCAAGAGTGTTTGACGAACTTCATGGAATTGTTTAATTATTATGGTAAAAATAATATCGATTTTAAATTAAAAATTAATTATTAAAATAAAATTTGATCTATTTATTTTCATGTTAATAAAAGATTATTTTATACGATTTCATCTAATTGGTTAACATACTAATATTAACGTTCTTGGGAGTTTAAAAAAAAAAAAAAGAAAAGAAAAGAAAAGAAAAAGATGATGAGATTATTTTTCACTCTATTTAAAAGTTGTAGGAATAAAAAAAAATAATATAGGATTTATTTAAAATTAAAATTTTTTTATCATTTTTTTAAGAATAAATTTGATATATTATTGAGACAATTTTTATTTTCTTTTATTTTCTCCTTTTCTTTTCATTTTTAGAAAGAAAATATTTTACATTTAAAATCTCCCCAAATCACTTCTTTTTTCTCCAGATAGAACTTCCAAACAATGAAAAACAATTATGTTCTCTCATAATCCTCTATTTTCTTCCCAAATCACTCCATCCAAACTTAGTGTAAAGGATTCAAGGAGTTGAGGTTTGATCTCCGATAACTTTGGATCTCTTTTATAAATATATAATTTATCTTTTGAATAAAATGAAAAAAGAAAAAATGATTGTTAACTTTTTATTCTTAACTTTGTAATTAAAATAGTTACATTATAACATGGTATAATAATTTTGAAGTATTTTATAACAATAATCATTTAGTAAATATATTTTATTTTATTTTACATAATAGAATAAATGTTATTTTTAATTAAAATAAAATAATTTTAAAACATTTTTAGGAGAGAAAATGAAAAGCCCCTAATCAACAATATAATCAAATTAAATCTCACAAAGGTAAGGGGCTGGTAAGGGCTGGCTTTCCGAAATCCTTTCTTATCTAAAGTTTTTATTTGATGTAAAAAATAGTTATTATTTATTTTTCATTGATAAATTTTATATATTCAACAAATATTAAAGTAAAAGAGAGATAGAAGTAGCATTTTCTATCAATGTTGATTTGTTTTAAATAAATTTTAGATAAGGCTGGTGCAAGGTTATTATTTTAATTTGAGGTAATCTTTTGCAAACATAATTCCCCCCCCCCCCCAAATGATCTTTTCCCTTATGACAAGAAACCAAACTTAGATATGGTAGACAAAGAAAAAAAATGAGTTTCAAAAGATTAGCAACATTCAAGAAACAAAAAGGAATTTAATAAGAGAAGAAAAAAGAAATATAAAATAAAAAGATCCCTCAACCAGAATACGACGTTAATATATTTTTATAAAACTACAGTAATAAATTTATTTGAAAAATAATTAATATGGTTGAAATCTTTTTCTTGATAACTACAATCCTTGTGCGCAATTGAATTTGGTATAATTTATATAAAAAGTATATTAAGGAGGTCCTTCAAATTCAATTATTATGGAAATTCAATTATTCTGGACTTCAACCAAATAATATGTGACGTCCCGATTTTCAGATCAAACACGCAATAACCGCCGTGTTACGAATAGAACCTCTTCATATACCGGGACTCCGCTAGACTACATTACTAAACATTAAATCCTCCGGTACACAAATCCATCAAAGATAAGAAAAATCATGAAATAATACACATGCAAAGGATTCATCCGGTCTATCCTTGTACATACACGCATGCATCGGCACACAACCGGAGAGGGGTTCCTGTACATGCATGCATGTATGCAGTATAGCCATCCCAGCCAACTAGAATTCTCAATACAAATAAAGTATTCAAAATCAAAGAAGTCCCAAATCATAATCGCGAGATTTTACTAATATCTGTCTCAAGAAAACAAGCTAGTATCAGTAAAGTCCAACCAGTATGAGATGTACAGAATTTCACAAATCCAAAAGAAAGTATCGAAACTCAGAATTACAATCCAAATGTCTCAGTACAAGATAAAATATTTTCCAAAAACAGTTAAATCAAAATAATCAAATCCCAAATCATAATATTCGGATTTTACTAATACTTACTGAAGAACTCAACTAGTATCAGTAAAATCCACACAGTGTGAGATGCACAGAATTTCCTTTCCATTGTTTTATGAACTATAATTCCCATAAGATACATATACAAATCAGCAAAAATCCTTCGCAAGCTCTAACGTCCAGTTTCTGAACTAAGTATTCTCTGAAAAATGTGGAAAGAGGGGTAAGTATTGAGAATACTCAGTGATTGGAGTACAATAGTATAATTGTGTCCATAAATAAGGGATGAATGTGAGGCAATCAAAGCATATCTCATAAACAACACTTTATATATGTAAAAACATTTTAATAACTCAAACAATTCGCAAAACATGCATCCACATCAATCATTCTTTCAGAAAATCATGAGGTCCCATTGAAAATACTTCCATCTTAAGTTTGGCCGAATCCAAACGAAAGCCCGCCAAAGATTTTTCAATCCAATGTTTCAAAAATATTCTATTTCTTGGCGTTGGCTCGTACCTCATCGAGTAGTACGACTTCGATGGAGGGAGGGACGTCTAACTCCCCCGTACATCTAACCCCAACCACGCCACCCCGTCGGGTCGCTCTGTGGTAGGAACGACTATAGTCATTAACTACCAGCACCCTTCTTTTCTCAAACAATCCATTTCACAAATCATGTGCCATAATTTCTAATAAATAATCATAAATTTCATGCCATAGCAATTCATAAAGCAACATCAAATAACATATGGCACACATGCATTCATAAACACAGTGGATGCATTCACACTTCACAATCCAGTTCAGACATCCCACAATCACAAAACAATTTATATAAAACATGTAAAAATCTTACAAAATCATTTATAAAATAATTTTAAAACAAGTTACTTATTTAAGAACACAATGAACCATCCACTCACATCTAGAGAGGGTATTCACTCTCTATTTATCAATCTGATCCGAATAAATTCCTTTCAAGTTTCCAAAACATTAACCTAATCAAATATCGTAATTTATCATCAAATAAGATCCCATAAAAGGGTTTTCAAATTTTTCCTAATTTAATATACCCTTAATTTGCACATCCACAAATTTTAAACTCTCATTTCATCATCCTAAGATTATTTGCCACTCTATGGACTTTAATTCCCCATATTTCTAAATTTGTCCTATTTTTTTCGAATTTACATAATCATAATATTTTTCATACATATTTCAAATTAAATTTTGAGGGAAACCATTCTAATCAACCCGACATGATTCTATCATCCTTTAACATGCTTCTTTCATATCAGACATGTCACGCCCCGATCCTCGGATCGACCACGCGACAGCCGTCGCGTTGTCTCGGTACACGGGCAGAACCTCTCCATATACCGGGACTCCGCAAGGCTACAAAAATAACACAAAAATTCTTTCTACACCAATCATCAAAAACAGAAAACATCACATAACAATACACACGCAATGACCCATCCGGTCCATCCCTGTACACACGAGCACACATCGGGGAGAGGGAACCTGTACATGCACGAGTACACATCAGCACACAACGGGGAGTGGGAACCTGTACATGCACGCATCGATGTGGCCATCCTAGCCACCCAAAATTCTCAACAAAAACAATCAAAGGATGCACCGGTCCATTTAACTCAAATCAGCACACACACAAGGCCAACCCGGCCAACCCAAATCACATGCACGCATCCGGCAATCTCGGCCTTTCAAAAATCGAATAAAATCCAAATGTCCCATTTATACAATAAGTTTTTACCAAAATGAAATTTCAAAGAAAATGAACAAGTCTCTCTTCCATGGATTTCAAATCAAACTAAAATAACCTTACATTGCTCTTATACATAACAAGCCAACGGATGACTCTTCACAAGCTCCAACTGTTGTCACAGACCTGAACTTCCTCTGAAAGGTTTGAAAAAGAGGGGTGAGTATTGGGAAATACTCAGTGACTGTATAGCATGTTATGATAATAAATGAGTGATGATTGTGAACATATCAAATATCATTCTCAAAATCATACGGTCACATCAATAAATCTCAATATAAACAAGATCTCAACAAATCATGATAATTAAATCATATGCATCCAGTTATCACATTTTTGTTTTTCAAAATCACGAGGTTGCCAAAATCTTTCCACCAAAGGCTTGGCCCAGACCAATGGTGAAATCGCCAAGGGATTCCTCATCAATGTCAATAAATCATACACAATACCCCCTTCCTTGGCTTTGGCTCGGGCCTCCCTTGTGGTGCAACCAGGTTAGTCCGAAGGGAGGGATTCAGAGGCACCTCTCGAGCGCAGCTACCTCGTCATCCAATATAACAGCCCAACCACGTCACCCCGTCGGGTCGCTCCGTGGAGGGAATGACTATAGCCATTATCCATGTATACAGCACCATTTCGCAATCATCAAATCATATACAACAGTGTGCCAACAGCACCATTTCACAGTCATCAAATCACATACCATAATGTGCCAACAGTTATTTAGATTCTAAGTACACGAGTTCAAATCAATCACTTTCAATGCAAGTCAATAAACATGGCACATCATTTTTTTCAAATAATACATGGATGCATTCGGTAATTCAAATCTCCTTTTGGGACATTCCACAATCATAAAACAGTTTTAAAACATTCGTAAACTCATTTGAAACATTTATAAAATCAATACAAAACATTTTCTCACTTAAAATCATAAACATATATCCACTCACCTCTTGGGAGGGTGATCACTCCCAATTCCTCGATCAATCCCCAAATGACTCCTTTCGAGTCTCGAAAAGGTCAACCTAGTCAAATCATCACAATTTGTCATCAAATTTCTAATTATTTTAGGGTTTGTCATTTTCCCTAAGTTTGTAAAAATCTTAATTCCTCAATTTTTGGATACACTCTAATGTCATCGATTGCATTTCACTTATAAATAAATAATCAATTCAAAATCAAACCTAATTCAACCCTAAAACCAATCAAAGTCGGAAATACACTTAAAATAGATATATTTCCTACGAAATGGAAAAATTTTTGAAAAATCATACACTTTTCGATTCCCATCCGATTTCCTCAAACCATATGTCATTTTCAAGGTATTGAAGTCTATTTTCATAATACAGAAGTTGAATTTTGATTTCCTATATGCAGGACAACTTAAAATGATAAAGACTGCATTGATCCTTAACTTAAATCCCAAATTCCGACTGTTTTCATGCATTCGTCAAATTAAACTCTAAGAGAAGTTATTATAATCAAGTCAATACGATTCTATCCTCCGGAATAGTTCAATTCATATAAAATCCTATAATTAACCTAAATAATTACCTAAAATCATCAGACAATGCATTCTAATTGAATCTAACATACATCTTATACATATACAACATTTCTTATCCTAATTTACCCTAAATTCATCCAATTAAATCGAATAAGTTAATATTTTACCTCACCTAGGGTTTACTGCAGTCCAAAACCCTTACGCCCGTGCAACATTCGATTCAATCCGAAACCTGCAATACCTCCAATTTGAAGCAAAATTTAACAATTAGTCCTAATTACTTAGAAAAATCGAAACCCTAGGTCTAGGATTAAAAGTCAGTCCTTACCTGTGCAGGGGATGAGTCGCAGTCTCGACCTAGGGTAACCTAAACCTACTGCTCCTATCGGTTTGGGGCTCTGCGACGGTCGCACAAGAGGGTTGCAGCGGCAAAGAACACCGCGTGCAAGTGAGCAAGGGAGAGAGACAACCGACAACGTGCGCGGGAGAGAGAGAGGACTCTGTCGCGCGAGAGAAAGAAGATAGAGAGAGAGACAAAGTAGCGATCGTGGCCGTGTGAGGTGGTCGAGGAGCCACTGTGAGCGGCTGATAGAGAGCGACAGATGAGAGGGAGAGAGTGAGACAGCGAGTGTTTGAGAGCAGAGAAGGGAGAAACAGATTCGAAGGGGAAAGAGAGAGTGAGATAGAGACAACGGCGGTGGCGGAACCACCGTGAGATGCTGTTCGCGACGGAGAGGGGCGGAGGAGAAGGAGAGATTGCGACAGATTCGAAAGAGAGAGTGGGAGAGAGGGAGTAGAGAGAGAGAGGGACGGGAATGAGAGATCGATTAGGGCTGAAAGCCCTAATCGAATTGGGGAAATGGGGACGCGGCGTTTCAAGTTGAAACGCTGCGTCTCCCCCCATTTTTTTTTTTTTTTTACAAATTAATTAATTAATTAATAAACAATTATCAATATATATATATTTATACCCTCATTTTATTTAAAACCCTAAATTTATCATCAACACAGAATGTACCTCAAATCGGAACACGGATATATATCTATATATATATATATATATATTTTTTATATATATACCAAAAATTCCAATTTAAAACCCCAAAATCAAAAATCAATAAAATTTAAAAATTTAAATTTTCTTTTGTAATTATCTAGACATTTACAAAATATTTTTAACACCGAATTTTCGGTGTTACAACTCTTAACCCCCTAAAAACAAATTTCGTCCTCGAAATTTAAAAGAATACTATACATTAAGATGTAATTATTGCTTTCTCATAGTATCTTCGGGTTCTCAAATCTCTTCGTCCACCTAATCGTTTTCGTATTAGACATTAACAATAGGGTATTGCCCGTTCCGCAATCTCTTACGCTTAGGCCCAAAATCAAGATATGAATCGAGAGTCACAATCGTATACAATAGACACCGAAATCCTGTGGTGCCTTACAATCTCCGCCATATACATTTTGGCTAACCTCTCTAGAGAGTAAACTCAATGAAATCATGCGACTTGAAATTTGTGCTCTATCTAAACTTAAACCTCTACTTGAGTTTAAATTCCTTTTGATCTGAACTATCTTAAATATTACTCAAAAACCTCACCTTGCTTATGGATCTATCTTGTAACAGTTTCCTATATTCGATCCCTTCAACTTTAACTCACTTAATCAACCTCATCCACTTTTCACTCAACTTTAATTAACTCAAAGACTCCATTCTGATAGAAATTGAAAAAATAAAATCCTAATTACTTGGATCTCTCTCATAACTAAATCAAGATTCTATTCTTCCATGTTTGAGTCTTTTAAGAACAGTTTACTAAAATAAAAAGTCACAAATAGTGAAAAAAATTCTGAATCTACTCCTTTCAATTTCTTTCTAAAAATCCAACTGCTCATTATTATATGAAAGGAACTCCCAACATAAGTAGCCATAAGTCTTTCCTAGGGTTACAAACAAACCTTTCATTAAACAAAGCCACGTCACCAAAACGATTAAATCAACAAAACATATCTTAGATACATATAGATCTTCTCAATGCATTATCGTACAAAATCTCTCTACTATCAATCATTCTATTTAAAGTAATATTATTTCACCAAACAAAATAAAAGACCTACTGAAGCAAATCATTTTCATCACAGGTACCTACCTTTGAAAGTCTCATTTAATAATACTATCGTGTTTCACTAGTTATGCATATCTGTGCTTTTTAGAATCTGACTTTAGTCGTTGCTAGAAATCAAAATTCATGTTTCGAATCTAAGATTCTTCTAAGGAACATTGGAAGGACTGGAGTAAGCATGGAAATTTTTTTTAGTGAATAGATGACATGGCATATTGAGCATGAATGAAGGGTGAAAGTGGTTGTGCCAAACACATATATCAAAACTCATTCCCATAAAATGTCAAAATTATTGGTAATAACATAAATTCATATCAAATTTTCCATGACTCATATTCTCCAATTCAATAAACAATTTTATATTTTCTTCTCAACAACTTTCGAGTCTGTCCAAAATCACTCTCCTACCCAGCCTTAGCCACGCTGCCTCCATGGCCTCAATCCGTGGCAAGACTTAGTCTATATTGGTTTTCCAGCACCATGTTCCCAAGCTTAAGTTATCTTACTCTCAAATATAAGATATAACAATACTTCAAAATTCGCGAGTATCCAAATATAGCAAGGGCAAATGATTCAATCTTTAAAGTCATGAGTCATGGATATTTTGCAAATTCCATTTCAGGCACACCACAGTCATAAAATATTTTAAATCTCTTTCAAAATTTATTTCACAATCAATTTCAATCCATTTGCAAAGTCATTTCAAAACTCAATTTATAATTTATAATTGAAAACAATTAACCCTTTCATATGTAACATAGCCGTCCATTCACATCTCCTATAAGGGAGTTAACCAAATTATCATTGAGTTGACCCAAACATCTCTAAATTTGGAAACAACTCAACTCAAAATCTTAATGAGTTGATCATCAATGAGTAATACTATACATCCAGCGAAAAAGAATCAAATGATAAATTCTACCAATTTCAATCAAGATATATAATCATCACTAACACCATGAATACCTCAAGATATCAAAATCATCTCTCCTTAAATTTATTATCATGCAATCATAATCACTAAATGTTTATATTTAAATCTCAAAATCATCAAGTTCAAGTTCTAAGGAATTTACCAGTGGCTATGTCAGGGTCGTTTTGAGTTTCCTTGCTCGTCATGGCATAAATTCTTGTTTGAGTTCTCGATTGGGATCGTTGAGAAGGTGCAGCAATGGTATTACTTCCAATACCAGTCTGTGGAGCGGTACTAGCCGATGGCATAGAGATATTTGATGGACCTTTATATCCACTTAAACCCAATTCGGGGCAAGATTTTCTGAAATGCCCCACTTTCCCACAATGAAAACATTTCAAACGCTCAAGGCATGGTCCAAAGTGGTGTTTCTTACAATTTCGGCAGGGTTCTCTCTTTGGCTTCGCTGACTGGCTCCTGGACTTTGCACTAGAGGTAGGAGTGTCAAATCTTGGCATTTGTTGGCCTTGTGGAGAGCCAACGGACCCTGAAACTGTAACTCCACTAGAGAAGTTTATGCTCCTATTCTTCTTGGACCCTTGGTTCGCCGAGAATTTAGACTTCCTTTTCTTCCCATGGTCTTCTCTAACCTTTTCTCTTCCAATAACCATCTTTTCGGCTCTCAACGCCAACTCCAAAATATCCTCGAAGGTATGCCCCTTAGTGATAGGTATTTTCTCTCTTATATTCAAATTGAGCCCCGACTCAAACTTTGAACACAAGGACTCCTCGAAATTCATAAATTCCGGAACATAAGTCGCAAGTTCTCTCAGCTCTTTCTCATACTCAAATACCGTCTTGTTTCCTTGAGCTAATTTGAAGAATTTCTCTCTTTTCTGATCTTGATAGAATCGGGAGGAATATTTCTCTTCGAAGGCCCTAAGAAATTCTGTCCAAGTAGGAGGAACAGGAGTTCTACCCTTCACATTCTCCCACCATGTCCTTGCACCTTTATCCAACAGTTTTACCGCTAACCATAATTTCATCTCATCATTTAATCTCATGTCAGAGACAGTCTCTTGAATTCGGCCAATCCATTCCTTGGCCACTGAAGCATCACAAGTACCTGCAAATGTTTCACACCCTCGTTGTCTTGCCTCTTTTATCAATTTAGACAACTCCACAGTAGGGCGATTGATTGTTGTAACAACTGGAGGAGGAGGAGCTATTGGTGTAATAGATACAGCAACCGATACTGAAGGAGCCGGTGGAGGGGTTGAATATTCAGACGGAGCTTGGTACTATGCTCCGAACGTACTCCACCACTCCATTACTTGCTGGAGTGCGGCAATAAGAGGAGTTGGAATCCCGGTGGAAGGAGCCGGGTGTGTGGACACAGAAAGAGGAAGAGCGTGCGAAGACGACTCATCCTCGTGCTCCAATGGAGGAATCTCATTCACATTCCTCATTCTCCTTCGTGGAGGCATAATAGTCTACAAAACAAAAAGCTATGATTAAGTCAAAGGGTTAAGCTAAGACTAATACTTGACCCCTAAAAAGAATGTTTCTAATTTCCTAAGAAATCCATGGAAGTTTCTGTACATTCTTCGAAGATCTTTAAAAGATCTAAACCTTTTTCAAAAATAAAACATTTCAAAGTCTTTAGAAAACGTTTGGGACATTTGGAAATATCTGAAAACATTTCAAAACCATCAAACTATTAAAATCGTAAACCTAAGCTCTGATACCACTAAAGCTGTCACGCTCCGATCCTCGGATCGACCATGCGACAGCCGCTGCGTTGTCTCGGTACACGGGCAGAACCTCCCCATATACCGGGACTTCGCAAGACTACAAAAATAACACAATAATTTTTTCTACACCAATCATCAAAAACAGAAAACATCACATAACAATACACACGCAAGGACCCATCCGGTCCATCCCTGTACACACGAGCACACATCGGGGAGAGGGAACCTGTACATGCACGAGTACACATCAGCACACAACGGGGAGTGGGAACCTGTACATGCACGCATCAATGTGGCCATCCTAGCCACCTAAAATTCTCAACAAAAACAATCAAAGGACGCACCGGTCCATTTAACTCAAATCAGCACACACACAAGGCCAACCCGGCCAACCCAAATCACATGCACGCATCCGGCAATCTCGGCCTTTCAAAAATCGAATAAAGTCCAAATGTCCCATTTATACAATAAGTTTTTACCAAAATGAAATTTCAAAGAAAATGAACAAGTCTCTCTTCCATGGATTTCAAATCAAACTAAAATAACCTTACATCGCTCTTATACCTAACAAGCCAGCGGATGACTCTTCACAAGCTCCAACTGTTGTCACAGACCTGAACTTCCTCTGAAAGGTTTGAAAGAGAGGGGTGAGTATTGGGAAATACTCAGTGAGTGTATAGCATGTTATGATAATAAATGAGTGATGATTGTGGACATGTCAAATATCATTCTCAAAATCATACGGTCACATCAATAAATCTCAATATAAACAAGATCTCAACAAATCATGATAATTAAATCATATGCATCCAGTTATCACATTTTTGTTTTTCAAAATCACGGGGTTGCCAAAATCTTTCCACCAAAGGCTTGGCCCAGACCAATGGTGAAATCGCCAAGGGATTCCTCATCAATGTCAATAAATCATACACAATACCCCCTTCCTTGGCTTTGGCTCGGGCCTCCCCTGGGGTGCAACCAGGCTAGTCCGAAGGGAGGGATTCAGAGGCACCTCTCGAGCGCAGCTACCTCGTCATCCAATATAACAGCCTAACCACGTCACCCTGTCGGGTCGCTCCGTGGAGAGAATGACTATAGCCATTATCCATGTATACAACACCATTTCGCAATCATCAAATCATATACAACAGTGTGCCAACAACACCATTTCACAGTCATCAAATCACATACCATAATGTGCCAACAGTTATTTAGATTCTAAGTATACGAGTTCAAATCAATCACTTTCAATGCAAGTCAATAAACATGGCACATCATTTTTTTCAAATAACACATGGATGCATTCGGTAATTCAAATCTCATTTTGGGACATTCCACAATCATAAAACAGTTTTAAAACATTCGTAAACTCATTTGAAACATTTATAAAATCAGTATAAAACATTTTCTCACTTAAAATCATAAACATGTATCCACTCACCTCTTGGGAGGGTGATCACTCCCAATTCCTCGATCAATCCCCAAATGACTCATTTCCAGTCTCGAAAAGGTCAACCTAGTCAAATCATCACAATTTGTCATCAAATTTCCAATTATTTTAGGGTTTGTCATTTTCCCTAAGTTTGTACAAATATTAATTCCTCAATTTTTGGATATACTCTAATGTCATCGATTGCATTTCACTTATAAATAAATAATCAATTCAAAATCAAACCTAAATCAACTCTAAAACCAATCAAAGTCGGAAATACACTTAAAATATATATATTTCCTACGAAATGGAAAAATTTTTGAAAAATCATACACTTTTCGATTCCCATCCGATTTCCTCAAACCATATGTCATTTTCAAGGTATTGAAGTCTATTTTCATAATACAGAAGTTGTATTTTGATTTCCTATATGCAGGAGAACTTAAAATGATAAAGACTGCATTGATCCTTAACTTAAATCCCAAATTCTGACTGTTTTCATGCATTCGTCAAATTAAACTCTAAGAGAAGTTATTATAATCAAGTCAATACGATTCTATCCTCCGGAATAGTTCAATTTATATAAAGTCCTATAATTAACCTAAATAATTACCTAAAATCATCAGACAATGCATTCTAATTGAATCTAACATACATCCTACACATATACAACATTTCTTATCCTAATTTACCCTAAATTCATCCAATTAAATCGAATAAGTTAATATTTTACCTCACCTAGGGTTTACTGCAGTCCAAAACCCTTATGCCCGTGCAACATTCGATTCAATCCGAAACCTGCAATACCTCAAATTTGAAGCAAAATTTAACAATTAGTCCTAATTACTTAGAAAAATCGAAACCCTAGGTCTAGGATTAGAAGTCAGTCCTTACCTGCGCAGGGGATGAGTCGCAGTCTCGACCTAGGGTAACCTAAACCTATTGCTCCTATCGGTTTGGGGCTTTGCGACGGTCGCACAAGAGGGTTGCAGCGGCAAAGAACACCGCGTGCAAGTGAGCAAGGGAGAGAGACAACCGACAACGTGCGCGGGAGAGAGAGAGGACTCTGTCGCGCGAGAGAAAGAAGATAGAGAGAGACAAAGTAGCGATCGTGGCCGTGTGAGGTGGTCGAGGAGCCACTGTGAGCGGCTGATAGAGAGCGACAGATGAGAGGGAGAGAGTGAGACAGCGAGTGTTTGAGAGCAGAGAAGGGAGAAACAGATTCGAAGGGGAAAGAGAGAGTGAGATAGAGACAACGGCGGTGGCGGAACCACCGTGAGATGCTGTTCGCGACGGAGAGGGGCGGAGGAGAAGGAGAGATTGCGACAGATTCGAAAGAGAGAGTGGGAGAGAGGGAGTAGAGAGAGAGAGGGACGGGAATGAGAGATCGATTAGGGCTGAAAGCCCTAATCGAATTGGGGAAATGGGGACGCGGCGTTTCAAGTTGAAACGCTGCGTCTCCCCCCTTCTTTTTTTTTTTTTTTTACAAATTAATTAATTAATTAATAAACAATTATCAATATATATATATTTATACCCTCATTTTATTTAAAACCCTAAATTTATCATCAACACAGAATGTACCTCAAATCGGAACACGGATATATATATATATATATATTTTTATATACCCAAAATTCTAATTTAAAACCCCAAAATCAAAAATCAATAAAATTTAAAAATTTAAATTTTCTTTTGTAATTATCTAGACATTTACAAAATATTTTTAACACCGAATTTTTGGTGTTACAAGACAGCCTAGTT
Source organism: Dillenia turbinata (assembly GCA_037126225.1). Lineage (NCBI taxonomy): Eukaryota > Viridiplantae > Streptophyta > Magnoliopsida > Dilleniales > Dilleniaceae > Dillenia > Dillenia turbinata. Next base: position 9,331,789 of record JBAMMX010000016.1, on the reverse strand, counting down.
CATGTATAATTCTAGACTTAACCTTAATAATCACATATAAAATTTCAGAAAATGCATTCTACTTGAATCCAACATACATTTTAAACATATACAAGACTTCTTACCCTAAATTCACCCTAAATTCATTCAATTTATCGAAAGGATTTGAATTTCCCTCACCTAGGGTTTTCGCAGCTTGCAGCCCTAATGTCCGTGCGCCTATAACTCAGTCCAGAATCCTGCAATATTTCCAAACCGAAGCAGAGCTTAGAAATCAGACTAAATTACTCAGAAAATCGAAACCTAGAGCTAATGATCAGAAACCAGCCCCTACCGATGCAATGAAAGGATCGCAAGAAATCGTGACCTAGGGTTTTCGAAGGTCTCCTGCTACTGCCAGCTTGAGGCTTCTGCAAAGATTGTAGAAGAGCTCTCGGCAGAGAGAGAGCAAAGCGCACGAGCGTGCGAGCAAGGAAGAGAGACAAAGCACTGATGCGCACAGGAGAGAGAAAGAGAGAGAGAAGGAGATACGAGCGATGATGGCTGGCGATCGTGAAGGGAGATAGCGCGGCTGTGCGCAGCGGAGGGAGAGAAACAGAGAGAGTGACAGCGAGCGAGAGGGAGAGAGAGTGAAAATAGAGAGAGAAATAGAGAGAGACAATGGAGGGAGAGAGAGAGAGAAGACTAGAGAGAGGGAGACGGCGAGCGGCGGAGGGAGGCGGAGAGTGACGGAGAGAGTGTCGATCGAGAGAGAAAGAGGGAGAATCAAGGGAGACGAGAGAGAGACGAAGAGACGGGAGGGAGAGAGAAGGGAATTAGGATTTCTAAGCCTAATTCTTTGGGGACGCGGCATTTTGAAGCAAAACGCTGCGTCTCCACTATCTATTTTTTCTTTTTTTTTTAATTACATAAATAAATATATAAATAAATTAATAAATATTCATATATATTTATATCCACATTTTATTAAAACTCTAAATTTATCATCAAAATAGAATACACCTCGAATCAGAAACATAGATATTTTAAATATACCAAAAATTCAAATTTAATACCTCAAAATCGAAAATCAATAAAATTTAAAATTTCCCTTTATATTATAACGATATTTACAAAATTTCTAACACCAGATTTTCGGTCTTACATAATATTTCACAAATATTTGCAATATATTTGGCTTACATAGTTTTGAGATTAATGAAAACCGTGCGAGATATGTATAGATTTATACATGCCATTGGAAACCTTTAATAATTCAATTAATTATTATTATTATTATTTGACCAAAATAGACTTATCCCACTTTCAAATTTAGAAAAAATAAATAAAGAAGTTGGTTAAAAATCCTAACAATGAGAATATTCTCATTCTTATTGAAGAGAAAAAAGTGTTATGCCTTGTATATCTACATACATGCATTGCATCTCTAAATAGAAGATATTCATAGTTTGCTAATATTGAAGAGCAAAAATATGCTACACAATTGATCTTACAATGATATATTTTCTTAGAAAGTTCGAATACATGTTAAAATACATTGTGAATAATACAAAAGAGAATAAACTTAAAACATAAATAAATATATGATACAAGTAATTTCAGGGTTTTTTTAATGGTTTGGTAGGTATTATAATCCCGGGGTTGGTGACTATTAGAATACCGATCAATGGTTAACGATCATTCTACTATTCCATCGGATAAAAAAGATGATATATAATCTAATATCTACCAAGTTCACAATTATTGATATCTACGCAGATAATACAATGTTACCTATGAAAATAGTATAATGTCTCATCGTGAAGTTTAAATGTTCATAATATTTAAGGAAAAGCACAAAAATGCTCATTTAATTTAGAGCCAAGTACAAAAAAGATATGTAAAGTTTAAAAAATAACTACAAAAATATATAAAGTTAGTGTTTCCGCCTATATCCGTTTATATTTACGGGTAAGAAAAAAGCCAACTCTCGTTCTCCCCTCTCTCTCTCCCCTTCTCTCTATCTTCTTTCTCTCTCCTTCTTCGACAATAAAGTATTATCTGTCTCTCTCAATCTCTTGGTCTCTCTCTCTCTCTCTCTGTGGCCTAACTCATCATTGTTGATAGTGAGGAACGATGGAGAAGCACCTCATGGTGGGGTGGTGACAGGTGTGTCCCAATGCATGTTGCTTATGTTAGTGGATCACAAGTGAGAGTGGTGGCCTCAATTGCCACCACCATGGTGGTTTTCCGTCGCGGTGGAGGTGGAAATCAAGGCCCTATGTCCTTACTGTCAAATGGTGAGATTTGCCGGTGAACGAAAGCTTGTGGGAGGCGAGTCTCTACCACTCGACGAGTATTTCTGCTGTGGTGATGGCTACATCAATGGCCATCGGTGGAGAGAGGCCACCCTGGCAGCAAGGAATGGTTCGTCGCTGCCAGCAGGCCAAGGGCAACCCAGTTCGATGGCAACCGTAGTGGCCATGGTTACAAGGAGCCATGGCAGAAGAACAAAGTTGGAGCCTGAAGCCCCAATTGGTATCTAAGATAGGAGTCAACAACCTACGTGGTTGTTGAGTCATCACCTTAGGGTCGACATTGGCAGCCACGTGGCTGCTGAGTCAACATGCAAAATTTTAAAAATTCTAAAAATTATTTTTAAATTTTTATGGTAGGACCAATAATGTATTTTATTAATTTTCTCCGAACCTGATTTGAAAAATATTTGTCCATATTCATCCATTGCCGTTTTATTATGTCTGACTAATACTTTTATTTTCAATTTACATTCACTTATTAAATTTGAATTATATAAGTCCAACATCTGTTGATTTACCAAAACAAAATGGTGTCCGACCTTTTAAGTTCACCTCTTAAATCTCAATTAAATAGCTCCAATGTTAGCTAACCCTTAATTAATTGTTAGTATGAAGCGGAAATGGGAGTCATTCGATTTTAAAATAAAATTTGTCTCCCACTTGAAATTTTATTATTGAATTTTTTATTACTTAAAATAAGCCAAAAGGAAAATAAAAAATATGCGCTTGGTCGCACCATAGAAAATTAAAATAATTTTCACAATATTCAAAATTTCTCCTGCTGACTTAGTGGCCATGTGCACTCCAAGTCAGCACCAGCAATCGCGTGACTCCTAACCTCTGCTCTAGGGTTCACTCAGCAGCCTATATGACTACTAACCCATGGTTGAGAGACTAGTTCAGGCATCAAGCTCCAACTTCACACCGCCATGGTTGCTAACAACCATAGCTACCGTGGCTTCTTCGCAACGACAAACCATTCCAAGATGCCAAGGTGGCCTCTTTCTGTCTCCGGTGGGCGAAGAGAAACCCTCAGCCGCCAGTGTTTTGCTCGTAACTGAGCCTCTTCTTCACTCGAGAGAGATGACCGTGGTTGTGACTGCTATCAGAGTGAAAAACGCTATGGGGCTCACAGCTGTAGCCCCTTCATGCTATCGAACAGCAAAGGCTTACTACCAAGGAGCGTTCATTCATGGTGTAGTATCACCATTCGATGGTGAGGCCATAGAGTCTCGATTTCTACCTCTACCGTGACCCAAAAAAAAATGATCATCGTGGTGGTAATCAAGGCCACTGCCTCACCCCACATCCACTTATGGTGCATTCGACTGTGATCTGCGAACGCATGCAAGTTGCACTGATACATAGCCACCACCAGCTCCTTTGTGGGATTACCCTTTTTGCTTCCCTGTTGTCGGCGGTTGCCGGTTTGGAGGGAGAGAGAAAAGGAGACATAGAGAGAGAAAGAGAGAGACTGAGAGATTGAGAGAGGGATACTGCGGTGGAAGTTGAAAAGAGAGCTTGTTTGTCAAAGGAAGAAGGTGAGAGAGAGAAAGAAGAAGAGGAAAAAAGAGAAGTTGAGAGAGAGGGAGAGCTAATTTACTTTTGTTTTGTCCTCGATTTTTTAAATTAAAAAATGAAGATTTTTTTATTATTTTAATGTTATAAATAAATGGACTTAGATTTAAGAGTTAATTTTATATACTCTTGTAATTGACGAGAGATTTTTATATTTTTGAAATTTTAAATGATTTTTTATATTTAACCTTAAATTTAATAAGTATTCTTATAATTTTCTCTAATATTTCATGTCCCTTTGTATATTCTCAATATGTGCCGTACTTGGTATCCGAACAAACAAATGTCGTCACACTCATGTTCCAAATGAGAATTAGTGTTAAATGTAGTACGATGATAATCTAAGATTTTCCAAATCTCTTTGCAATCCCACTTCGTCAAGATCTTTGTAAGCCTTCCATGCCAAACTTTACTTTTTAACTTTGGCAGATCTCTTAATATTATGATATTATATCAGAACACGTTTAAGTCACAAAATGGTAATCCCTCAAAGAAATGTCAAAAGCCCGTTATAGAGAGAGAGAGAGAGAGAGAGAGAGAGAGAGAGTGGGTCAAATCAAGTCAACCCGAGACAAGGTAGTCCTTCACCTATAAATACACACATTCACTTGCTCAAGCTTGTTAAACCAATTCTTCTCACTCAACACAGACGACGGAAGGAGAAAGAAGAACCCCATCATGCTATACCTAAACAGCGTCGTTTCACTCCACCCGGCGATCTTGGCGATCAGCTTGTTCATTTGCGCGGCGGCTGTCGCAGCTCTCTGCGCCAGTCACGCGAAGGATAGGACGACGAAAGAGCCGAATAATTCAAGAATCGGCGAGAATGCCAAGGCGTTGTTCCGGGGTCTGGCGGGTAAAAAGGCGATTAATGCGTTCAAAAGCAGGAAGAGGATCGCCCAGGAATCGGGAGGTCAGGCCGAGGAAGGATATGGAAGTGGTGGGGTTTGGCAAAAGCCGATCTTGATGGGGGATAAATGTCAGCCGTTGAATTTCTCGGGTGTAATCAATTACGATGGGACCGGGAAGCAGCTTAGCGAGCCTCTTGTGAGATCACCAAAGCCAAGCGATGTTACTCGAAGCGAGGAAATTGAGGAAAAGGTATGAAGCAAAGCAAATGATTCGATGCGGTAAAATAATCGATAACTTTTAAATAAAATCTCAGCCGTCGAAATTCTTGATTTTGTAAATTTTTAGTTTAATAAATAATTTTTATTTGAATTTTTCAGAAAATTTAAGATAGAAAATTAATTTTCTCTTTTCATGTTGATGTAAATGGTATTTCACTAAAAGGTTAAGTTAGAATACATTATCACGGGTTGGTAGTCATATTATCACAACAGAGAAAATAATAATACCGGTCGCCTTATCACCATTTTTTCTAAAAATTAAAGAAAAAAGGAATTGTTGATATTGTTTCTTATTGATATATTAGAAATTTAATTTTTTTTTTAATTATCATAATTACTTTGTTGCTTTTATGTTTGAGGTTGAGGAGGTTAGGAAATCACCTCCAGATTGTGGGGTTTTAGATAGGAATTTTAGGTTAAATGTTCATAAGAACATATAAGATATTTGACAATATTAACGGAGTGTTTGATTAAAGAGAATAAAAATCAGATTTAAATCTATATGAATTGTTCGAGTTAATGGAATATGAATGGAGATTTAGAAATGAAACGCCAAAATAAAATAAGGAATTTGTGAAATTTATACCAATATCTTTAATTCTGAATTCGTTTCCGATTTCTGAATACAAACGAAACACGCTTTACCTTAATTATGGCTTCATCTCAATAAGCAAAGTGTTTTAGGCCAACTTTTTGTAATGGGAAAGTGCTGCAAAAATGGAAGGGAATGTGCCCAGGCCAAATTCAGGACACCCTCTATATTTTGAACCTCAATGTAATGGGTAGGGTAAGAACTAGTACCCAGAATAGAAGAAGAAATAAAATATCTTTTTCTTTTATTGATATTATTCGCAGGAGAATAAGGTATACAACAGGTCTTGAATTAGAAATATTATTTGTACACCTATTATTTAGTAATGGGTGAAGTCTGATACCAAATGCAATTAACAACTTCTCTAATTTCTAATTATTTGGAAATTAATGATTAATGTGTCATACGTCATATGTATTTTGTTTAACTAACCAAAAAAAAAATAATAATAATAAAGACAGAGAGTAATATTGTATCGACCAAATGTGTGACAGTTCAGTTCAATATATTTTAAAGATTTTTTTGTCTTAATTTAAAAATCATTTTAATCGATTCAAAATTATTTAATTTTAAAAATTTTTAATCTTTTGGAAATAAAAATATATATTTGAGTCTATATAAGATTACTTAAAGAATGAACATGAGCAATCCAATAACGTTACCCATATTCATATATGGGTATTAGTGTCACTAGGATAATAATGACCGAATTTTTTTTAAAAAAAATTAATTAATTAATTACTTTTAGAGGATGTGGTGAAATACATATCGCCAATAATATTTCTAGATTAATAAAATATTATTGGAAAAATGTTATTTGAATTTAAAATTTTCTTTTATTCGTTTTGATAATGCTGTCCATGGAAGATTTTAAAAGATTTTTTTTTTAGATGTAAATCATCGGTATCTGATAATTATATTAAATCTGAATAAATTCAATTTAAATGGGTCAGACAAAAATTTCTCAACTTCTATTTTCTTTGAAAAAGACTTTACGAAGCTACATTTAAAAAGGCTTATAAAGCTACATTTAGTGGTCACTTTTTCATATTTATGTGTTTGTCACATCTTAAATTTAGATATACTTCAAATATTCTTTTTGATGATTTAAACATGAAAAATCTGAATTTTGAAAATGAATTTTTTTTTTCGTAATTAAAGTTTTCAAATAATTGATATCAAAATAATCTTCTTGATGAATAACTAAAAGAAGCAAGTTTTTTTTTTTTTTTTTTTTTTGATGTCCTTGTATTGGAGTTACTTTTCATGTGCAAACATAAATATGTTTTGAATGTCTATGTGGGTTTACTCCCTTTGTTGAAGTTCAAGACATAATCATTTATTTGTCAATATATATGTATGCATGTATTTTACTAGGGATTCAAATTGTGTCCAAAGATTCAGTTCCGCTTCTTCAAATGAAGGATCGGGAATCGATAGTTTTTTGTTTGAACCATGAAGAACCATAGGTTGGAATCGAATGTTTTTTAATATATATATATATATATTTAATTTATTGACCATAAAACAAGTGATATTAAAAATTAAAGTTGAGAGAATTATATATCCGGTCCCTGAACACTATGGGGTCAAATGATTTAATCACTGGATTTTCAAAATACAACATTTAAGGACTCAAATTTCAAAAAAAAAAAAAAAAAAAAAAAATCAAAATGGTGCTTTCATTAGTAGTATCGACACACTCACTGTTAAAAACTAAATTCGTTTAACGTGGAATCAAAAACGTGAGATAGTACTTACTGAGTTGGAATACATCTGGATAGGAATGCTAACGTTGCAGGAGCCGCGTTAGCCTAGGTTGACACTAACCAAAAAAGCTCTCACACTCATTCTTCTCTTTCTCCCCTCTCCTCTCTCGCTCTGCAGCAACCAAGGTTGTCGTGGTTGACGTCAGACTGTGGTAGTCTGGCGACCCTTGGCCTCCATTGGCAGGAAACCATTCCCAAATGCTAGGATGCCCTCTTTCTACCTCTGGTGGGTAGAGAGAGGCCCTAAGTCATGAGCAACACTCATGGCTGAACCTCCCTCAATGGGGAGAGAAGGGAGTGTTCTCCCTCTCTCCTTCTCTTTCTCTTCTTTCTTTCTCTCCTTCCTTTCTTCAAGCCATTATCAGAGGGCAAATTGAAATAGAGAGGCACCATGTCTTTCATCCAATTTCAAAGACATTAAAAATTTTCATAGAAATCTACAAACATTATTTCATGTGAAATTTTTTCGGATCTAAATTTTGAGTTAGATCATTTACCTCCTTGACGGATGGGTATTATAGGCTGAGAAGATGTCACGGATTTGGATCACCTTCTAATTTTCACAATCCAAATGCCTCAATGTGAGAATGATCAATATTTCAAGTCCTCTTAGTTTATTTCTCTCTCAATTTAAGTTTCTTCAAAAACATTCATACACCAAGAAAAATAAAAATAAAAAAAATGCAACCAAGCACCCTTACTTAGCATAACACTTTTATACCCATAGAAAGAGAGACCACCATTTTTTTTTCTTGGCATAATCTTCTTTTTGAGAGAGAGAGGGGAGTTAGAGGGGGGTTGTTACCCAAAAACCACCCCCAACCCCCTTTTCATTCATTTTTAAATTCAAAATGAATGGGTATGTGGGTCTGCCCTCATGGGCGGACCCGCATCCCTTTTTCCAACACCTTCCATTCGCACATGAGAGCTAGACTCACATATAACATGATCATTATTTTCGAACACCAATTTCATACAGGCAAGAAGACTGTGTGACCTGCGAGAATACCAAGAGCTCTAAAACTATACACCGGATAAAGATATATAGCAGCTCATCATCAAAGTGGTGAAGAGGATATCATATCTCGCTATACTCCAGACTTCTTTTATTTGACACAGTCAACGTATCTCTCATCCCTCAAAACAATGTAAGAGCATACTTGACTCTAATCTAATCATGTATTCACAATTACGTCTCTAAACACTAAGTCATAGACGTAATTGACTGGTCTGTGAATACAAAGTAACGTGTTGATAAAAAACAGTCGTCCTTTCATACTACTAACTTTCAACTTTATCTTAGCTGTTTTCTTAGACATGTACCGTCAAACCGAATCATCCATGATTTCTTGATAACATGCTAAAGTAGCAACACTAAAATAAAATTTCAAGAAACAAACAAAAGTCCTAAGGGTATAAATTGAGGTTGCGTATAAATTTCTGAGTCTCACACAATGAGATGGACATAATGAGATAAAGAGGGATATACTATCTCATTACTCATATAGTCACATAAACACACGTGGTATGAAACACGTGCTACGATACTTTCCTTTCCATTTGGAAGCGTATGTCTTCTTTTTTAAGATAACGCATCGTACGGGTCTTAGTCCAAGTATACATAACACTTAACCTGAGTTTTCCTTTTTACAAATCCTCAAACATCTCACAACATCAAGGAAAAATCCACACCTGGCTATTCGACAAGTTTAATGAATTGTGGGGAATCCATTTCGATTACCATATATATAGTATATCAACCGGTAATCTCATCTTAGTACTTAACAAAGGCGGCTTATCTGTGTTAATCCACCACAAATTAACACGCCTCATCTCTACATGTCACACAGACATTAGAGGCGATCGCTTGTGTGAGAGAGCTAATCTCAGAACTTGTCCGACAAACTTTTAATTCCAGACACAAGAACTTTGGGTACAAAAATAAAATTCAAATGTCAACGAATATGAGCATTATAACGTACATACTTTCTATATACAATCACTACCACAGTAACAAATACTGTTACAATCTATGCAGTTCATGTCATTTCACATGTCTCACAAATATGTCCTTAGGCATTGACCTAAAAAAAAAAGACAAGCCACTACGAAATGCATAAATATATTTCAATGTCATTCCCCTCTTTTCAATCATGTCTTTAACAAGATTAATCTTTGTGTCTATATTTGGTTTTGTCATTATAATCGGAGTCTCACGCGTAAACAATAGCTGACCGATTATCACAATGAATCGTCAAGCTCCCACTAGGTTACTTACTGCTCCAAATATTGCAATATCCATTTAAACAAACTCATTTTCTTGAACTGCGGAAACATTAATTACAAATCTGTTTCTATTATAAAAAGTGATACACTGGTTTGTTTCTTGCTTCTTCATGAGATAACGCTATCAATGAGCAAACAAACATAACCAAAGACAGATTTTTTCTTATGCAAATCTCCTCTCTAATCAGCATTCGTGTATCCTTTTAATACTAGATCATTTCCTTAATAATGAAGGAAATAGTTTGCAATTCCACTCAGGTATCCCAATATTCTTTTCATAACAATCCAATCATTCTATCTAGATTGGACAGATACCTGCCGACCAAACCCCATAGCATGACAAATATCGGAATGAGTACACTTCATAGTGTACTCCAGATTCCCAACAATACTAGAATACGGTGTTCCGGACATTTTATCAATTTATTAGGAGTTTTAGGGCATATGTCATCTTCTGAACTATTTCTTATAATCACAGGAGTATCAATGAGTTTGCAGTCTTTTAAGCTAAACCGTTCCAGAATCTTTATAATATAAGACTTTTGAGATAACTCTAGTAATCTCCTGGAATGATTTCTCTGGAATTCAATTCCCAATCTGCTTTACCCATATCCTTTATCTCGAAGGTCATACTTCTTGTCATTCGCCACTAACAATATGTTCGTGACATATAAGAATAGAATTACAAATTTGTTAATGGACCTTTCAAATAGAGACAATAGTTTTCATCCATTATTACGAAATCATAAGAGAGCATATCTCTATGAATTTCAAACACCATTGTCTCGAAAACTACCTAAAGCCATTAATTATTATCTTCTTGGCCTTTTATGACAAAAACCCTTTGGTTGTGTCATACAAATGTCTTCTTCAAACTCACCACTAAGGAAGGCAGTTCTCATATCCATCTGACGTAATTCCAGATCCAAATTGGCTAATTTTGCCAACTTCTCGCGAATGGAGATAAATCTCATTACTAGGAAAAGGTTTTCTCGTAATCAATACTCTTTTACAAAGCGTAACCTTCTTCTACCAGTTGAGTCTTTTATCTCTCACTAGTTTTATCTGCCCTACACTTGGTTTTGATAATCCAGATATTCTCAATAACTTTGCGTCCTAATATGAGTTCAACGAATTCCTATACATGGTTGGATTTCATCAACTCCTATTCTTCTTCATTGCATTTTTCCATTCACCCTTAGTGGGATAAGATGAGTCTCATATACATTCTGAAGTACCGCCCCGGGTTACTGAAGAGATCCGATCCCCTGAAGGGTCTTAGTCGCCCCACCCAACCGAAGGATCTATTGTTCGACTCGACTTACAAAGGATTCGGTGGAACCGAACACCCTCAATCGATAGTCATCAAAGAGACCGAACACATTCGTCTCCTTTAATCGCTAACATCCAATCGGTAACCAACTGAGTTTCCCACTTCGGCATGGAACATATCTTCCATATACGGAAGGAAACCTAACAGGTCTAATCGATAAGGGAAAGAATTTTCTCATATAATTCAATTGCATAAGTAGTCGCAACATTGAATCTTTCGTGAGCATAGATCTGAAATCGCCAGACGAATTCTTAAGGAAACTAGGTTTCACAAAATCCATAACGGCACGGATTTAAGAAAAGTATTATATAACATCAATGGGGACATCAGTCCAGGTAAATCCTCTAACCCTACATAAGGCACACAGAGTACAGAGGGAGATCCGTCCTCCCTTCTCTTTCAGTCTATTTATCTTTTCCTTTTGAAAACCGTTATTTCTAAGTTAAGCGTCGGAGTCTCCCCTGCAGGAGCAACCTCCGGCTGTCTTTTGTAGGTTTCAAGTCTCACAACTAGTTGTTTGATCGAGTCCAGGAAGAGCGGGATCTATGAAGACGAAACCCACCTCTAACAGATTGGTGCCAATCCCTAACCTTTCTCATCAACTTTCTGTTATCAAGTAAAATATGGTTACGGCAAAGTGAAAACACCTAGTCATTGGGTTCAACGATGATGATCTAGCCGGGGTTGACCCCAGTCGCAATGATCCCATAGTGGTCACCATCAGAATAAAATCTCATGTCATAAAAAGAGTCCTGAATGATTAAGGTGCGGATTGCGACCTCTTTACTTGGGATGCCCTTTATTGAATGGACCTCAACTCTTCACACCTGCAACCTTCGACCGGATCCCTCAAGGGACTAACCGATGAGTATATCTATCCGGAAGGAATTCTCCCCCTCACCATAATTGTAGGGGCACCTCCTAACTGTGAAACTGCCAAAATCATCTTTCACGTGGTAAAACTGTACTCCCCATACAATGTCATTCTCGGTCGGCCGAGTCTAGATAAGTTAAAAGTACTACCAACACTCGACACATAAAGGTAAAGTTTAGAATGCCCGAGGGGGTCGCAACTATTCGTAGTGATCCAGATCTCTACATTCTTTTTGTCGATTATGATAAGCAGAAAAATTTTCCTATCGACACCCTAGAGCTTAGGGGTGACATCGAACCGATACATAAACCAAGGTCAAGAGAAGAGGTGATCGAGCTTTCTCTGATAAACGATCCCAACCAAACTGTCCGAATCGGGGCTGCTTTGCCCACGCCCCTCCAGCACGCTGTCATTAACTGCTTACAATGGCATTCCAAGGTTTTCGCTTGGTCCCCTGAGAACATGTCCCGGTATCGATCTATCTGTCCTTTCCCACAAACTAATGGTAGATTTGGTCTATAAGTCGGTCAAACAAAAGAAAAGGGTGTTCGTCCTCGAATGTCAACGAGCCATTCAAGAAGAGGTCCAAAAGTTGCTAGCCGTTGGTTTTATTCGTGAAGTCAAATAACCCGAATGACTGGCTAACGTAGTCTTGATGAAAAAACCTAACAGTAAATGAAAGATGTGTGTAGATTTCATAGACCTTAACAAAGCGTGTCCGAATGACAGTTATTCTCTCCTGAACATTGATAAACTGGTGGACAACTCCTCGGGCCACCGACTCCTAAGTTTCATGGATGCCTACTCGGGGTATAATCAAATACGAATGGTACCTGAATTCGGCACATACTGCTATCGGGTCATTCCCTTCGGTTTCAAGAACGCGGGGGCAACTTTCCAACGATTGGTCAATAAAGTCTTTAAAGACTAACTCAGCCAAAACGTAGAGGCATATGTGGACGACATACTCGTCAAAAGCACTAAATTCAAAGATCACGTTGTTGATCTAAAAGAAACCGTTCAAATACTTGAATGCTACAACATGCGGTTGAACCTCGCAAAGTGCACATTCGGCATCTCGTCGGGAAAATTTTTGGACTTCATGATCACCAACCGCGGGATTAAAGCAAATCCCAAAAAGATACAAGCTATCCTGGACATGTCACCTCATCGAACACTAAAAGAGGTGCAACGCCTCACGGGTCGGATAATGGCACTAAGCCGCTTTATGTCAAATGTCGGACAAAAGTACAAACCCATTTTCAATGCCCTAAAGAGGTCTTAACGATTCGCATGGATACCCGAGTGCCAAACGACTTTCGAATGGCCCAAGGATTATCTCATGGCTCCTCCATTATTTTCCTGACTGATCCCCGATGAGAAACTCTATCTCTATCGTTGTATTTTTGACCAGGCACTTTACTCTGTCCTAGTGAGGCAGGACTCGACTTCTCAGAAGCCAGTTTATTACATCAGTCGGATACTTAAAGAAGTAGAGGTCAATTACCGACCGGTAGAAAAAATAGCCCATGCGCTAGTCGTTTCAGCCTGACGACTCCGACCGTACTTCCAACCTCACACTATCGTGATGCTCACTGATCAACCACTAAAGCAAATTCTCCAAAAAAGAGATATGTCTCATCATATTCTAATTGATTTTTTTGATACGAAAATAATTATTGTCGTTTCAACCAATAAATTAACACCATACACACGTAATATTATCGAGTCATGAACAAGGAAAGTTTAAAAAAAAAAAAAAAAAAAAAAAAAAAAAAAAAAAAAAACCTCTTCACTCTCTCTCTCCTTTCCCACAGAAAACACTCTTCTCTCCCCTCCCCCTCCCCCTCCCCCTCCCCCTTTCCCTTTCTCTCTCTTATCTCCTATCTCTCACCAAGGAAAAAAAAACACTCCTCTCTCTCATCCCCTCCCCCTTTCTCTCTCTTCTCTCTGCTCTCTCATTGGGAGAGGGGAAAAAAAAACAAGAAGAAAAAACACTTCTCTTTCTCTCCTCTCCTCCCTTTTCCCTCTCTCTTCTCTCCTCGCTCTCACCGGGAAAAAAAAAAAAAAAAAACTAGTTTTGACTCTCAAGCAGCTTTTCGAGAGGCAGTTCAAATTTTCTGGCGAAGAGCACCAAAATCAGAACAAAGATGCCATTGGAGCAAGTGAGTTTGAGCCGAGCTCCATGTATTTGGCAAAAGTGGTTCAGAACTTCATGGAAGGCGGTAATGAGAAGCAGAAATGTGGAAAGAATCGATGCAATTGCTTCAATGAAAAACGGTAATGAGCACCATGTATTCTTCATTCTTCTTTATTTCTTCTTCTATAAAACTAAACCACGATACTATTTTCTTCCTTTTTCTTTCTTCTAAAACATCCTTCCAACTTTTTTCTTCTTCCCCAAAAGTAAAGTCCCAATTAGTCAATAAGTCCACTCCTGAGGAAGCCCAATCTCTTGATGATTCAAATTTATCAACGCTCGACCTTGAAGATGATTACCCCTTTGCTGAGAGAGACCATGGTCGTTGCTGTACCGACACTTCATTGCCGCTGCAAAATAGGAGAAAAAATGGCTTCTTACGAGGGTCGGCCTGACTTTTGTTGACTCGAGGAGGCAAAAACACACCAGTACTGGCAGATTCACGTCTTGGGGCACGAAGAAACACTGCTCTTATACACGACCCAAAGCCTGTGTTCTGGGTTTGTTGAAGAGGAGGCCAAACAGATCGGAGAAACTATCACACCCGAGCCAAAAAGGATGGATTGAGCCTAGTAGCCATTGTATTCAAAATGTGACAAGAAAATAGAGCATTAAAAAAAACAGGGGATCCGAAAAATGTAGTGACTTTTCTCAAAAAAGGGATCTTTAAAATGCTGTGAACCCTTTAGGGGGTCGTACCGCAGAGGATTTTCTCATTGATGGGCCTTGTAGTCTTGTTCGGAGAGTTAAGTTCGTTATCTAACAGAAATTAGGACGACTTAGGCCCAGTGCTCAGTTGAGTAAGGCGGTGCTAGCCCATTCGAGGAGTTGCATCCCAACGATCGTTTGATAAGATCAGGGTGATTTAGGCCCACCGTATGATAGGAAACGATTGGTAATATGGCCATGTCCACCCGTTCGGGGAGTTTCATCCTATTTTGATAACACGTTCGATTGATAGGAAACTCTAAATAGGAGGGCTGTGTCCACCCATTTGGAGAGTTTCGTCCCTTTTTTAACAACACGTTCATTCGACAGGATCAGGGTGACTTAGACCCCACGTATGGTAGGAAACGATTGATAGTAGGGTCGTGTCCACCCGTTCGGGGAGTTCCATCCCGCTTTTGACAACACGTTCGTTCAGTAGGATCAGAACGACTTAAACCCAATATACTGTAGGAAACGATCGATAGTAGGGCCGTGTCCACCTATTTGGAAAGTTCTATCCCTTTTTGATGACACGTTCGATCGATAGGAAACTCTAGATAGAAGGGTCATGTCCACCCGTTCGGGGAGTTCAATTCCACTTTTGATGGCACGTCCGTTCGGTAGGATCAGGGCGACTTAGGCACAACGTATGGTAGGGAACGATTGATAGTAGGGTCGTGCTTACCCGTTCGGAGAGTTTCATCCTATTTTTGACAACACATTCGTTTAGTAGGATCAAGGCACTTTAGCCCAACATACGGTAGGAAACAATCCATAGTAGGATCGTGTCCATCCGTTCTGGGAGCTCCATCTCGGTTTTGACGATACGTTCGTTTGATACAGATGACTAACGTACCATGATCGATTGGCGAGACAAGTCATAATGGAAAAGCAAATAATAATTGATTCTTCTGTCGATCATTGAGCATCGCGTGTCATGAGTCGTCATAGGAATAATCACTAGAGGAAGAGAAGGCGCAATATTCTTTCTCAGGGAAAGAGTGCAGGAAACTCCAGGTTATATGCCGGACAAACACTGGTGGGAACATAAGATTCATGCAGGGTGCTTTTGTTATAAATCTGAAGGATCACCCCTTCTGGTCTGTCATACGGGGGCCTAGGGCTCGGTTGGTTGGGCGGCTTATTCTCCCATGGTGGATTGCACCGGTCTGGGGAAGGTAGATTCCTTCCTTCCATACTGATGAACCTCTGCAGCCTTCCGCTGCTAATCAGGAACTCTAACTCATCTTTGAACCTCTTACACTCTCAGTCATATGACCATAATCCCGATTGAAGTAGCAGTACTTAGATTTATCTTTCTTGGAGTCTTTCTCTATGGAACGAGGGAGCCACCTGACATACGTTTTATTCTTGATTTGATATAGGACTCGATTCGAGGTCTTGTTCAATGGCATGTAAATGTTGAACCTTCGTGAGGGCAGAGACCCTGGTCTACTCTTCTTTGGGGAAGGCTGACGAGGCGATCGACTACGTTCTTTTCTACTCGAATGGCTTCTTCGTTGATCAAACACCTCCGCTTCTTCTATCACAATGTACTTTCGACTCAGGAGTAAAACTCTTGAATAATCGAAGGGGGATATTTTG
Organism: Dillenia turbinata; assembly: GCA_037126225.1. Taxonomy (NCBI): domain Eukaryota; kingdom Viridiplantae; phylum Streptophyta; class Magnoliopsida; order Dilleniales; family Dilleniaceae; genus Dillenia; species Dillenia turbinata. The sequence goes on along the minus strand of JBAMMX010000016.1, from coordinate 9,315,438 downwards.
TAATGGAGATCTTCATGCCGGAGGGGCACAGGCTTGTTAGAATGGTAGCTAATGCGATGGAATGGTCCAAAACTATGACCTTCAACATCTCTGCTTTGAATTTCTCTAAGAAATCTCTCAGGGGCTCGTCTTCCCACTGCCGTAATGATAACAAGGAGGTGGACTTTCACTTGACTCCTCGGTTGATTATAAAGTGAGTCTCGAATTGCTGTCGAAACTAGATAAAACTCTTGATACTGAATGACAGAAATGAGTTGAATCATATTAGGGCATTGCCCTTGAGCGTAGTAGGAAAGTGTTTACACATGGCCGCATTTGACAGGTCGCTGGAGACCATGACTGTTATGAAGTGGGTGGCATGATTACAGGGGTCGATTATTCTATCTTATCTCTCTATGGGAGGTAAAAGGACATCTTGTGGCATCGGTTCCATGGAGATCTTCGGATCAAAAATCGATACTTCTGAAGGGTGGAGAAGACTTTCATCCTTCTTTGCACCTACCTTTCTAAGCTCGGTGGCTATAAGTTGTTCGATTTGTTTTCTCAGATCTTCTGGGTTATGATGAGAGTCACCAATGGTTCATAGTTCACAGTGGGCATTTGTCGCTGGGGACGTTCATGTCCAGAGCCCGTTGTGGATAACTGGTCATTTGGCCTAAGGGCTCGACTGAGTTCTTCCAGTTATTTGCTCATATCTTGGAGTCTAGACTCCAATGTATCCATACGGGGATGGCTGGCTCGTTCTAGGCGAGGAGGTACAATCGACTGTTCTTGAGTTACAGGTTATGGACCTGCTCCAGGTGAGATGTCTGAGGAGAAACTATACGATCATAGACGGAGTAATCGGGCGCCATAGGAGAGGCAACTTTGGATGGTATTGTGGTGTGCCAGTCTACGGTAGGGGCGGCTTTCAAGCATGCTTTGGTTCTCAGAGGCATGGTTGCATGGTGATTTGTCAGTCTGACAAAGATTACTTTAGTCTATTCCTACAGATGGTGCCAATCTGTTAGAGGTGGGTCTACAGATACTGGCTTCTCAGTGACTTGAACGATTACCGTCAATGGAGTGTGAGACCTACAAAAACCGCCGGAGGGTGTTTCGACAAGAGAGGATCTGACACTCAAGTCAGAAAGAGCAATTTTCGAATGTAATGAAACAGACTGAGAGCTTTAGAGAGTGAGAGATTCTCTATGATTAATGTGTCCAATGTGTATGGTCCAGATAGCGTACCTGACTTAGAAGGTCTGAAGGTATTTTATACCTGACGGAATTGTGTGCTTTCGGGGCATTACAACCCTACTTTCCTTATGTAGATGGTCTGAAAATCTCGGGAGTTAAATATTTCAAAACGTTCGTGATCCTTATCATATGGGAAGTTGCATTATTCGAGGAAATCTTTTCCTTATCAATAAGATTATGGAGATACTACTCTTAAGTAGGAAACCGAAGTTGTTGGGGTACTTTAGCCCTTCCTTAGGATCGATTTAGGTTATCAGTTTTTGATCTGTCGTTTAGCTAATACAGGTCCTTTGAGACTTGCTCGTTCGGTGGACCAGGGGCTAAGCATCCATTCGGGGAGATAAATCCTACTTGACAAATTTCGTTCGGTAGACGGGACAACTTAGGCTCTGTCATTCGGGAGACAGGGCGACTTAGGTTCTGTCGTTCGGGAGACAGGGCGAGTATGGCCCTTCGATAGATCACTTGAGTGACCATAGAGGGTAGTCGATTATGATACTGGGATGTGCTTGTCCGTCGATCGGTCAGTTGTTCTATCGATTGGAGTGATCCCTTCTGAGTTGTGGGTTTCATGTGTGGGCCTTTTAAGTGTTGACTCTTTGAAACAGATGTTGGGCCATGTTCCAACAATAAGAAAAAAGAAAGTTTAATGGTAGTAGAATGCAATGTGTATTCAAAGGAATGACATTCATATACTTTCTTTTTCTATTTTAGTACAAAGGGAAAGTAGTTTTACAAAAATGTCCAAACTCCCAAAAATAATGACAAGTGTCCAAGAAATCCATTCTAAAATAAAACTGAGCAACAAAGTAAATTATCGAAAAGCCCTCCCAACCGCTCCACACACGCCTTCTAACTTTAATTTACAAAAATAAAAAAAACAAAACAAAAGAAAGATCCACGAAAAAAAAATTAAAATAAAGGCTACATTAGCTCCAGCTCACCAACGAGTAATCACCTTCCGCCAACTCGAGGATGACAAAATTCAAGGTGGTAGAGGTCATTCACACTTATATCTTTTTCAGTACATAAAGAAATCTCCTCGGTACATAGAGAAACCAAATTCTCCTTAGTATATAGAACGAAGAAATGACCAAAAACTCTAGTGGTACATAAAGAATGCTTCTCGGTACACAAAGAAAACTTCTTGGTATATAACTTTTCGGTACATAGAGAAACCAAATTCTATCAAACGCTAAAAACTATAAGAAACAGGACTCTAGCCATTGAGAATTTAAAAATTAAGGGTTTATCAACCGAGAGCGAAAAAGTTTCCGTGCATTCCAAAAAATAAAATCTACATTTATATCAAAACTAATTATCTTATCAATTCTACAAAATACAAAAATCTCAAATCTCAAATACAGCCCCTGTTACATATTTAGAAGCAGGAAAAACAAATGAGGAATGGCTTCCACATAGCACATGGCATGATCATCATTATCATCATCAGACACACCACTCTACCCAATCGGAACTGAAAAATAACCTTTTGAAATTAGCAACAAATAAAACAACCGTCAAACAAATGTAAGAAAGCAAATCAAATATTTAGACAAACAAAAATAGAGGAATGGCTTCCTGATCGTCTCCATTTGCCCCACCCAAAGAGAGAGAAAGAGAGAGAGCATAATTTGTTTGCTTAATGAACATCTTTTTGTATCCATTTGTTCTGCTTATATAGAGAGAGAGAGAGAGAAAGGAAGAGATAAGAAACATAGAGGAATGGTTTCCACAGACTATGGATGATTGAGATCATGGCATGTCACCCTTCAAATGACATGAGAAAGATAAAGTCTAATTGTAGAGAATACAATGAGTATTCAAAGGAATGACCTCCATAGACTTCTTTTTTAGTACAAAGGGAAAGTAATTTTATGAAAATGTCTAAACTCCCAAAAATAATGGTAGAACCCAAAAAGTCCATTCTAAAATAAAGTAGAGCAAAAAAGTAAATTGTCGAAAAACCCTTCCCATCACTCTAAGCATGCCTTCCAACTTTAAATTAAAAAAAAAAACAAAAAAAAGGATCCACATAAAATAAATAAATAAATAAAGGTCACATCAATTCTAACTTACGAACGAACAATCACCTTCTAAACGACGATGAAATCCAATATGACAAGAAATCGTTCATGCTTATATTTATATTTTTAATAATCATGTAACTATTCTACGATGCATTCCGATAAGTATTAATATTTATAGAGTTTTTAATTATTAAAATTTTTATTTAATATTCATAGGTCAGGAAACAATGTGTGTGGGCCTGAATTTTTCCGTTTTGCAATGTCACCTCTTTTTATGAAATGTGACCCCATTCCTGCGATCAGGTCTCTTGACTTTATATCCGTATGGGTCTCTCCTGCCGTAACAGAACCGCACGTGACCATGCCATCCACACCATCCCGACCAGACAAAGTGAAGTTTCCTTTACCAATGCCAAATTTCTTCTTGAGATGCAAATTTCCCTTCCGATTATCAATGATGTAAAAGAATTATTTTATCTAACGACCAAAAATAAGAATTATTTTGTCTTATCAACGGGTAGTTGGCTTATCAGATAAAGATAAGTCTATTGGAGATTATTAATTTTTTTAATTAAATTTTAAATTCAAAACTTAAAATAAAATAAATTACATTGAATTTGTCTCTAAAATAACTTTGATAAACGTTCAAATCAGATTAATTAAAATATAATTTTAGATAATAATTAATATAACACCAAAAAAATTATTTTATCATTTCTCTTCCGATTATTTTATTTTATTTTATTTTTTTCCCTTTCTTTCATAGTTAGCTCAAAAAAAAAACCCAAACCCAAAAATCCTAGAACCCTGAGGACCTCATGAACATAATTAAAACTGGCGCTTATACCTGTCCAAGATTTTTTAAGATTTTTGGAGGACAAAAGTAAGTACTTGTGTTTGTAATGAGTGAGGGGTGTTTGTGAAAAAATCACTATATTTAATAAGATTAATCATCAATCTTCGATTTCGTTTGCGTGGTCCAAGTGCTGGTTGTTGTCCCTCCTTCCCCCTTTGTCCTTATCTTATGTTTTAATTATTCTCGTATGGTCGATTCACAATATATAAATATAGATTTAGATAATAGATATAAATACCAATACCAATAGAAAGGGCCCTAACATTACAAAAGGCTCTTTACATTACAAGTTTTTTTTTTTTTTTTTTTTTTTTACTATACTAATCGATATTTGAAATCATATTATAATTAATCCGATCCGAAACTTATAATGATATATTTTAGGATTACTTTCCCAACGTAATCTATTTTATACTCAGATCACGAGTTGAATTCGTGATTTTAATTAAGAGAGCTAACACCACATCTCATTAGACCAACTGTCTGTTTTCTTTACATCATAAGTTCAAACCTCAATCCACATCCGCAAGGATGGCTTATTTAGTAATAAAAGAATATATATATATATATATATATATAATAAAAAATGCTGAAGATACCTAAGACAATCCGATTTTGTAAATGCTTAAATCGAGTTATCGAAATATGACTCTAAATATTGGCGATAGAAAACAAAATAATAATAATAATAATAATAATAATAATATAATAATAATAATAATAATAACAGAATGAGCTACTCATGGGCCGGTGGAATGAGTCGTATATGCTATGGCGCAACTTCATGAAACCCCACTTGACCAAGGCGCAAAACCTTCTTCGACGATTTGATCCCGAAATTAACAAATAAATGTGTCAACAACCCCCCCCCCCCCCCAAAAAAAAAAAAAAAGAAAAGAAAAGAAACCTAGATGAGACTCTTCTGATTAAACATTATCTTAACCAAACGCAGGCAAATTGTTTAATCTCGTATTGTCAAAAGGATTAGATCCTCACCTTCCGTGTTTCAAGCACCATCATCATGGTAAACTTAAAGAAAAAAAAAAAAAAAACCAACATTATTTGAAAGGGGAAAAAAAGTCCCAAAGCTTGAATAAAACAAAACATTACCCGGAAAACCAAGGAAGAACAGACTCATAAATAAAAACAGGACCCGGTTCAACCCACAATAAATAAACCTGGTTCAGGCACCCGGAGCCGCATCTTTAACCTTGCCTTGCAAGTAACCACGATACTCTCTTGCATAACCCTTCACTTGACTTGCCGTATCCGCAATTCTACCCCTTGCATATTCGAACCGGTCTGAACCGGGCGGATTGAACCCTCTAAAGTACTTGTACATCCAAGCCGAACCGGCCACGGCCGCCACGCCAAAACCAAAAACCGATACAAAAGCGGCAACGAAAAAGAAAAGAACCGCCCCGGCCGGGATCCATATTGGGCTGGACAGAACGATCAATGGGGCCAAAATAACCAGACCAAGAACCGAAATCGTGACGGTTAGACCGGTCAGGAAGAGCAAAATGGTTCCGGAGATAACCAGTGTGACAAATCCTATTAGTTGGCTTGAGTTAGGTGCATGGTGTTGCAGCTTCCGGAGAAGTCCTGCGGCTCCGGTGGTAGCCCCGCCATTTGGGGTTGTTGTGGGTCTTGTTGGTCTTTGGCGATCAGTCATTCTTTTTGGGGGCGGGGGGAAGAGAGAGAGAGAGAGAAAGAGAGAGTGGAATGGGGTTAAAAGAGTGGGGAGAATGGGTTGAGATGTGCGAAGAAGAGAAGCATGCAGGGGTCACACGTGGGAGAGAGAGATTTTAGATTCCTTGATTTGATGTAAGAGAAGTGTGGACTTTTTCTTCCGTGTGATTGGGTGGTTTTATAGGTGTGAGAGGGTGCTGTGTCATTTTGTTTTTATTTGATTTGGCTTTCCGTTATGCTCTCATGTCCCTTCTCCTTTGAATTTGAATTCATAATCTTTTTCTATGTTCATTAATATAGAAAATGTAGATAATATCATTTTTCTCCTCTTTTCTCTCTTCTCTCTCTAATCTTCTCTCTCTCTACCGAAAGACCATGGCCTTGACCATTCTCTCCCTTTCCTTTCTTCTTAGAAATTGATACTACTTTGAGAAAATTGTTAGATCTTGAAATAGACACAAATCTATCTGTATAAAGGTTAACTAAAAGCAACCTCTCTTCTTTCCCCTTCCACCCAAACTCCTATATGACATTTGCTATAGTGGAGTTGGAGATTAATTTGTCATTTCTTGTGAAATGGAATTAAATATGGGTTTGATTGAATCCTAGATGCTAAGATAGGCGCCGGCGAAATCAGCCTCAAAGAGATAACATTGTCGCATGAGAACTACATTTGCATTTTCTGCAAATCTATTCTAACAATCTTAGATTTCATTTTGTTACCAGAAGATGACAACATCATGTGAGAAAATGGACGGACGTAGGTGCAAAAATAGAAGATTCTTAAACATGCCCATTCAACATCCTACCCACATTTCCATGTATCAATGATTTCCTGTAATGTTTAAGGGGTTTTAATTCTATTTGACAGTAGTAACACCTATAAATACTTCTACCCAGTGCTGAGCATCCCTAAATCCGAATTCTGTAACTCCACAATATCAAGTAAAATTTGAGGGTTTAAAAGAATTCTACAATCGGGAACATCATTTTGATGCAATTACAATTGTCAGAGGTGAAGAAAAATGAACGATCAAAGGTAACCAGTTTTTTTTTTTTTTTTTCAACTTTTAAATTTTTGATTTCCGCTGTTTTTGGCTCATTTTTGTACTTAGAAGTATGATTTAGTATTGTTATGCATTCTATCATGTGGTATTATAGCTTATGCGTTTTCCAACAAATTTTGAATTTTTTCAATCACAAAATTTTTCAAAAATTGACTCAAACTGCTCACTTTAGAAACATTTTGAGACCAGAAATGGATTGCGCATGAAGTTCCACACAATCGGACGATTGAAACAGTTCAAATGGATTGGGTTTACTTGCCACCGTTCTAGCATTCTAGCATTCCCTTGTTATACATTTCAGAAATGGATTGGGTGTGACAATGGATGATATTTTAGAGTTTAAACTTTAAATTTCCAAATTTAAAAACGATTGGCACCAATGACAAGAAATGACATTTGAGAGCTTACACCTTAATGTTCATTGCCAAAGTTTTTTGCCAATGATCACTTAAAAATGAAATTGCTTATTGAAAACGATTAAAAACGAAAAAGGATTGGCAGCAATTACAAACTTTAGGGAATCATCCCTGGCTAGCCAGTCGTTTGTTGGCCAATGACCAATGACAAGGGATTGGCACCAATGAAATTGCTCATTTTTAATGTTCGTTGGCAAATTGGATATGAAGCTTTTGCCAAATTGGCAATTTGACAAGGGATGATATTTTAAATTGCCAAAAATATCATTGCCTCTTACCCAATTGCTTGTCCTTGGCCCATAATGGAGATTTTTTAAAAATTTTCGATAGTTTTTGGGCATCTAGACCTGACGGAACCAGCTGAATCTGGGTCAGGACGCTTGGAATTCATTCGGGTGAAGAAGACCCTGCAGAGTTTGTGAAATTTGGTGTTTAAGAGCATTGGGTTTAGTTTAAAGCATGTTATGCATAAACATGGTACTTGGGTCTGAGTTTGTTAATGGGCTCCACCCCCATTTGATCCAACAAATTGTCAACAATGGTCCAATTTATGCATAAATAAGTCAACAATGATCCAATTTCCTTCATTTTTTTTTGAAAAATTCAAAATAAATCTTTTAATTTATGTATAAGATCCTTGCATAAATTTTACTTTTGCTAAACACATAAAATATTTTTATGCATAATTTTAATATAAATTTTTTTATTATATAAAGTATGCACAATGTATATAAAAAATTCACACAAATCATGAAAAATTTTTTTATTATGTATAGATTAATTTTGATATAATATTTGTACATAAGAGTATGTACAAAATTGTACATACATGTCAAAATGCATAGGAAAAAATTGTAGCATTTCACATAAATTTCAAAAATATATTAGTGATCAATATAATTTCTTATTACTTATGGTATAGGCACAACAACCATAATTTTGATAGAAATTGTATATATGGTGGACTGTAATCATATTAGGAAGGGATATTTATTGTAATTGTTATTTTTATGTAATGAATATTATTCCACAAAAATTTTTGTTATAATAATTAATCACGATAAAATGTCAAGATAAAAATTTATATATCGTTAGTTTACCTGATTTTAAGGTTTATTTTCTACAGAATACTACACGTATGGTGGATCGTGTACATGTCTAGGAAGGTTCTGTCAATAAGACATACGTGTCTAAGGTAGGTAGTTTTCGGCGGAATCGTTTTTGAGCCCACCACCTACATGGTACACAAGTGATGTCATCTTGCAGGACTAAGTAGAAGAGATATTTTGATTAGGGTCACATTGACTATATGATAGTTTCCTAATTAGTCCACAGATATTAGGGAACAGGTAAGTTTTGGTAATCTTATCATAAAATTAAAATAAATCTAATTGAATTAAAATTTTAGTTCACAGACAATTTTTATGTCAGTAGATATACTCTAGAACTATCTAGAGGGGAGTGAATAGGTGATTTGACACTTTTTAAGTTTTGTGGGAATTTAAGATTTGAAACATAGAGATGATGCTAGAAAAAAAAAGAAAAAGGGTCAAGCCATTTAGAGTGGTTTCACCGTTCTCAGTATATGTCCACTTCCAGACTTTATCTAGATTTTCTAATTCACTATTTGCAACTCAATAGTACATACCAGTTGCTTATCAAGTGTAAATGAGATCTTTACAAATATTTCTATCACAAACTCTATATCTCTCTCTCTAAACGCAAGATTGAGAAACTCTCTCAATCTTTTAAAACTTTTGAGTACGAAAGAAATGATATGTTCTGAAAGTTGAGGTTCAGTCCTCAAATGTAATGAAATTTAAGCATACAAGAATTTATACTCAAGAGAAAATGAGAGAATGAAGAGCAGACAATACGAAACATAGCATTTAATATGTTTGTTGGATTCGCATTCAACGATTCATCTACCTTCTCTGTTTCTTCTTAATTTTGGCATTTATACTCGAATTGAAGAGAGTCGTTAGTGGGGTGGATGGATTCGAACGTTCTTCATAAAACGAATTCAAACATTTCTTATTAATGCTCCATCGACCTTCATTTAATGTTTTAGCTGTTGTTGTTGTGCTTTCCCAATTTTTTTTTTCCTTTTTGATTATAGCTTTTTGCTATTTTAAAAATGTTTGCTTTTCTTACACAGCATTGATTAGTTCTCCAAAATATTTGATTAGCTAAAATGGACTTGTTTAGTTTGCATGTGATGTGTCCATTAATTGAGTATCAAATGTTTAGAGAATCGTAATTAAAAGTGTGTTTATTTGGTGTCGACATAATTTGTTTTTGGATCAAAGTGAATTTAAAATTTTTGACAATTAGAACAAGAAATGAGATTGTGTGTTGGTTGACATGTTAAACACCTGGGGTTGACAAAGGTTCTTTGTAAACAAACTCTTTGGATTTGAAATTTTCATGCAAGGATCGATACATTTTTACTCTTCATATTCTCTTATGATTTAATCAACATATATGATTTATTGACTTTGCAAAACTTGCCTGGCTTCTTATATATGTCAATAGATAAACATTAGGCAGATAAAATTGACCTATGTTCTTGTGTGTGTTGACATTAATGTTCAATAGAGAGCTAGTTTCACTTTGGTTGACATAACTGAACTTTAGTTAACACAAGTGAACTTTGGTTGACACAACTCTATGTGTTAGCCATACAGCTCTCTTATATTGACATAGATCATAAGTGTGTTGACATATGTACTTAATTAGGGTAATTGTGTTGACATAAATAAGAACGTTGTGTTGACATTGTAATGTAATCCAAATATGTTAACAAAAGTATAGTCAAAGTGCCTTCAAGGGTTGTGTCGACATATGTGTCAACATAAAGGCCTAAAAGGAACGTCTAACAGGTTGTGTCAACATAAGTGTTGACACAAAGCTTTGAACTCATTTTATCAATATATGTTCATGAGTGTGTCGATACAATGTTTTCAAATGTCAAAGTCTAAGGTGGTTAGATCATCATAAGTTTTAGGTGTATTGACACAAACATGTTTGATCTAGAACACATATATTTCCATCTAAAACTGGTCATCATCAAAACTCACTTTGTCAACAATCTCCCCCTTTTTTATGATGATAGAACCTCTAAATTATGGAAATGTGTTATACTTTTGTGCTAAACATTTGTGAATACTTTTCTTCCGCTAAGCGTTTGCGTTTCCACTTTCTCTTGTTTTTGCTATTTTCTCCCCCTTTTTGTCATTAACAAAAAGGGGGCATACTAGGTTTGAAACCTAAAAAGGCAAATGGTCCTAACTTAAAGTCATTAGCCTATTTTTAAGGAATGAAACTCCCACTGATTTTATGCCTAAATGTTTTAAATTTAAACTTTCCCTGATTTTAGGGTCATGAATCCTAAATCCCTTTTGTCACTAACAATGTGGCCACGTAATTGTTTCTTAATGTTAAGATAACATGCTTGCAAATGCAATTTGAAACAAAACACATAGAGGATCAAGGAAACATAGTAATATAATGTTAAGATAACACACAGATGTGAAGCATCATATGAAGCTAAGTGTTAATTAGAACATGAAACTAAATTGTTAGATGATATAAGACATCAAAAACCAAGAGTTCAGTACATAGTTTATCACAAGTATCACATTTGTAGATCTAGGTACATAAAACTAAGTGTCTCAAACTTCTTTGCCCTTTTTGTTGATAGTTGGAGGATTAACACTTGCAGAAGGTTACTGAAGTTTAGGGAATGGGTTGAGGTGTGGCAGCATGAGTGGAAATAGTGGCTTTTGCACTAAAGGGATTGGCGGTGGAGACTGAAATAGAAAATGGATTAGATGTTGGAGTGGGAGAAGGAGCTTAAGTTAAGAAGACAGATGTGGAAGGTCTAGAGACTATGGCTCTTGAAGCAATTGTTTGACTAAAATTTGTGACAATTTTTTGTGCAGTTTCCAAGTACATCATTTTGAATTGTATATCTCAGTGGTCTTCTGTTATATTTTGCCTTAATTCTCCCACATTTTTCCCTACTTCCTTTATCTTATAATTTAGATTTTCATGATTCTCTGTTACTTTTATTTCTAATCCATCAAACCTTTCTATTATCTTTATCTACATAGTCTCTATTCTTTCACGAATCTCATTTAATTTATTTTCTATGGGTGAAGGACCCTGAGTTGTTACCATCTGAAAAGAGGGCTTTAGTGTAGTCCCTTAAGTTCCACGCCTTTCCTCCTCATTAGTTTTACTAGGTCCTTCTCCATCTCTACCCCTCTTCTTTTAATCATCCTTTCTTACCCAATCATTATCTATGAGTGTCCAATTTGCTCTACGCAATGAAGTTGTATTAATACTATTCTTGTTACTGAGTTCAATGTAAATTTCTTTGTGTAGATTAGCCCTATGTGCTCCCAAAATATCTACAACACTAGTGTATGGAAAATTTTGTCTATCTAACCTTTGGGCTACTATCATAAAATGAGGAATGAGATAGTGTAACACAAGATTCCTTCTTTGCATGATACATGCCCTCAACAAAAGATCCTCCATTAAAAGGCCATGTGATTTTCCCTTCTTGGCCTAATGATATGTGTAATTATCAATGTAGAATTCGCTCATGCGATCCTAAATATGTTTTATTTGAATTTTCTACTTTTATCTCAAGGTTGTCAAATACAATCTTCACATTTTTTAAATGTCTGACTTTAAGTACGGTTCATAGTCATTATAGGAAAACCATTCTAATGCATTTTCTCAATAGATAAATCCATGGTTAACCTCAAATCTCCTTCCCATTAAAGTGCATTTTAAACACATATGGTCAAGAATGTTCTCCAATTGTCATTCGAATATCACCAGACTTGTCTTCTCTTTATTGTCAACAACTTCGAAATTGTTGTAGAAAACTCTAATTGCGCTTTCAAACACATGCTTATTCAGAAGAATAAGCTAATTAGGACAAATCTCACTTAGAAACCATTCATATTTACATCCCATTTTTTTACAAAAATCTCCAATCTATTAATCTCCCATGATTTACTTTCCTACTCAAGAAATGCTCTTCAAAGAACTTACTTTTCTCCAATGATGGAAGGTCCTTTGATTTAATTTTTGAGGTGCCATCTCGGAGGATGGGTCACTTGTAGTTGTTGTCTTTCCCTTTGCATTTTTGGTTTTGGGTGCCATCGATAGATAATGAGAGAGGATTGATCTTGTTGAAGATTGTTGAGGAAGTGAAAATTAAGAGGATTTACAGATCGATTGAGATGTTGAAATGTTGTTTTGGTGAGAGGAAGATGAAGTGTTACAGAGAGAGAGAGAGAGATAAAGGAGTTCTAAGGACAATGAAGCATTTTCGGCCGAAGGGCTATTTATATATAATTTAAGGTCTCACGACCATTATTGTGTCGACCTAATGGACTAAAATTCTACACGTGTATATGTGTGGCATAAAGATTAGCCACATGTCCTTATATATATATATATATATATATATATATATATATATATATATATATATATCATTTAACATATATCCATGTTACCACGTGATTGGTTATGTCAACATGAATGCAACTTGTGTCGACACATATGTTTTCACGTGCTTATGTCAACACAATGGTCACTTGTGTCGACACATGTCTCTATATGTGCTTATGTCGACACACCTTATATTTATGTCGACATACATGACTCTTTATGTACTTATGTTGACACACCTTATACTTGTGTTGACATAATGTCACTTTTTGTGCTTATGTCAACACACTTTATGTTTGTGTCGACAAACACGTGTCTCCTTTTATACTTATGTTAACATAAAGATTCTTCGTGTCGACACATGTCCTCAATTAAGGTTATATTGATACATTACATGCTTGTATGGGTCAATATATAGTGTATCAGAAGCAGAGTTTTTGATTCACTTACTCCATGATTCGACTCAACCTTATGGGTTAGTCGACCCTTTGAATGTCAAATTACAGATATTGGTTCTACAATATGCTAAATATTAAGCAATTGTTCTAATCTTATTCAAAAACATATTTTATTCATGTCATCAATTCATCATGTCCAATTCTTGTCTTAGTTCACAAAACATTTCTTTATCCAAGGGTTTGGTGAAATATCCGTTATTTGCTTTTTAGTTTCTACATTTCTATTTAATTTCACCCTTCATCACATGATCCATAAAGAACTGATGTCTAATTTCAATGTTTTTAGTTCTGGAATGATAAATAGAGTTCTTTGTCAAGTTTATTGCGCTAGTATTGTCCACTTTAATATATATGCCTTTTGGATTCATGCCACAATCCTCCAATTGATGTCTATTCTATAGTATTTGCTTACAACATTGTCCAGCTGCTATCTATTCGATTTTGGTGATAGAGGTAGCTATGCTATTTTGCTTTCTTGATGACCATGCTGCTAACATGTCTCCGAAGAATTAACAAGTTTCACTAGTACTATTTCTATCTACTCTACACCCTACATAATCCACGTTCGAATAGCCTTGTAACTCAAATAATGAATTCCTATCATACCATAATCCTAAATTGTATGTATCTTTGAGATGTTTAAATATTCTTTTCATAGCTATCAAATGAGATTTTTTAGGATTTGCTTAACATCTAGTACATTGCTACACATAAATAGGATGTCAAGTCTAGAATCTATTAAATAAAATAATGAGTCTATTATGCTTCTATATAGCTTTTGGCATATTTGCTTGATATTCTCGTCTTGATCAAACTTAACATTTATGCCCATAGGTGTTGCATAGGATCTGACCTCATCAAATCCAAATTTCTTCAATAACCCATTTATAAACTTAGATTGGTTTGTGAAAATCTTTTTATCATTTTGCTTAATTTGCAATCCTACGAAATAATTTAATTCTCTCATCATGTTCATCTCAAATTCAGATTCTATGGACTTAACAAAATCTTCATATATTGACTCTCTGGTTGTACTAAAAATTATATAATCTACATAGATTTGTATAATCAGATTTTTTTTTCCTTTCTTCTTAATAAATAAAGACATATTAACCTTTCCTCTATAAAATCCATTCTTAATTAGGAAAATGATAAGTCTCTTATACCAAACTCTTAGAGTTTGTTTTAAACTATACAAAACTTTGCTCAGTTTACATACATGGTCAGGAAATTTTAGATTTTCAAATCCGGGAGATTGTTCTACATAAGCCAACTCATTTATAATTCTATTTAGGAAGGCACTCTTCACATCTATTTGATATAACTTAAATTTCATATAGTAAGCAAAAACCAAAAGCATTCTAATGATTTTTAATCTAGCTATCAAGGCAGAAGTCTCTTCATAATCTATTTCTTCTTCTTAACTATACCCTTAAGCTACTAGTTTTGCTTTATTCCTAGTGATTGCACCATTTTCATCTGATTTATTCCTAAACACCCATTTAATACCTATAATTGATGGATCCTTAGGTTTAGAAACTAACTCCCATATATTGTTTCTTGTAAATTGATTCAACTTTTCCTACATAACTAATATCCAATTTTCATCATCAAGAATCTTATCAATATTTTTAACTTCTATTTGGGAGATGAATGCTATAAATTCATATTGATTTTGTAGTGCAAATCTAGTCCTAACTCCTTTGCCTAAATCTCTAATCACATTTTCAATATTTACACTCTCTCTTAAATAAGAGTATCTAGGTTCTCCTTTAGAATGAGATGATTCATCTTTTTGCACTTC
The DNA here is from genome assembly GCA_037126225.1 of Dillenia turbinata. NCBI lineage: Eukaryota > Viridiplantae > Streptophyta > Magnoliopsida > Dilleniales > Dilleniaceae > Dillenia > Dillenia turbinata. The sequence goes on along the minus strand of JBAMMX010000016.1, from coordinate 9,300,401 downwards.
TTTCTTATCCTTAGAATTATTTTCTTCCTTAGCTTCTTTTCGATTCTCTTAATACTCTATCTTTTGAGATAGTTTGTCAAATAAATTTGTTTCATCAACTTCTCTATCCATAACATCTTTCTCTAGATTATCATATTCATTAAATTCAATATACACTAATTCTTCAATCATCATAGTTCTTTTATTATACCTATTAGTGGTTGAGTATTCTAGAAAAATTCCTTCATCACTCTTTGAGTTAAATTTTCCTATGTTATTCTTACCATTATTAAGGATAAAGTATTTACATCAAAAGATATGAAAATAGCTAATATTAGGTCTCTTGCTCTTGAGCAACTTATAAAGAGTTTTCTTAAGAACTAGTCTTATTGAAACTCTATTCAATATATAGCAAGTCATATTAATAGATTCAGTTCGAAAATATTTTGGTAGACTATATTCACACAACATAGTCCTAGCCATCTCCTCTAGTGTCATATTTTTCCTTTCTACAACTCTATTTTATTGTGAAGTACTAGGTGTTGAAAAATTATGCTCTATTTCATATTCTTCACAAAACTTTTGCATGATCCTATTTTTAAACTCTTTACTAATGATCACTTCTAATTCTTAAGACATAACATTTTTTTTCATTTTGTACCTTTTTGCAAAAATTACTAAATAAACTACTAACTTCTTCTTTCTTTACCAAGAACATCACTCAATTATACCTAAAATAGTTATTTATAACTATAAAACCATAGTGTTTTACACTTAAACTTAGAGTTCGAGTTAGACCAAATAAGTCCATGTGGAGAAGCTCTAAGGGTCTAGTGGTAGATACTTCATTCTCAGGCTTGAATGAAGTTCTAGCATTCTTGCATTTCATGCGAACATCACACAATCGATCTCTTTCAAACTTGAGACTAGGCAAGTCTCTAACTAGATCCTTTTATTTTAACCTAGATATTTGATTCATTACTAACATGTCCTAATCTCTTACACCATAACCAGGAATTATTTATATCTAGAGCTATCAAATAAATTTCTTCATTCCCTATGTCATCCAAATGTATCACATAAATATTTCCTTCCCTAGAACCTTTAAATCTAATTCTATTAGATTACTTATCTATAACTAAGTATGCAATGCAATTAAACACAACAATATATCCGTTATCACATAATTGACTAATACTAAATAAATTATAGTTTAAACTTTTTACAAATAAAACATATGCAATTTTTGTTAAGGAGTTGCCTATGTTGCCAACACCGATGATCATGCCCTTGGAGTTATCTCCAAAGATAACCTAGCCTCCGTGTTTTTTTTTTTTCTAATGAGCGAAAGTGTATGGCCTCTCCCATCATGTGCTAAGAACAACTATAATCTACAAACCACTAGCTCTTGAAATTCTTGGATTGAAAGCATATCTGCACAAGAACGAACATTCACATTTTGACATTTGGTACCCATATCTTCTTGGGTCCATCAATGTTAGTGCTAAAAAAAATTGTGGGTACCCAAATTAATGTGTCTTGTGTTTGTGATGATGTTTTTCCTTTACGTTCAATTTTAGGCATACCATTATAAGGTTTAGTTATATTGCTTTTGTGATTTTGATATGTGATATTAGCCTTTTTCTTCCATTTATAAGATTGAGCTACATGTCCATTCTTCATGCAAATATGACATCTATTTTTTGTTTTACCATTTTTTGAGCTAAGAACAAAGAAACTACATAGTTTCTTTTGTGTATTCAATGGATCATAGCCAAAACCGACCTATCATAGATAGTTCGTTATGCACCTAGCATGAGGTCCAATTTCTCTTGACCTTGAATAAATTTATGTAATAAAGAACTAAGTCTCTTGTTCTTTCCTTTTTCCTCCTCAAGTTCTTTTGTTAATTTTAGGTCATTTTGAGGAGCATTTGTATTCATCCTAGAGCTCTTATCTATTTGATCATGTAGTTTCTTGTTCTCACATTTGAGAACATCATTCTCAATTTTAAGACCTTTATTTTTCTTTTGAATTTTATTGATCTTCTTTTCAAGATCACCTAAGGTCTTTCTAAGTTCAACATTTCACTTTTTGGACTTTTTCAAGTCTTCTAGTGCCTCAATTAGACTCTCATCTAAATCATTATTGGAGTGAAAGTTAGAAAGTATATCTCGTTGTCTTTCTCATCCTCCAAAGCCATGAAGCATATGTTGGATTGCTCCTCGGTGGCATCCTCTTCACTTGAGCTTGTCTCTGATTACTCTAAGCTGCTAATGTCTTCTTTTTCTTTTCCTTCTTCTAAAATTTCTTTTCATATTCTCTTTTCCTTTTTGCATTCAAAACATCTCATTTCTTCTTCCTTCATGCTTCTTTTAAAGTCTTTCCCATCTCAATACTCCTTTATCATTTTGAGCTTTCTCAATTTTTTTGAGAGTATCGATATTTATTCTTCATCATCATCCTCACTTTCAGCACCACTAGAGTTCTCACTATCTATCTTCAACGCAATTATTCTTCCTTTAACTTCCATTGAAGTTTATTGAGATTGAGTACTCATCTTCATCTCGTAAGTGATGAAAGTTCCCATCAATTGATCCATAGAAAGCATTTCCAAATTGTTTAATTCCTCAATGGCAATGACCCTGGGCTCCGAAGCTTTCGGAATTCACCGGAGAGCTTTATCCACCATATCTTCTTCAGGAACTTTTTTTCCCAACAACTTTAGCTTACTGGTGATGGTGTTGAAACAAGTTACCATTTCTCTCACTATTTCATCATATTTCATTTTGAATGTTTCATATTTTTATTTGAGCATCCGAATTTTGCTTTTCCTTACTTGATTAGTAACTTCATACGTTGTTTCTAATATTTCCCAAATCTCTTTGATTGTAATACATGAAGAAACTCTATTGTATTCGTTGATACTTAAGGCCATATGAAGTAGATTCACGGCTGAGACTAGAAAGAAGAAGAAGAATTAACATAGGCCATTCATAATAGTTCAACCATCCCTAGTGTACGCCCACATCCTAGCTTCCTGGATTTTTCAATTCACTATTTGTAACTCAAATAGTACAAACCACTTGCTTCTTGGTGCAAGTGAGACTTTTACAAATATTTCTACCTGAAATGTCCACTCTCTCTCTAAACCCCAAACCGAGAAACCCTTTTGATCTTTTAAAAGTTTTGAGTATAAGAGAAATGAAATGTTACAGAAGGTGAGGCTCAGTCCTCAAATGTAATAAATTTAAGCGTGCAAGAATTTATACTTAAGAGAAGTTGAGAGAATGAAGAACAGATAGCATAAAACATAGCACTTAATATGTTTGTTGGATTCGCATTCAATGATTCATTTACCTCCTTTGTTTTTTCTTAACTTCGGCATTTATACTTGAATTGAATAGAGTCATTGTACGGTCATTGGATTTAAATGCTCTTCATTAAATGAATTTCAATGTTTCTCACTCCACTGGCCTTCATTTAATCTTTTAGCCGTTATTGTTGTGCTTTCCCAATGTTTTTCTTCTTTTTGATTACAGTCTCTATTATTTTAAAAATGTTTGCTTTTCCTACATAGCATTGGTTAGTTCTCTAAAATATTTGATTAGCTAAGATAGACTTATTTAGTTTGTATACTATGTGTCCATTAATCGAGTATTGTAATTAAAAGTGTATTTTTTTAGTGTCGGGTATAATTTGTTCTTGGGTAAAATTAAATTTAAAATTTTTGACCATTAGAACAAGAAATGAGATTGTGTGCTGAGATGTTAAACACCTAATGTTAACAAAAGTTCTTTGTAAACAAACTCTTTGGATTCGAAATTTTCGTGCAATGATCAATACATTTTTACTCTTCATATTCTCTGAATGATTTGATCAACATATATGATTTATAGACTTTATAGAACATGCTTGGATTCTTATATGTGTTGATAGATGAACATTGGGTCGACAAAATTGACTTATATTCTTGTATGTGTTGACATTTAATTTTCAATAGAGAGCTAGTTTCATTTTGGTTGACATAAGTGAACTTTGGTTGATACAAGTAAACTTTGGTTGACACAACTCTATGAGTTAGCCAACAAAAGTATAGTCAAAGTGCTTTCAAGGGTTGTGTCGACATATGTGTCGACATACAAGCTTAAAAGAAATGTCTAACTTGTTGTGTTAATATAAGTGTCGACACATGGTTTTGAACTCATTATATCAACATATGTTCATGAGTGTGTCGACACAATGTTTTCAAATTGTTAAGGTCTAAGGTGGTTCGATCATCATAAGTTTTGGGTGCATTGACACAAACATATTTGATCTAGGCTACATACGTTTCCACCTAAAATTGGTCATCATCAAAACTCTCTTAGTCAACATACTCATTATAGGTTTGCATTGGTAAATATAAATAAAGGCGTCATATATGGTTAGTAAGGATTTTACTTTTATTTTACAGTAATACAAACCATTGATATTAAATCTGATTTTCTGAATTTGAATGGAGACAACTATAAAGAGTAGAAAGAGAAGGTATTTCTCCATTTAGGCTATCTTGACATTGACTATGTTATAAAAAAAAGACTAGCCACCTACGGTAACTTATACCAGCTTTGCAATTGATAAGGCTCTTTATGAATGGTGGGAGGGATGGATCTAATCGCATAAGTACCATGTTTATAAAGAGTAAGATTTTAGTTGGTATCCATGGCTCAGTCAACCATCATTCCAATGAGTAATACCAAGTATCGGAGAAATTTTTGGCCACATTCATAATGTAGCTCTCATCTTTGAGGCTCACTACTATCCACAATGTGTGTGAGCACATCATGCGAATGCAGGATATTGTGGCTCAGCTAAAGAATTTGAACGTTGAGATGTCTAAATCTTTCATTGTGTACTTCATATTGAATACCCTCGCGTAGCCATGCGGTCCCTTTAAGATCACCTACAACACATAAGGAGAAATGGTTTATAAATGAATTGACGACTATGTACATATAGGAGGATGGAGGCAGTTTATAGAAATGAAGGAGGGACCTTTTAGTGCACATTTGGTGGATTAGGAAAGAAAAAGGCAAGTCAAAGTCAAACAATAAGGGCAAAGAACTTACCCTTAACATCAAAAAAAAGTTCAAGTGCTTTTTTTTTTATAAAAAAATAAGGGATAATTAAATAAGAATTGTGTCAAATATCAGTGATGACTTGAATCTAAAGGTACGAAAATCTCCCTCGTCTATTATAAGTCTTGTATGATTGAAATTTCCCATAACTCATGGTGGATGGTTCTGGTTGTACAATTGAAATTACGAATGTGTTGCAGGGCTTACAAAACCTAAGAAAACCCGTGGATCATGGTAACTCATCTATTCAAACAACAAGATGAGCTCACAAGTGAAGTTCATTGAAGATTGTAAGCTTACATTAAGCAATGGGCATATCTTGAGATAGGAAAGAGTTTTTTATCTAAGTTTTCTAAAAAATTAATTTCCATTTTAAAACTTGTATAATATGTTTACTTTTTCCAATTAAGCAATAAAATAATTTTTTTTAAATACAAATGTCATTGGTACTGATCTATTATTGGATAGACTATATACTATTTATTTACAAAACAATGTCTGTTTAAATTTAACACATGTAAGAATTAAAAGATGTGTCATTGAGGAAAATTGCTCTATGTTATGGTATTGGAGATTGGCAAAAAGAGAATAAAAAAGTTAGTAAAGGATCTGGTACTTGATACCCTAGATTTTAATGACTTTGAGACTTGTGTGGACTGCATTAAGAGTAAGCATACCAATAAGTTATATAAATGTGCTAAGATGAGCATAGCTTACATGAGATCATACATACAAATATTTGTAATCCAGCTACAGAATTGTATAGTCATAATGATTTCATCTTATTTATAGATAATTACTAACAATACATGTAACTCTACCTATTTTGTAGTAAAGACGTATGAACCTTTAAGTGTCTTTAAAGTCTTCAACGCTGGGGTAGATAAATAATGTAGAAAGCAAATAAAAATTGTGAGATGAGAAAGATGTGGAAAATATTATGAGAAATGGATAGAGAATGGACAAACACCATATCCATTTGCTAAGCTCCTTCAATAGAATAGGATAGTTCTCCAATACACCATGTCTGGTTCATCATACCAGAATAGTGTACAGAAAGAAGAAACGAGATTTTGCTTGATATGGTAAGAAACATGATGTCAAACTCCAAGTTATCTAAATTCTTGTGGATTGAAACTTTTAAGACAACAGTGTATATTTTAAATAGGGTTCCAACCAAGATGGTTAACAAAACCCTATTTGAGATATTCAAGGGTTGGAAATCTAGTTTAAAGCATGTACGCATTTGGGGATGCCCGTCAAAGATTAAAAGTTTTATAATCCACATGAAAAAAAACATTATTCAAGAATCATAAGTGGTTATTTTATCGATTATGCCGATAGGTTTAACGAATAATGGTTTTATTGTCCATCCTACAACACTAGTTGTGAAATCTAGGAATGCTAAGTTTCTAAAAAATGACTTGGTCAATGATAGAGATCATTTTCGGAACTTAACTCCTAAAAATAATCCATCAAGTGTACTTTTCAATTCAAGTACCAAGGTAATTGTCATACAAAATGTCTCTAAGAAAACCATAAACATTAAGCACATTATGAATGACAATCAGGAAATTCCAAAAGGTACTAACTGTCACGCCCCGAACTGGGAATCGTGAACAGCCGCCCGTTGACCTGGATGCCGGCTGTATTTCTACAGAAAATCGGGCAGAACCTACCCATAAATCGGAGGTCTCCCATATACAATTAAACCTGTATACCTGTATACATTAAAATCATCCATCCTGTAAATTAAACACATGGCCATCCCGGCCTCAAAACAATCCACCAACTCTCACAACCGACATCCAGACAACGCAAGGCTAACAAAACACCAACAGTCCTAGCCACAGACCTCTACTGTCATGCCCAACTAGAGCATGAGCCGCTACACCGAGCGGGCCTAATTATACAAATATAATACAAATTCTCAAGTTAACTCTTTAAACATTTACAAATGCCTCAATGCAAGTGAAATGAGAGTTTTGCAAACAGAAGTCCAAAATTATACAGTTATCCCAAAATATGTACACGGTCAACTACGGACCTCAACAAGACCACGCAGGGTCGACAATAAAATATGAAATTCATCTTTTCAATTTAAAACTTAATCTCACCGTCGTGAATCCATTCCACCATCAAGCTATCAAGCCCTCGAGCCAAATACATCGCCCTAGCACCATCATCCTGTCTGGGGAGGGAAAGAGGAGGGGTGAGTATTCAGGGAAGAATACTCAGTGAGTGAGTGAGTCAATGTAATCGTGTAATATGGGGTGTGAAACTGGAGTGTCAAAACATAAGTATACAAATCATATTTCAAATCATCATGCTTTTCATTTCAACAATATATCATTAACACGCAACAGCAAATCAAATATGCATCCAAAACACTGTCATCAAAATCATAGAGCTGCCAGCCGAAAATGTCCCGGCAGAGGTCTACCACGACCTATGACAGGCGCACCGGGGGTGTTTGGTGGGATTTTTATTTAAAGTGCTCTCTCGCCCCGGCGTTGGCGACGGACCTCGTCAGGTGCTAGACTTGGATAGCATCCAAATCCTCCCCCTTTCGGGTTCAACCTGCCTAGTACCGTGTCGTAAATATAATCTCGACAACTCGTGGGATACCCCAGGCCTTAGGCATATCCGGACGCCACCAAAGCGCCTCTCACGGTGTCCTTCGTAGCTACGGAACAATACATATCCAAGCCCTCAAGGCCAATATCAATATCATATCAAACATGTGCCGTAAATCAGGTTCGCAAACCAAATGCAACATATATCATAAAATGGCACATTTTACATTTCAACCACATGGATGCATATTTCATAATTCAATCACATTTTTGGACACTCCATCGGTTCACAAAATCATTTCCAAAACCAGTCAAAACATTTTAAGCACGGGATAAATCATGCTCATTTATCAAACTATTGTAAATCAGAGTTTACATATTAAACGAAAACATTGAATAAAACCCACTCACAGTATACGGGAGGGTCAATCACTCCCTAAAATGCACAAGTGTCGAAATCGTGCTCCCCTCGATCGTCTCCAATCAAGTCACTACAATTATAACACATCATATATTTCTCACACCTCAACCTCAATTGTATCTATGTACATTTATAATATCACACTGTTCAGTCCATATAAACTTGCATATACTTACAATTCAATCAATTAAAATTTTACTCGATCCTCGATTGACCTTCCTAATACAAAATCATAATTATGTCATCAATTTCCATTTTCTCTAATTTTTGTACAATTCTCAATTCTTCAATTCATGAATTCACTCTAATGTCATCAATTGCATTTCATTTATAATTAACACATTCAAAACCAAGTCTAATTCAATTCCAAAACCACTTAAAGTCGGAAACATGCGTAAATTAATAAATTGTCTACAAAATAGAAAAATCTTTGAAAAATCATATACTTTTCGATTCTCATCCGATTTCTTCAAACCTTATGTCATTTTAAAGGTATTGAAACCTATTTTCATGCATTCGTCAAATTAAACTCTAAAAGCAACCATTCAAATCAAATCAACATGATTCTCTCCTCCGGAACATTCCAATTCATATAAAATTTCTATAATTGACCTGAATAATTACTTATAATGTCACACAAAGCATTAAAATCAAATCTCACATACTTCCAACACATATACAGCACTTTTGATCCTAATTTACCCTAATTGCATCCAAATAATTCAAATGAGTTAGAAATCCCTCACCTAGGGTTCACTGCGATCCAAAAACCCTAACGTCCGTGCGACATTCGATTCATTCCAAAACCTGCAATGTCTCCAAATTGAAGCAAATTTTAGCAATTAGACTTAATCACTATGGAACTCAAACCCTAGAACTAAGATCTAACTCAACCCTTACCTATGCAGTGAAAGGGTCGCAGTGGGCTCTCGAAGGAGCGCAGAAGCGTGTGAGCAAGGGGCGCTGCAGCCGCGTGCGCAAGAGCTGTCGCACGCACAGGGCTAGCGTGCGCTGGAGCCATCGCGCTGCACAGGCTGGAACCATCGCGCGCTGCACGGGCTAAGCTGTCGCGCGAGCAACACCGCGCGCAGTCGCGCGCGCGAGCGGGAGAGGGAGCAGAGCGAGGGAGACTGAGAGAGTGAGATGGAGAGCGAAGTAGAGAGAGGCAGAGATGGTGCGGAATAGACGGGTGGCGACCGCGGTGGCTCGCGGTGGTCGTGGGTTGTGGTGACAGCGACCAAGTCGCGGCGGAGGGAGAGAAATCGCGAAGAAAATCGCGAGCGGGAGGAAGTGAGAGAGAGCAACCGAGAGAGAGAAGGAGAAATAGAGAGTGAGACCGAGGGGGGTAGAGAGAGAAGTGATCGCCGGTGATGGTGGCGGTTGTGGGTGGCGGTGAAGGCCGGAGGCGACGGCCGCGGTGGAGGCGGCGCGAGGAAGCCGCGGGAAGAATATGGAGAGGCGGAGAGAGAAAGTGGGAAAGAGATAAAGAAATTAGGGGTTTAAACCCTAATTTCGTTTTTTTTTTTTTTTTTTTTTTTTATATATTTATTATTATTATTATTATTTTTCTTTTTGTAAATAAATTTATAAATAATTGAGTAAATGTATAAATTAATAAATGAATAAATAATCATCTATATATTTTTATACTCTCTTTATTTTACAAATCGAAAATACGAATACTTTAATTATCCCAAAAATTTCAAATTACATACCTCAAAATCGAAAATCAATATAATTAAAAATTTCTCTCTATATATAAACTACGAATTATTTTATTAAATTTCGTGAACAGGAATACTAGTACGGACACCGCAGTGTCGGTGTTACACTAACATTGAGATAAATTTGGTTGGATAGCCTTCTCTTTTGGAGAATGTTGAGCTAACACTTAGGAGATCTACTCGAGTTAGAAGGCTAGCCATTACTAGTAATTATGTAGTCTATATGCAAGAATTTGACTATAGTATTGGAGCCATAAATGATCTTCAAATGTTTTCACAAGCCATGAATTCTATGGATTCAAGATTATGACTATCTACCATGAAAAATGAAACGAACTCCATGAGAAGCAATAGAGTCTAGGATCTTGTTGAATTGCTTAGTGGGGTAAAACCTATTAGTTGTAAATGAGTTTACAAAATTAAGACAGATTCACTAGGCAACATTGAGAAATTCGAAACCAGTCTTATTACTAAAGGGTACAGTCAAAGAGAATGAATTAACTACTCGTAGACCTTCTCTTCACTATCTAAGAAAGATTCTTTTCGCATTATTCTGACATTTGTTGCACATCATGATCTTGAATTGTAACAAATGGATGTGAAAACAACATTTTTAAATAGGTAGCTAGAGAAAGAGGTTTAAATGCGTCAACCTGAAACTTTTTCCTCTAGTGATGGTGAGCATTTGGTGTACAAACTTAAAAAAATTCATATATGGATTGAAACAAACCTCCCGCCAATGGTATTTAAAGTGTCATGATATTGTCTCTTCATTTGATTTTGAAGAGAATATTATAGACCAATGCATATACCTGAAGATTAGTTGGAGTAAACTTTATTTCCTTGTATTATACGTGAATGATATTTTACTTGCCACCAGTCACAAGGGAATGCTATATGAGGTGAAACAGTTCTTATTTAAGAACTTTGATACAAATGATCTAGGGGATGCATCTTATATCATTAGTATTAAGATACATTAAGATAAATTTCATAAAGTTCTAAGATTATCTCTAGAGAATTATATCAATAAAATTATTAAAAGATACAGGATGAACTTTTTAAATTGTAACTCCCATGGTCAAGGGTGATAGGTTCAGCTTGAACCAATACCCCAAGACAAAATTAGAAAGGAATCAGATGTCTAACATTCCATATGCTTCAAAATCTTATGTATGCACAAATTTATACAATGGCTGATTTAACGCATCTATGGAGATATTAGGGAGATATCAAACTAACCTAGGTTTGAAATATGGAAAAGTTATAAAGGTGTTGAGGTACTACATGACACCAAGAACTACATGCTTACTTACAAAAGGATCGACAAATTGGAAGTGGTCGGATACTTAGATTCAGACTTTATTTGTTGTGTTGATTCTCGAAAATTAACATCGAGTTACATTTTTGTATTGGCAGGTAGAGCTATATCGTAAAGGAGTGCTAAGCAGACATTGACTATGATCTCCATAATGAAACTGAGTTTGTGGCATATTTTAAGGCTGTGTCACAAGTGGTGTGGTTTAGGAGTTTCATATTTCGACTTAAGATTCTGGACTTTGTACCTAAGCCAATATACATATATTGTGATAATTCAATTGATATATACTTAGATAAAAATAATAAAAGTGGTAGTCAAAATAAACATATTAATATAAAGTATTTAGCCATTAGGGAATGTGTTTTGAAAAATAAAGTTATGATCCAATATACAAACACTGAATGTATATTAGCTACTCCCCTGACTAAAGGCATGTCACCCAGTAAGTTTGGGGATTATATTGTAAATATAGGGTTAAAACCCTATTAAAACTCAAGTTTGAATTTTTCTTATAAAGCATGTGCATAATTTCATCTTTGAGATAAATGCATTTGGTTAGATCCAGAATAAATATAAGATTTATTCATAAAACAAAAGTTACCATAAAATTAGAAAATAGCATACATTATAATACCTGAAACATAATACATGATCGTTAAGAGAACTTATCGTCATAACTCATGTACTCTTTTCATAAGGTTATGACTTGGAAACAATCACCAAGTCAACTAGTGGGTCAAGTGGGAGAATATGAGAAAATGACCAGATGTGGGTGCAAAAATGGAAGATTCTTGAACATGGTTTAGTAACCCACTCAACCTCCAACCCACATTTCCATGCTTCAATGACCTCTCTAAGTGGTCCATCAATGATTTAACATAACGTTCAAGAGGTTTTAATGATATTTGATGGTAGCAGCACTTATAAATACCCCTACACCATCAAATGAGTGAATTTGAGGGATTTAGAAGATTTCTACAGTCACGATAATCATTTTGCCAGTTGCCGGACGTAAAGAAAAATACATGACCAAAAGTAACCAATTTTTTTTTCCACTTTTTAAATTTTGAATTCCGCTATTTTGACTCAATTTTGTACCTGAAAGTATGTTTTAGTATTGTTATGCATTCTATTACATCAATCAAGATGTCCACCCCTTTTAAGAGACCCAAAAAAAGATAATTTAGTGGGGGGTGAGACTATAAGAATCATGCTAATTTCCTGACTAATTCTGCAGTTAGCTTCTCTTCATTAACTGTAATTAGTCGTGAATTTGAGAGAAAACCACCATAATATTACAGCTTGGATAACTCCCAAAAAAAAAGGTCATAAATAATCTGCAGATGTTGATAAACACAAGAGGTTCTCCAAGATGAGAACCAATTTTGAGGTTACTTGCATGTTTAACTATCATATAATCACAGTTAGATTTCCTGGGTTAGCAAATTCCAATTCTAATATGTACTCCAACTCAATTCTAAATAAAGACCTGATTTCCACTTTCAGAACATAAGATATGAACCTGTTTCCTCCAATGCTAACAGAATTTATATCCTTAAAACATTCACCGTACCTGAAGGTGTCACATAAACTTCATTACCAAATCATCATACCATATGCTTATTGGTCATTTTTGTTTCTTCTCCGTTGTTGCTATGACACCATTTGCCATCCCAGCAGAAGCTGCCAATTCCATGACTCTCGAAGTCTATCTTAGTCGACTTATATTTCAACATCAGCCCGCTTTGGGTCCATGACTTTACACAAAGGAGACATTGAGCACTCTCATATGGCATACTATACCTTTGCTTATCAATCTCGTCGCCTTTGCTGCAAAACAGCTCTTCAGGCGCCACAGAAGTCGCTTGGACAGCCAAGAAGTCACGGGCCATCAAAGAGAGGCGTGGATAGCGTGTGCTATTCACCTTCCACCATTCCAACACGTCTGTAGCAATTGGAGCAGGAGGTTCTCCGAGATACTGTGTTAGTTCATCTGTGGTGGCATTATTCATGCTTGGCTTGCGTTTCTTTCGTGCAAGTTCCTCTGCAAATGAGACAGGTCCCCTGTCTTCAATTTCATGTCCACTGTATGCTCCAGCTAAGGAATGGAAATGCGAAGTGGCATAGTATCTCAGGAAATTGATCCTTGCTTCTTTCAAGTAGTTTCCTGAATTAAGACTTTCCGGAATGAGCTCAACCTTAATCCGTGGATCTAATATTGCAGTCATATAAGTGTATATGTTGCTGACTTGGTTATTGTAACTCTGAGCTCTTTTGGCCATTTCTTCAGCAGCATGCTTTAGCCACTCTGGGCTATGACAGGAATCACGACAAGCAGCAATCGTCTCAGAAATGTGATCCATGAAGAACAAAACCAAACCAATCGTTGGCATTTTGTTTGAGCATATATTGTTTGTGGTTTTGTAAAAGGGTTCTAAAAAAGCATGCATGATATTCGCAAGATTCTTCTCTTGTGAGCTTAGCAGCATCTGGGGACCTAGCTTCTCCTCAAACTTCCTTATAACAGCATCCATGGACTTGGAAGCCTGTCAGGTAAACAGATTCCCATAATGAACCCCATCACACAATAGCATCCGAAAGTCCAAATAGATCAGCAGTTGAAAATAAGAATGCAGGGCAACCTGAAAAGACTTCTTTTGCATGTTGCATAGCTTAAAAAAAATATAACCAAATAACTCTAGGCTCAACTAAAAATGATTGAAGCATTGCAGGACCAAAATAAAGTAGGTGGTCACTTTTCTTGCTAAGGAGGCAATACCTAATATAAAATAATGGAAGAAACCTTGAAGACGCCATGTTAAAACCATTGATCATATCTGATTAACGAGGCCTTGAAGAAAACAAAGGACTGGTCACGTGTTTTTTCAAAGATAATGCAATGCATTAGTAAGAGCATCATTTCTTTCAAAAGCTGAGATTGTATCTAGAACATCTCAAATTTATCTTATTCAAAACAGAAAATCTACATCTAAGTTAAACAATTGATTACAAGTTGAAGATCAAATATTATTCAAAAAGAAAAAAACAATTCCTCTGATAGATAGATGACCAACAAATTCTAGGATAAGTAGTGAACTAGTCAATAAACAAAAACAATCTAAACCTTAATTTCAAATTTTGGGATCGACCGTTGGATAGACAAATATAAGATAGAAAAAAAAAAAAAACATAAAGTTAAAGTTTGAAAACAAAAATAGAGAAAATCATACTAAAAAAATAAAAATAATAAATAATAAAAAAAGAGAAATGAAAAATAAACTATCCATAAAAATTTAAAATAATAAGAGAGATGATTTAACTATTTGGAATTCTTTTACGTCACTCATTTCTATCTAAATTTATTTCCTCAACTAAACACTTGACATTTATATCTTTACGAATAACTTATATCCAAGTTTTCAACGGTCTACCTCGACTCTTCACTAAATCTCCTACATTTAATGTTTTGCTCCTCCTAACTAGTGCGTTTTTGGGTTTTTATTGCACATGTCCAAATCACCTTAAATAATACTCTCGCGTCTTATCCATAATTGAACTCACTCTCAACTTAGTAAATATCTCTTCATTTTTAATCATTTCTTTACTAATTTTACAACACATTCATTTAAGTGTTTTCATTTCAACTATAACCATTTTATACTCATGTTGTTTAATGACCCAATACTTGATGTCATACAAACCTTATTGCAGTTCTATAAAACTTTCCTTCAACTGCAATAGCATTGTACTATCGCAAAAAACTCCAAATGCACTTATCAATTTCATCCAACCCACTTGAATCCTATAATTTGCATCCCTTTGTATGTTGTCATCGTTTTGAACGATGGATTCTATAAAACCTTCACTTTTTGGTACGTCATGTACGTGTAAATCGTTTCTTCGTCATTCTACTAACTGCCACTAAACGTACATCTCATATATTTAATTTTTAATCGATTCAACCTAAATCTTCTGAATTCTAGAGTATCCCTCCATAACTCCAATTTAGCACAAATACTCTCTTTAGTTTCATCAACCAGGATTATATCATTTACAAAAAGCACACACCATGATATTTCATCTTATATGCTCTTTGTGATTTCATCTATTACTATTGCCAAAAGGAGGAGGCTTAATGGCGAACCTTGGTAAATCTCAATATTAATTGAGAAACTATCACTTAAACCCCTGCAAATTCTAACATTGGTAACAGCTCTTTTATACATATTTTTTTATGAGATTATTGTATCTTAAAGAGATCCCCTTCTTGTCGACACCCACCACAATTCATCTCTAAGAATCCTATCATATGCCTTTTTTATATCAATAAATAATATAGGTAGGTTTTTCTTCTGTACTCTAAACGTCTGTATCAAATGTCTTAGCAAGTGAATGGATTCGATGGTGGATCTTCCTAACACGAATTTAAATTGATTATGAAACACTTTTATTCTCGATCTCAATTTATACTCTATCACTGTCTCCCACAATTTCATAATATAACTCATAAATTCAATTCTTTTATAATTGGAACAATTTTGTATATCTTATTATTATATAATGATACAAGTGTACTCTCTTTCCATGCTTGGAGCATTTTCTTAGTTTGCCAGATTTTTCAAAAAAGAATTCAAGAGCTGCAATTTTTCAATAAAGAAACTTTTAACCAGAGCAGCTCATGGGACCTAAACAGCATGGTGGAAAAGATGACTGACTAGTTAATGCAGTTATCTGTGGACAATGAGGCAAATTAGTGAATCAGGACCCTGTTCATTTGCCTTGTTGTAATTGAAAACAAAGAATGGAAAGGTAAAGCCTTGAACCAGCAGTAACTCCCTCCCCAACCTCAGCCTCAAACCGCCAGGAAAAAAAAAAAAAAAAAATACTTTAAAAGGGAAAAGGAAAGATACAAGGGAAAAAGAAGAAAACGGAAAAATGTATCAACTCTGAAAGGAAGAAAGAAGTTACCTTTCGCACGATGTCAAGCATCAAATAATTGCCACTCCACCTGGAAGATACATCCAGCGGGATTTTCCAACTCCCTTCTTGGTAAGTTGCAGCTGACTGAATGAAATAATCTGATAGGTCCAAGGAGGAGTTCATCTCTAGCACAAAGTCCCTGACTTTAGAAACTACAGGTTTTGTAGTCCTTAGTCCAGCTTCTATGATCAAATTCAGTGCTCGACCAGCACAGGGGAAGAAGCAGAAAATACCTGCTTTCTGACCATCTAAATCTTGCCAGAGCATGTGGCATGCATGTATTGCATTCTGACTATTATCATGAGTACAAGAGAGGATTCTGTTCTCAATGTTGTACATCTTGAGCACCTTGACCAAGGTGCTGTAAATCTCAGCCCCTCCATATGGATAAGGTATGCGACAGATATCAAGAAGCACCTTTTGAAAGGACCAATTATCATCAATCCAGTGGCACACGATGCTCATATAGGTAATTTGTTCATATGAAGTCCAAAAATCGAGTGTTATTGAGACCTTTGGTGTCACTTGCTCCAAAGATGCCTTTATATCCTCCTGCATGCTTCTGAAAACTTCATGGATCACTGCTTGAAATTTATCCTGTGGCCATAATTGGATAGATGGATTGAGAAATTTGTATGAGTTTGCCAGCCACTTCTCTTCCAACATAGAAGGAGGAAATGATGCTAAAATGACCAATTTAATAAGCAGCCAATTGAGATGATCAAAATCCACTGAAGGAGGTTTGGCATGTGATTGAGGTTTCTTGACTACATTAGCTGCCTGTGGAGATGAAGTTGTGACCAATTCCCCTGATTTATCATATCCTGGGTGACGATTAGCAAGGTGTCTACCCAAATTTCCTTCACCAACATAAAAACGTAAAATGAATTAAAATCGAGCAAACCATGTGGTTATTACACCAAAGTGCAATGCTTCTAGTGAGAAAACAGAAGAAAAACAGAAAATGTACGTTACAAATTCCAGATTCTCTGTTTAATATATCTTAAGAAAATACCAGCTCATGTAAGCACAATATTGAGTCAATATATACATTAGACCAGTAACTCATCAGGAAATTTTGATTTGGGTCGAAATTATCTAATGCAAGATATTGTGAAACAAAATAGCTGCTCTGACCAACAGAAGAAGGAATCAGAATGAAACCAAGCACATAAAATTACCAGTGGCAGTTGCAATGGAATAGCTTTGGCCACAAAACTTGCACCTCCTAGTCTTCCCGTCGGGAGCTGTTTCAAAAAACTTCAGATAGACTGAGGTCATTGACTTTTTTCTTGGTTTGGCCACATTAGCAATATTTCCCTTTTCCGAAGAACCTACTCCCATATCTATCCCATCAACTGTTGGAATGATTGCCGTGTCCATCACAGATTTTGGTTCCATCTCTAACAAGGAGAAAACAAATATTTACTACTTCTGTGGAGTTGTGTGTTCATTAAGTTTCAAGTAAATAGCATCATAAGGAAGACTGAAACTCCAGAACTGGAAATAGTTGTAGTCAAGGTCCTACAATTAAACAAAACTAATGTGATCTGAGCAAAAGCTTATACTAGGATCTGCAAATAGTGGATAATAAAGTATTTAGGGAGGAAGAAAGAGACCAATGCAATAGTAACATTAGCTAGGTTCACCCCAAACCAAAGCTCAATTTAGAATCTGAATAGTAAGTAGTCCCCCAAACTGACTCCAGG
Organism: Dillenia turbinata; assembly: GCA_037126225.1. NCBI lineage: Eukaryota > Viridiplantae > Streptophyta > Magnoliopsida > Dilleniales > Dilleniaceae > Dillenia > Dillenia turbinata. The sequence goes on along the minus strand of JBAMMX010000016.1, from coordinate 9,282,571 downwards.
TAATAACATTAAGGAAAATCAGTATAATTATGTGCAATCAGCTTTGGTAAGGCCTCTGGATAGAAAGTAATGGAAAAGTCCTTAGGAACAATTCTTGGCAGACAGGATGTGAGATAGAATTGCCTCCAATGTGTCTTTATGATGTTCGGGCTTAGGGACTTTCAGAGGAATCAATATTGGCAGTCAACAGCATGTATCTTTTTTTAATTTTTCACTTCTTCTCTGTCTAAAGAATGCCTGATCATTGCACTTTACTTGCTTTACTTCCTTTCTTTTTCCAACAAAAATTGAGAGGTCAATGAGTCATTGAGCAATCATGTGTGCTGTATTTGGACCTTAAACTCAAGAAGTCTATGAAATCCGGGACAATCCTGTTGCTGATGTTGCATTACCTGAGGGTTTGTCAAAACTTCTCTTACCATGGTAATGAAATTGAAACATGATGTCGCTTGCATAGCCAAAATTTTATCCCTCACCCTACACTTAATGCTGAACAGGGAGATGCTAACCATTCCCTATGGCTTACACCAGAGAGAACTTTAGACCATGCAAAGAAAATTCATAATGTATGGAGCAGTGCTGTTTAGAGGTGCAAACCTTGGTGCAACGGTTGAGTTGCTCCTTTGTGACCTTGAGGTAATAAAGGTTTGAGGTGTAAAAATAGCTTCTTTGCAAAAAAATGCAAGAGGAAGGCTGTATATATATACGCCCACCCTCCCCCTACCCTTGCAAGGTGGGAAGCACCTAGTGCACGGGGTGAACATTTTTTTTTTAATGGAGAAGTGCTGTTTGCAATTCAAACAGATCATGAATTCAAAGAAAATTCCTGTCTTTGTTTGCAGTTGTCTAATACAAATAGATCATTTCTAAATTTCTCAAGCCACATTCCCTCCTAACTCTTTTGCTATGGCACTGCTGATGTTCTAGGCTGAAAAGAAGCAATAGATCATTGCACAAATAAAATAATAAAAATGGCAATGAACAATAAAATTTAACCTTTACAAAATTAGACGATAGAAATTGACGTTTTCACAAGAGATCCATTATTTATGGGTTAATGCCTCCATGGAACAACATATTCGACTTTAACAAAATTATTTTGAGGCTAATCTTGCATTTCCTTCCATGAGGATTTCAAGTGTTCTTGGTGGTTATTAGTATTAACTTTTCCACTAGATACTGACAATGCTTTCTAACATGAGAATCTCATATGATCAACCTTTTCAGTTCTTTGCCCAAACGAGGCCACAAGCAGATCATGTAAAATTATCACAAATTATACAATTGTTGGAGGGGAGAGGGAGAATTGCGCAGAGGAAGAGAGAAGTAGACCATAGAATGTGTTTTCTTCTAATATGGTAACAACAGTAGAAGAAGAAGAAAGGCTGGAAACAAAATTTGGAGATATTCAATGCCAAATGAAGTCTAACATGATTAGCATTTAGGAAACCACATGAGAAACGTACTTATCAGTTACCTTTTAAATTTTTTAATGCAGTACTAACAGTCCAATCCATGAGTTCCCTGTTTTTCTGTCAAATTCCCCTGGCTAATAGAGAAGCATAATATCACATAACCGATTGAACAGATGCTGAAAGGCAGGTAACAGTCTAAATACTTGAACGTGTCATATCCCCCACGCTTCCCCCCCCCCCCCCCAAAAAAAAAGCACTAACGAAAGCAAAACTTATGCAGTGAAAAACACAAATAGAGTCAGGTAAATAACTATATTTTTGGATGACAAAAGAAATGTAGAACTATTAATTTCACATGGATAGGGGCCTTCTCTTTACAAGAACCATATAAGCTATTCAGCAGTTTCAAAATACAACATGGATGCAAATATAACCCACCAAAGCAAGCACGCTACACACACATGCTGAACCAGTCTGCAATAGTAATTATTTGACCAGACAGCTATAATAGTGATAACAAGCATATAAAACAAATAAGTATGTTGTTTTTGGATGTAGACCACATACAAATATTGCAGTTAAAATGACACTCTCAAAGTACAAGCAACAGCTCCATACAATCTTGTCTGAGTTGCAGTAAAAGTAACCTTTAAAAAAAAAATAAATAAATAAATAAATTCACAAACCTGTAATATGGCACACAATAAATCCATAAATCTTCACCTCTTTCATACGAAAAACTCTAAAGGAGGGGCACACAATATGGCAACAAATTTCTGAAAAGGGCATTACAAGGCTGGGATAAAGCATGAAAAAAAGAATTATGTTCTTATGTAATTGCCACATGAAAAAACTCAATTTGAATCCTCTTGTTGTTGCAAAATGACCCTTCAGATTTTTCAAATTTAAATTTTGTTCGCAATAGCTTTAAAACCCCTTCTTCTTGTAGAAATAAAAACTCAAACATACTCCTGCACTATCACATGACTTGTTAGTGGTGAAACCTCGTTTATATGAATTGTTAAAGCACCTCTGCATGCAACAAGCCTCCCTGTACACAGCAATAACTGCAATGTTGGAAAATTATAGTCATGCGTAGTTGATGAACATCCTAAACGTCAAAAGCAGTTCCTCTTCAATATATAGAATTCACAAAATATCAAAACTGAACTATGACAATTTTAGAATTCAAAATTTTCATCAATCTAATTTTATATGGAGGAAGGGAAATTTCTCAATTTCATTCAATAGCAGTAAGAAACTTAGACAATTACATAATCAAAGTAGTGTTACCAGAGACCCAAATCTTTGGCATACAATCAGCAAAAAGAAAAAAAAAGATTAAAACTTGACATGGTGGCAGGTAAGGTGTAACTATGGTTATGTTGTTGCTATTCACAGACCATAAGCCAAAATTTCCTCAAAATTCTAAAATAACTTTAAGCAAGAATTCATACTCATCATCCACATTAGTCTTTTGATAGGCTGTGTTGGCAAGTGGTGCTCTAATGTCAGACAGTTGTTCAGAGTTTCAAAAACTCTCAGAAAAACAGACTACAAAATTGGATTTTAGATTAGGAAAACAGATGGTAACCATAATCTGTATATGTGTCCTTCAAATATAACAGGGAACGACTTGATTAAAAAAACTAAAAAGACATGTATAGAAAATACCTTTTTTCTAACAAAAAGTCATTTCATTTTGTTACTAAATTTTTCTTTTCAAAAAGAGAATGACCATTTATCAAGCAAAAGACAGAATTTCATGGTGTATCATACATATTATATCGTAAGTTATTTAACACCTACAACAACAAATACCATTACATGTTCCATTAAAGCAACACAAACAACAATCGTATCAAAAGACACACATACATATATACATACACAATTTATTTCTTAGCATAGTTCAAAACAAGCACTTATCATTTCTTCATGCACGGTACATGTTAAGCTTAGGGGGGATTTTCTGATTACACCTCTAATAGAAAATTTTCAAGTTTGGGAACAATAGTAGGTGCAGAAGCTGGGAAAAAAACATAGTGACACAAGATTGTTAAGAGCATAAAGCCATATGAATCGACCAAATCAATAATTGAAATATTAAAATCCAACATTGTAGTACTTTGGAGCAGTGAAGTTAAATAAATACAACAACAATAACCTGAGTTTTAATCTTAAATTTTGGAGGTGGCCATTTGAAAGACAAATATAGATTCTCAAAAATAATAATAATAATAATAATAATAATAATAATTATCCATATGAACTTATAATTATAAAGAGATGATTTAACTTGGTTTAATTCTCCTATGTCAATCGTTTCTATCTAAAGTCATCTTTTCAGTTAACCTCTCAGTTAACCCCTTAACCATCATATCTTTACGGATACATTGTATCCAAGTTTTCAACGGTCTATCTTGATGTTTCACTAAATCTTCTATATTTAATCTCTCGGTCATCCTGACTGGTGCGCCTTTCGGTCTTTGTTGCAAGTGAAGTTAAATAAGTAGAAAAATAAATAAATAAAACCTATATATGCTTCTCACTTACCAATAAAATAACCCAGATTTCTTTTATTTCAGTCAAATTTTTAGGTCCAAATAGCATCACTAAATTGCAAAGCAAGATTAAGAGAATAGCATGTAACAATAGATTGGGTATCACAAAAACACACAAAAAAGGACTAATTTGGACTAGGTATGGTTCATAAAGGTCATACAGAAGGAAAAATGCCACAAAACAGAACATGAGTGCCCAAATTAAAACTACCAATATTTATTGTATTCAGTGAGTATGATCATATAAATCCCACAAATTAATCCTTTAAATTTAATCAATCAACAACATCTTGACCCTGGAAAAAACCTAATAAGGGCCAAAGTACCTACAATTAAGGTTGTGAACTTAAGCTTCTAAGAAGGTAAGAAGATAAAAATAAAATACCCAAAATTGATAAGAAAGTAATTCTTCACCGGTGAAACAGCTCCCTCAAGTAAAATAAACAAACAAATAAATAAACAATCTGCAAATAACAGGAAAAAAAATACAATCAATATCAATTCACAATTAACAAACAAAAATACGGTTTCCGATAGTGTGTAGTACACAGAAACACTCACCCTGAAAACCCTGAGGGAGGTTTTATTCTTCTTCCTCCTCAGTGAGATAACCTCATTTCAGTTCAGTCACTGATTATCAAATTCCATGTTTCAAAAATCAGAGAAGCTCCCTGCCAAGAAACGTAGAGAGACCGAGAGATAGAGAGAGAAATGGAGATCAAATCGAAAAACAGAGAGAGATGAATCGGCGTAGGGATTTAAGCCGAACAGAAGCAGCCGAGCGGAGAGAGAAAGAGAATGAGAAATGATGGGGGGAGAGAGAAAGAGAGAGTCGAGGCTATGGCTAAGACAGCCGCGACTAGATCTTGACTTTCTTTTTTCTTAATTTTTTAATCTTAGCTAAAGTTAGTAAAGGTCTCGTCGACGGCTCAAGAGAGAGATCGAGAGAGAGAGAGAGAGATGGGCGGGACCGGGTTGCCAGAGTGGGCTCAGTGGGCTAAGCCGTGACCCGTGAGTGAGTCATCTTTCGTGGTCCGTGGCGGCTACGTTAGGGAGGAGACAACTGGAGCCCCAAAGTCAAAAACTCACAAAACTCTGTACTTTTTGAGTTGATGTTGAAACGCCAGCCAGCTGACTCGTTTTCAAATTTAACGTTCATTTTCCCACCCAATGAATGAACAAAGAGAATAATGCAATCGGAGCAACGGAAAATTAGAGAGGTGAGAGATTTTCTAATGCTACACAACATAGAGATGAAGATAAAAATAAAAATTATCTCTTTCTTTAAAATAAAAATAAATTAAATTATTGTATCTAGTTTTTATTTTTTAAAATCCTTTTTATTTAATTTAAAAGTTATTACGATTAATTTAAAGTTATTCAGACTTAATAAATTTTGATTTTATATTAATACGAAATATTACATAAAATTTAGTTTTTTGATATTTAATCTAAATAAATTTATATTTGGCTCCAAAGGAAAGTTGTTCACAAAATTGTGAAGTAATGCAGTCTAAGACATTTATCTTTAGAAAACACATATTTAGAATTTAATGAAGGAATTTCCTATAAGAGAACGTAGTCAGTTGTAATATTAATTTGATTCTCTCAATCTTAGATTTGCTAAATTTGAATCCTTAAAAATTGTATGAACATGAGAGTCAGAATTTATACTTTGAAAATTGTTCTCAAGAAAATTCAGATCTTTATCGTTTAAATTCTAGAACTTTATACATTTAGAAGGAAGTATATGGAGATGTAGAGATTAGATCTATTAAAGATAGCAAATATGAAACCATAATAATCCATTATTTCAATAAAATAATATGATAAATTAGATTTATATAAAAAATTCAAATTAGATTTATATAAAAAATTCATTGTTATAAATATAGAAATAAAAAAGTCAAATATTCTCAAAATCAAATCAATTATTGCTTTATTTTAATACATAATATTCTTTAATAATTGATTTGATTTTGATATATAATATATATTTTCTAACATTTTCTCAAATTCAATACGGTATAATCAAAATCACTTGAATTTAAAAGAGTGTGCTGACACGTGATGCTCATTGGATAATCTGTGACCAATTTTAGAAGGACATGTGGTAGAGGTTAAGAGAGAATAGTGAAAGATCAAAACAATATCGTTTCGAGTCGTTTGGAACATCAAGACAGTAAGATCTGATGAGTAAGACCAATGATTTTTAGGCAACGTGTGATAACACCTGATAGATTTTTTTTTTTTTGCATCTGGTAGCATGTATCCCAAACAGATAATTTTGACTAATATTTAAACATGACTCTGCTACCATATCAAAAATAGAAAGTTGAACTCTAATGATTCATTGTTTCAATAAAATACCACAAAAATTTGGGTTTATATAGAAACCATGATTGCAAATATGGAAATAAAGAAAATCAAATATTTTATATATCAATTCAATTATTGATTTATTATAATAAAAAATATTTTTAATAATTTATTTGATTTTGATATATAATATATATTTTCTAACAAGATCAAAAAAAAATAATTCGGAAGAAAAAAAGAAATTCTCTTGGCATATTTATAGGTTTTGATGATAAGCAAAATATGATTAGTTTGATCAAAAAAAGAATTCGGAGTATGTTTGTCGATACATAAAGGAGTAATCGACTTATAAGAAGAAAGAGATAGTGATGCTATGTATAAAATGCGAAAGGTTAATCGACATGAAATTTAATGTTTTGTATCATTGAAGAATAAGTCAACAATAAAAAGAATTGATTCATTAATGATAATTGATAATAGTGGGATGGAAATAAACCACTTTAGAATTCAGAATATTGAAAACTCAGGTTTGATCAACCCGCTAAAGTTCAAGTACTCAAAAATATAAGTTTTTGAAATATCAAGAAAATAAGAATAAAAATTCCTGATTTTTATATCCCATGTATCAATTATGTTAAATCTATCTTTTTATAATTTTTCTAACTCATTAATCCTTTGAACAAAAATCATTCAAAAATCAAAACTCAAATTTTGTTCTTTGAAGGAAAAATTGACTTTTATCTTTAAGAAATTAGATTTTGAAATAATTTTTACTGAATCCAAATGAGAGGTATTTCCTTTTTTACATATAATATTTTAAGTAAATGGATATTTATTTAAATGATTATTATAATATAAATAAGGTGAGACTGAGTCCTGTTGACCTAAGCGCCTCAAGCCTATGACCTGATGCAAAGCATGTTGACTTGTTTTAGAAGCATGTCGATTTGTCTATTATTTTAAATAACACTTGTCGACCTATAAAGAAAAACTTATTGACCTATTGCTCAGACTAAGACTAACCATCAGATATGTCGACCTGTCAAAATATTCATATCAACTTGACATATTTAAAACATCCATGTTGACCTATTTAGAATGATGGGTCTACCAATTGTACCAAACCAAAGTATAACCAAAAAACATGTTGATCTACCTAAGTTCCTTTTTGACCTAAATAAAGCTATACCAAAATTTTTCCAAGAGACAATATGTTGACATGCCTGACATTATATAGACATAAAGTAAGTCTAACTCAATCTTTCAACCTAAGTAAAAGCCTGTTGATATGTCATACAAATTGGTAAACTCAATCAATAAAATTGGTGAACCTGCTTCTCATATCAACCTGATTACTTTAAATGTCGACCTGTCTAAGTGTCACATGCATCATGTCGACCAATTTGAGTTACAGGTCCACTAATTGAAGTTTTGTCAACCTGATTACTTTAGATGTCGACCTATCCATGTGTCATATGCCTCACATCAAACTATTTAAGTTCATAGGTCCACCAATTTAAATCCTAGATTGATTCATTATTACACATATCGACAAGGATCCTAAAGAAGCATTAAAAAGGTTGATATACCCGATAAAATATTGACCCATTCTATTCTTTCTGTGAGACTCACATGGCGAGCTGTCCCTAAAATTATGTCGACCCATTATAATATGTTAACCAATTTAAATATGTCATGTCTGCCAATTGGTTTTGAAACAGAATTGTGTCAACCCAAAAGCTGAAATATGTCAACCCAATAGAATATATCGACCAATATGAATATGTCAAGTCCACCAATTGATTCTGAAATAGGATTATGTTGACCCAAAAGTTTTAGTGTGTCGACAACCTTTTGAACAAACGAACTTAAAGGGTCAACCTATCATTGTTCTTCGAATAGCCCCATAGAATTGGTTGACACATGAATATAAATTTTTCGACTCACTACCTAAAGTCTTAAAATAACTAAACTGGTTGATCTGATATAATAATGTGTTGATGCTTTTGGTTCATAATAGAAAATTTTAAATTTGATTCAATGAGTTCTTAAACTTGCCAACCTGAGAGAAATGCTCTCTAAACTCAGAAAACAAAATGTCTCAGACATAACGATTAGCATCTCTGATTTCATTGCATATCTCTATTTGTGAAAAACTAGTGATTGATGTGTAGCAAAAAGAAAAAGCAAATCACTTTATTGGTCAAAACAAATGAACCGGTAGTAGGAAGAAAAATTTTCAGTGCAAAATGAGGAACAGGTGGAAACATTTAATGAAGGCTGTGATGGACATTAATGATCAACATTTGAACTCAACCACCACACAATGTGTCTCAACCATAAATATAGAGACAAAGAAAATGAAGAAGGGAATGCTCTTTCGACGAACAAAAATTTAACTTCTCATTCACTGCTCTCATTGCTCTGTTTTAATACAACTACACTTTGTTTTTCATTCCAATCTTCTTTCTGAGTGCAATTTACTATAAGCTCATATCTTGTTACATCCGAGAATTGTAGCTTCACTTTCTGTAACACTCTACTCCTCTTGTAGTGAAATTTTCAAAGACCATTAAGGGATTCATGGTTTTGGGTTTAGAGAGAGAAAATCAACCTATATTAGGTTGGGAAATTAGGAAACATTTGGTTCAATTCTGGGAATTGAAATCGGAATCAGAATCGGAATCATAAACTCTGGAATCGGAATGGACAGAATCATTCCAATTCATCTATTTGGTTCAGTACACTGGAATGGATATCATTACCATATATTGTGTTTGGTTGACTGATTCTTTCGAAATGAGAATTCATAGTTTTTCGATTTTATCCCTATTTCAATAAACAATAAAAAATTAATAGTTTAAAATAAACTGTTTTTAAATATTATATGAAATTAATTTAATTTTAGAAATATAATTATTTAAATATAATAAACAATTTTGAGATTGAAAGATTGTTATTAAAAATTCAAAGAACTATATATTAATTTTGATGTGCAATTTTTATTTTTCAATTTTATCATTTTCAAAGATTTAAAAATAAGAAAAGAAAGTATTCAAACTTAATAATGAAAATTTTTCTTGTTTAGATTTTTCTATACATATTATATTTTTTTCCTAAACCACATGTTACATTTTTTTTTCACTTGTTTAGTTTTTCTTGTACATATGAACTCATTTGAAATTTTGTGAAAGAAAAGAGATTTTGTATTAAAATCTATATTGCAAAATTAATCAAAGTTTTTCTTATTGAACAATTAAATAACTACAAAAGTCAAAAAAATAAATATTTCATTACTCATAAATAAGTAACCACAAAAACCACAAAATATTTCATTACTCATGAAGTATCTCACAAAATAAGATAATATCTTATAACAGTTTGGATAGTTATAGCCAATAACTAATAATTAGTATAATGTTTTAATAAAAAAAACAATAACTAACATAATATTTTAGAAATTAACCGAAGGATAGAAAAGACTAAGGACATATTTCTTTCTCATCTCAGTAGAGTACCTAAAAAATATGGTGAGTTTGGAAGGTTTAGCTCATATGATGTCGCCCGCTTTAAATACATCTGTACTTGGTAGTCCAAGTTTCATCAACTCATCAACCAACGTGTTGCTCCTTTCTAAAGCCAATTGTTTACGTTTATCATCATTTGCCATAACAGTTGCCATTGTTATGAAGTTGGTTGAAATTCCTTCCATAAATGATGTAAATTGTCTTGTAAGTTGTTGAAATTGGACATCAATATTTGATGATGTTATTGCCGATTTCATTTTCTTTGAAGCAATATGACTCGAAGGTGATACATTCTTTCGCTTTTTAGAATTTCTAGTACTTGCTGAAGTAGCTTGTGTTCCTTGTGCAACTGAATTTACTTCTTCAATCTCATCGTCAGTACTTAAATCTTCATCAACAATAACATTTTCTTCTTCTTTCTCCATGTTTTGGACAGCTTCTATATAGCCCTCGGTAATAGCTCCAGTTGCTCTATCTTTTCCATAAACTATTTCAAGATCACCCAAATATGAAAATTTGACATCCCAAAGTCCTTTTGCTTCATTGTGCAACTTCAAAATGAAAATAAATTGAAAATTAGAACAAAAACATATCAAAAGTATAAAAAAGTAACATTCATAATTATTATAAAGTTTGTAAATAAAAAGAAACTTTCTTACATTGCACCAATTCTCATACCATTGTCTCTCACAAGCAATTTTTTTGCCAACATCATTCCAAGTTGCAACCACTTTCTTTACACATCTCGGATATTGCATTATATCGGGCCTTCAACCATTTCACCATTGATTCCAAATGTGGAGAAATTTGTTTTTCAAATGTAGAAAACTTACGGAGTATTATTTTGTGCAACTCATTCGTGTAATTATTTTTGAATCCTTCATCCGTTTTCCATAAAGGATCACAAGCTAACTCTTTCAAAGTTTCAATTAACAAGTTCACCTCCAAATTAGTCCAAAAATATTTGTTTTTTCCTCGCCCGTGTGTATTTTCATCATTCTTCATCCTATCATAGAAATGTTACTTATGATTAAAAAAAACCCAACATAGCAAATTAATGACAACAAGATAATTTAACATAACACATGTTATAATATATATATTTTTTTAAAAAAACATACAAATAGTTTAAGACCAATAGGTAATGATGATAATTTCTTTAATTCGAATGGAAGTGAAGTTGTAGACAATGATTTGAACACAGGTGAATAAGCAGAGAGCAAAAATCACAGAAATTGATGGTTGATTCGAGTGAAAGTAGAAACAAAAGGGAAAAACAATTGAAAGCAAGAATAACACAGAATTAAAGAAAGCAATTAAAGAACAATGGAAGCGAATTAGAGGAATCGAAGGATGCTATCACCAGCACCCCCCAAAATCTACGAAAATACAAGATAAAAATGAAAAAAGAAAAAAAAGGAACCTGATTTAATTGAGAAAATTATAGAGAAACTACGTACCTAACTAATGCAACGCGTTCAGTGGTAGGCAATGATGAAGAGAGAGAGGTGGGAGCTTAGGGATGATGGGCTTGTTTTTTCATTTGAAACCCTAGCTTGAATGGGGAGAGATGGAGAGAGAGAGAACATGAAAAGACTTGGGTAGTGTTGGAAAATAAAAAATTTATTTAGGAATCAAAGGTGGGCTTTAAATGAAACCCACCCATTTTATTTGGGTTTTCTAGATTCCCATATTTTTAGAATTAATTCCAAAATTTTCATTCTCATAGTATTAACCAAAACACCATTTTTGGGTTTCATTCCCATTCCCCATTCCTATGTCCTCTTACCAAATGCCTCATTAGTGTTTGTAGATAAACATTGTAAAGATTTAACTTGAATCTATAATCAAGTTTGTACTATTGAGATAATAGTGGAAAATCCAAGAGGGTGCCTAGGAGTGGATGTACACTAGATTTGGTGGAACCATTATAAAATTTCATATGATCTGATTCCTATTCTTTTCATATTTATCTTCCTTGAGCACTTAGTTTCTTTAACTTTTCAATTCCTGTATATCACTCGTATTCTACAAAAAATTACAAAACCCTCAAATTCTCAAAAAGTATCAAACAACTTATTCACCCCTCTCTAAATTGTATTTCAATTGGTATAAAAGTAGGTGTCTAACATTACGTTTAACCACCATAGACAAAAGATTTTAAGATGACACTTGATTAAATCACCTCATCACAAGAGGCCTCCACATTAGACAGAAGACCTGAGTATTTCAAGAAAGCAAAAAAAAAAAAAAAATACAAATAGCTCAAAAAAGGAGCAAGAAATGTAACATTAGAAGAAGAAAAAGTATCCAATGCAAAAATGGGGAACATTTGAAAGATTAATGCTCAAGGTTTAGCAAAACTAAGAAAGAAAAAATCTTGATTGGCTTGAGGAATGAGGACAAAAGTGATAATGCTCATAAAGTTGAATTCATTGTTTATATTATGGTTTTATTTTGAATTGATTATTGCGCTAATTGATGGATTTTATGGTTTTTTATTGTTAGGTGGCTAAATTTGGAAAATTTAGACAAAATGGGCTTAAAGAGACAATTTGGAGCTAAATGAAGCAAATAACATATTGGACCTATGAATAAAAGAAGAAACTTGAATTTTAGTTTTTGTTAATTTTAGTAGAATTTTACTTTATGTAAAATTGTTTAGAAGTTAATTTTTATTTTCCTAAATTGAAGGAGTCCTTATTATTTTGGAAAAAGATTCCCTTTTGACCTACGAGGCAAAACAAAAAAAAAAAAGGGAACTAGCATTCACGCCATTTAAGAGGGACAAGGGCCAGCTACTGTTCAACACATATTCTTAAGAAAGGGGCTGGCGGCTGCTCCTCTTCTCTTTCCCTAGAATATTTTTTTTTTCTTTTTATTTTCTTTAGTTGAAGACTCACTACATGAGTAGTTAGTTTATTTTTCTTATTCAATGGGAATTTTTATTCAGTTGTCTTCATTGTGACGTTATGTGTTTAACTTAATTTTTTGCCCTTTTAATTCAAGTATTCGTTGGTTTTTTATTTATTTACATGAAAGATTGGTATTGGTTAATCTGACAATTTAATTTAATATTAATTTTTCTATTTCTATCCAAGATTTCAGTGATCCGTAATTGTCATGAATAAATGATACAAGTAGTAACTAAGTTATTTTTGTTTATGGATCTTTTACCAATATTCATGTTTAACCTAGAAAATCAATGGAACAAAGTTAAATAATTGTGGCTTTCCTAATTATTTGTATTTTGATTTATCTGTTTTCACAGAACTTAAACCTATCATTATATTGATATGGAATCCTATTGTGTCTTCTCGATTAATGATAAGTTTTAATTGGATGCTGGGTTTAGTTAATTAATTTAGGAAAACACAAAATTTATTATGGCTATCCTAATAAATCTAAGATTAAATGTTTAAACTGCAAGATAAATATTTTTAACCTATGATCAGTGAAATAATTGAATGTGATAAACCCTTTGATCAGATTTTAGTAGATTGATTTTCTTTTAATATTTATTATTTTCATTCTTAATTTTTTTTTTATTTTTTGTTGTTATTTTTAATTTAAAAATTTATTTGACAAATCCCTATTTTTATTTTTAACACTTAATTAAGAAATTAAATCAATTTAGTTCCCTTAGAATTCGACTTAAGACCACTATTGTTATAAATTTATCGCATTAGGGAATCGATATTAATTTTGAGGGTTTTGACAACCTATCAAAATTTTGGCACCGTTGCCGAGGAACTACATTAATTTCTTAGTTTGTGTTTTTTTTTACTTATTTATTGATTTTTGAAGAGAAAGAAAAGATGACAGATCGTCAAAGGACTCTGAAGGAGTTAGCTGCACCAATTTTGAGCTAACAACCCTTATGCATCAAATACCCAGCTCTTGAGGTATCATTCGAACTCCAATCTGGTTTGATTCACTTACTTCTTATTTTTCATGCTCTTCCAGGTGAGAAACCACATAAGCATCTGAGGGAATTCTATGTTGTTTGCTCGAGTATGAAACCCTAAGGTGTGATTGAAGATTAAATAAAATTGAATCTTTCCTTTTCCTCTAAAAGATAAGACAAAAGATTGGTTGTATTATTTACTCCCTGGTTCGGTAAATATATGAAATAGAATGCAGAGATTATTTTTGGAGAAATTTTTTCCTGCATCTAGAGCTGCTAACATCAGAAAGGAAATATGTTGGATCAAACAATTTGGTGGAGAGACATTATATGAATATTGGGAGAAGTTCAATCAACTCTGTGCTAGCTGTCCGTATCATCAAATACCGGATCAGCTCTTGATATAATATTTCTATGAGAAACTTCTACCCATGGATAGGAGTATGGTAGATGCAGCCAGTGGAGGAGTCTTGGTCAATAAAACACCTGAAGAAACCAAACAGTTGATCTTAAACATGGCAGAAAATTTTTAACAATTTGGGATGAGAGTGGATAGAGCTACAAAATGGGTAAATGAGGTAAGTCACTCGAATCTTGAAAATCAAAATTTTGAACTAACTGCTTTGGTCCGTCAGTTGGATGTAGGGCAATCACAGATAGTTAAGATTTATGCCATATGCTCAATTCCCGAACATCCTACGGATATGTGTCTAACATTGCAAGAAGAATATTTTCGACAAGTAAATACCGTGGGAGGATTTCCTAATCAATCTCAACACATGTATGATCCTTTCTCCAATCATTATAATTTTGGATGGAGAGATCATTCAAACCTAAGTTATGGAAATCAAGGAGGATAGCCAAGACATTCATCTCAATTTTTTAACAGACCATCATCAACACCTGAACAATCTTCTAATTTAGGTATGTCTCTAGAAGATATTGTGAAAGCTCTCGCGACTAATACTCAACAATTTCAAAAGGAAACGAGAGCAAGTATACAGAATTTGAAGAATCAGATTTCCTAACTAGCAACCTCGGTTAGTAGGTTGGAGATACAAAATTTTGGAAGATTTCCCTCACAAATAGTGGTGAATCTCAAAGAGAATGTCAGTGCAATAATGTTGAGAAGTGGGAACAAAATTAAATAGAGCTCTACTTGATATAAGAAGGTGGATGAAAAGAAGGATGTAAATAAAGAAGATGAATGCATGTATGAAAATTCAATCAAGGTAATATCCGAATCCTCTTTGTCTAACACTTCTAGTGCAATTGTATCACTTTTTCCTAGCAAGTTGGAGAATTCAGAGAAGGAAGTTAAGAAGACAAAAGGTGATGAGATGGGTGAGAATGTATCCCGATATGATTAAGAGAACTTTACACAAAAAGTATGCAGATCCAAGTATGTTCACTCTTCCTTGTGTTATTGATAAGAAAAAAATTGAGCATGCCATGTTAGACTTAGGAGCACCTGTAAATATCATGCTTTATTCAATTTATAGTACTCTGAAATTGGGTCTCTTAAAAGAAGTTGGAGTTGTTATCCGGTTAGCTGATCATTCTTATGCTTACTTAGAGGAGATTGTTGAAGATGTTTTGGTGCAGGTTAATGAACTAATTTTTCTGACTGATTTTTACATCTTGAAAATGGAAGGAGACACAATCATTGATTCAGCTCCACTTTTATTAGGAAGACCATTCATGAAGATATTAAAAATTAAAATAGATGTGGACGATGGTACTCTCTTCGTCGAATTCGACTACGTAGATTGTTAAATTTATTATTTTTGATCTTATGAAGTACCAAAATAAGTGTCGATCAATTTGTTTTGCTGATGTTGTTGATTTAATTGTGCAGGAAATTTATGAAGAAGAATGTAATATTCATTTTGATTCGAATGCATAAATAAATATGGAAGGAAAGTTATATGAGACTCCCAAGTTGAAGTTGAAACCTCCTCGAAGAGAAATAAATAAATAACGTCGAGTATAAAGATGTTAAACAATTGCGCTTATTGGGAGGCAACCCAATATTTTTTTTGAATTTGTTTAGTTTGTTATTTAATTTCTTAATTAATTAGGGGTATTTGATTAGTGACATTTGTTTCTTTTTTTTAATTTTTGTAGGTGCCCAAGATGAAATTTTCAAGAGATGCAATTATTCTGGACAAGAGACAAATAGAGCAAGTCAGAAAACTAGACAGAAGCAGTCTTGGTGTTAAGAGATGATCAAACGGTTTTCACTAGTGAAGTCAGAAAATTGGACAGCAACAGTCTTTGCATTAAGAGATGATCACGCGATTTTCAGAAGATGAATAAAAAATTTTAGGCAGAAGCACTCTTTCAATTAAGACGTGATCATGCGGTTTCCTTCCACAAGAGAGAGAGAAAGTGATTAAACCCATATTATTTTCACCGCTCATTTTCTCTTCTCCTTCGCGAATCATTCATCTTCTCTCTATGATACCCATCATCAATCCCTATCGTGCCTTCCAAATTTACTCCAACTCCACTTCAAACCGCATGATTTCATCATAAAAGCACCTACTCATTCAAAACCTCTAAATTTCAAATCCATGTTTCTTTACATACTCGAAACCCCTTTCGATTGAAACCCTCCGCTACCTTGTCCATTGTAATAGGGGAGTTTTCTCTCTTTTCTCTCTTTTCATTGTCCTATTTTTATATATTGTATTGGGTGATTTTCTGAAACTTGTTGCGAGTTTAAAATTATGCTATTTTTTTTTTTTTGGAGTTGCATGCTAGTTTCTTTTCTCCTTTCTTACCTTTTGCATACATTGAGAACAATGTAGCATTTAGGTGTGGGGGAGAATTTTCATATCAATGTTATTTCTTATATTTTCTTTGGAACTTCGTACTCTTCTAATTTTTGTCTGAGAATAATTTTTGAGTTAGTTTACATTATTGATTTGAGTTAAAACGCATAATTGAAATAAGTGTGATTAGTTGTTTTTGGACAAAATGTTTTAAACATCCCATTGATTTTGATGATTGAATTAGATGAAGATCTACAAAATTTGATATAACATTGCATACTTTTGTGAGATTTTGGACCTTAAGAGCATACCATCATATTTGCTCCAATTTTTTTTCATGAGTGTTTATCAATCACAGTTTATTTATTCTAGAACTTGCTTTACTATACATTTTGACACCACATCCATGAGTTCATACATTAATATGATAGGGGAAATTAGGTTTACACATTTTAGTTATCTTAAAAAGATCTTCCCGTGCATTTTCATCTTCGTAGTGAACCAAATTAAGTCGTTATCTCTTTTTCTTTATTTATAACCTCATCAATTAAGACATAACCTTTTTTTTGCGCATATTTTTTTTTTGGTCCTCATATCAAAGAAGCTTGTGATTAGAGCTTGAATGGGTGGTTATTTGTCAAAGGGAATGAGATAATTTTATTTTGGGGATTGTTTTTAGAAATTTATTCATATGATCTAGGCGATTTGTATATGCACTACGAGATTGTTATTCGATTGTTTTTAAAAAAAAAAAAAAGAAAAAAAATCCCATAAAATTGAGATTAGGGAATTTGAAAAAAAAAAAGAAAAAAAAAAAGCTCAAAAATTTGGATCGAGGAATGAGATGATCTTGCTTGGGATATTTTTCTTTGGCTTGATTGTACTTCATGTTATGGGATAGGTTTGATAGTAAGAATATTTTTTAATGCTTTTTTGGTATGCATTATACATCATATTTACCTTTTACCATACCTTTACTCAAACCAAGTTACAACCCTTGTAAAGACCCATAGATTTTTGTTTTGAATTCATATAATTAGTGATGGAGATTTCATAAATAAGCAACCTTATGGTAATAACATGCTATGTTTTGATCTTGAGAGTTATTGATAAATTTCCTTAAAACACTTTGAGTGCATAGAGTGAATTCCTTATGAGGGTATTAGATCTTGATACATTGGATTTTGATGAGATTATTGAATTGATGAGATGCTTATATTTTCTTTTAAAGTTATGAAACTATGATCACTTGTTCTCTGAATTGTTGTTTTGACTTGAATGTTTCAATGTATGCTGTTTGGAATTGTTGGATGATGAAATAAAGGAGGGGAAAGAGTGAAGAGGAGAACAGTTGATAGACATTAATATAGTGAATGCTTGAGGACAAGCATTGGTTTGGTATGAGGGAATTTGATAATACTTATAAAGTTGAATTCATTGTTTATATTATGGTTTTATTTTGAATTGATTATTGCACTAATTGATGGATTTTATGGTTTTTTATTATTAGGTGGCTAAATTTAAAAGATTTGGACAAAATGGGCTTAAAAAGACAATTTGGAGCAAAATGAAGCAAATATTATATTGGACTTATGAATAAAAGAAGAAACTTGAATTTTAGTTTTTGTTAATTTTAGTAGAATTTTACTTTAGCTAAAATTGTTTTAAGAGTTAATTTTTATTTTTCTAAATTGGAGGAGTCTTTATTATTTTGGAAAAAGATTCATTTTTGACCTAGGAGACAAAACAAAAAAAAGGGAACTAACATTCACGCCATTTAAGAGGGACAAGGGCCGGCTACTATTCAACACACATTCTCAAGAAAGGGGCTGGCAGCTGCTCCTCTTCTCTTTCCTTAAAATATTTTTTTTCTTTTTATTTTTATTTTCTTTAGTTGAAGACCCACAACCATGAGTGATTAGTTTATTTTTCTGATACAATGGGAATTTCCATTCTGTTGCCTTTATTGTGAGGTTATGTGCTTAAATTAATTTTTTGCCCTTTTAATTCAAGTATTCGTTAGTTTTTGATTTATTTACATGAAAGATTGATATTGATTAATCTGACAATTTAATTCAATATTAATTTTTCTATTATTATCCAGAATTTCAGTGATCTGTAATTGTCATAAATGAATGGTACAAGTAGCAACTAGGTTATTTTTGTATATGAGTTTTTTACCAATATTCATGTTTAATCTAGGGAATCGATGGAACAAAATTAAATAATTGTGGCTACCCCAATTTTTTGTATTTTTGTTTAACTGTTTACGTAACTTAATGCTATCATTGTATTGATATGAAACACTATCATACCTAGTCGATTAATGATAAGTTTTGATTGGATGCTGAGTTTGGTCAATTAATTTAGGAAAACACAAGATTTATTATGACTATCCTAATAAATCTAAGATTAAATGCTTGAATTGCAAGATAAATAATTTTAACTTATGATCAGTGAAACAATTGAATGTGATGAACCCTTGGATCAGAGTTTTGGTAGATTGATTTTCTTTTAATATTTATTATTTTAATTGTTAATTTGTTTTTTATTTCTTTTGTTGTTATTTTTAATTTAGGAATTTATTTGACAAGCCCTTATTTTTATTTTTAACACTTAACTAAGAAATTAAATTAATTTAATTCTCTTGAAATTCGACCTGATACCACTATTGTTATAACCTTATCGCATCGGAGAATTATTATTAATTTTGAGAGTTTTAACAACCCGTCAAGATGCCAAATCGAGCAACAACAATGCTTCGTAGCAACAAATGAAGATGAACATGATGTAAGTTGCTCTAACCTTGTATCTTATTCCTCTAATGAAGAAGAAAATAGTAAAATTGATTTTTCATAAGAAGAAATGCAAGATGCTTTAATAGAAGCCTTCAATAAACTAAAAAAGATGGTTAATAAAAACACAGATTTAAAAGAATAATCAATAAATTAGAGGAAGAAAAGAATAAACTTGTTGAGGAAACTAAAAGATTTAAAGCAGAAAATGAAAAACTTAGAATATAAAATGAAGAACTGAAAACTGAAAAACATTTGTTAGAAATAAAGAAAGATATAGAGATTCAAAATCTTAACTTCTTGAATGATAAACTAAACAAACTAAAAGAAGAAAACGATACTTCAAAGCAAGATAGAAACAAAATGCATGACCAAATCGAGAAAGCTCAGAGACTAAAAATTAAAACCTTAGGAGCATGCAAATCTGCACTAGAGAGATTAAACTTGAATTATCAACTATAAAAGATGAACTTAAGAATGAAAAGAACAAGAATAAGAGACTTAGTTCTCTATTGCACAAGTTCATTCAGGGGCACGAAAAATTAAATTTGATACTTGGTGCCCAAAGGGCAGTATATGATAAAGCTGGCATAGGATATGATCCTACAATGATTGAGAAGAAGCTTTATAGCTTCTTTGTTCCTAGCTTAGAGACTAGCAGACCTAAGACTAGATGTCATGCTTATATGAAATTAGGCTATAAAGTAGAGCACTGCAAACTCAAGAAGAAAATCAGTGTAAACAAGGATAAAAGACCATCAAAATTTCAAAAAAACATATACTATAACAAGAATGGTCATAACTTACATGCATGCTAGTTTAAGAATGAAACATCTAAGAAAACTACAATGCAATGGGTGTTAAAGGTAGCTTGTACTATTATTTCAACTAAACTAGCGGCACTCCAAGAAAAATTTGGGTACCAAAGGGTAAAGCTTAAGTGTGTTCTACAGACTGATTCAAGAAGAAGAACTTTGAAAGTGTG
This sequence comes from Dillenia turbinata, assembly GCA_037126225.1. NCBI lineage: Eukaryota > Viridiplantae > Streptophyta > Magnoliopsida > Dilleniales > Dilleniaceae > Dillenia > Dillenia turbinata. The sequence continues at coordinate 9,262,282 of JBAMMX010000016.1, read as the reverse complement.
GTTCTCAATGGAATTATGTGTGTCCAAATTCAAAAAGGCAAGGCGACTATTAAAAGGTGGCATTTAATAACCCTTGTCTACTTTGTTTGAGAAAACATTATTTGAACTTTGTATGTTATAATTTCTCCCATATATTTCTGGCATGCATAGTAGAATTAAGGATAGAAACTAGTGCAAAACAAAGAAAAATAAAAACTTATTTAAATCACTAGTATAGGGAACAAACACTAAAATTAGAATTTCTAAGCGGTCAAACTAGATTTAGATTCTTCCCTCAACTTAGAGCTCTTAGAACATTAGAGAACAATCAAAGAATACTCAATCAACAACTTAAAACATGCAAAAGCCACAACAAAAGAATAAGGTTGAAATTTAAATCCAAAGATTATGTGGATAACAATGGGAAAGTAGAGAAAAGAACACAAAGTTAAACCAAGAATGAAAGATTTATGGAAGAATAGACATAAGATTTCTGGATATAAGACAGAATAAGAATGAAAAGTATGAAAATCTTATAGTCATATGTATATCGATATGTGTCTCCCGAGCTTAAAGATACTTCTTACACACCCTTGCTAAGCTTGCTCACATTAATGAATGTCTAAATTTTAAGAGCTCTTAAAAAATGAATAGCGGAAGGATTAATGAATCTACTTAAACTCATTGAGAAAAGCATTTGCTTCAAGAAGAAACAAGTTGAAGAAAAGAAAATCAGAAATTAGATTCCTAAAAATGGCCAGATTCTTATATAAAAATTTAAGCTAATGCTGCAAATGCTAAAAATCAACCTTAAAATGTTGAACCATTGGCTAAAATAGATAAATACTCACTAAAAGTATAATAGAGAAATCCTAGAATCAATACGAAAAAATTAAGAAACAAAAACAAGAAAGTTGAAGCCAAAAATGGATAAAAAGATTCATAAAGAAAATAAGATTTCCAAACATATGAAAAAAATTGAATTGGAAAGAAAATATTAGAAATTTGATTTTGAGTCATGTATGTATCCCTATCAATTTTAAAAGAATGACTAAGATAAAAGAATATCCCAACTGAATGATTAGATTCATCAACCCTATAACATTACAGTTAAGATTAGAACAAATATTGTAAATATTAAACAAATCCAAATGAACTTGCTAAACCTCTAATAAAGTGTTCTATGAAGAGTCTAATTAATTTGAACAAAGTTAACTGAAAATCAAACCTTAAAATCTCTAAAAAAACTAGTCAACAATTACAACTTAAGATCAACCTGCTAGAAGAATATGTCAACAAAAAATAGATGTTTATTTGCAAATTAGATAACCTTGTGTAGAACTAGACAGGCTAGGTGGAAAGCAAAGTAGACACAATACTAGAAATACACCTTAGGAGCTTGTCTAGAGATGCTACATGCCTACCTGTCTGTTATCTCTTAATCTTTACTTGTTCTTTCATATAGCTTGATGATTTCAAACATGTTTTAAATTTTCCTCACCTATATTGAATCTTGGTTGAGTCATGTGTGAACTCTATATGATGATATGAAGTTATGAATTGCATATGTACTCTTAATCCCCATTCAAGTGTTAGGCATCATAATGTTTTTGAGGAATGACATAATCTTAAAGTGTGTAGAGACACAAAATCAAATTGTTAAAATATTCATAAAACCTCTAGATAAAAATAGATTTTATAGTTTGAGAAGAGATTTAGGAATAATTGTCATGTGAATTTAAAAAGAATAACCCTAAACTTCAACCCCTAAATCTTCTGTGCAATTTATTTTAGTGTTCTGTGTGTGATTTATTGTCTTCAATCAACTGTTCTTAAATAAGGCCAATTGAATTTGTTTAGAAGAGAGAAATCAATCGACTACTCTTATATAATGATCAATCGAATATGTTCAAAATAGAAAAATCATTCGATCGTTCTCGCTTCCCAATCAATCATTCTCCCTTCTCAACAGACCACTGATATTCTCAGCCAACCGATTGTCCATTCATTTCCCAACTAGGCAATCAATCAAGGCTCACAAACCTCACAAGCTACTTATAAGGTGCTCTCTATTCTCTTTCTCACAAGCTGTCAACTTTCTTCTCAAATCAATCGGATTTGCTTTAATCGATTCTCATCAAAGCACATCTATTACTCCTAAATGAAATAAACGAAGTCTTTATTACATCAAAACATATTTATTACGATCAAACCTAAGTTCCTTTCAAACATTAAAACTCTCTATGTAGAAACATTTTTGTAACTCTCAAAACTTCCAACATCATTTTTCTTTATTTCTCAACAAAGAATCTCTTTACAAAAGTCTCAATCCTAAATTCCTTTTTTACTCCTTGATCTCTAAATTTCTCTCTACCAATAGATCTAATATAAAGAAAGAGGTAGTAATGGAATTAAAAATGAAAAATGACCTCTGTAATCAAAGCAAAAATAGGCATGTGGAAATGAAATTTGGAGAAACAGATGAAAAGAAAGAAACAGTTGAAACAAAAATTGGAGTAATACATAAATTTTCCCATTCTTAACATATTACTTTACAAATGATTTGGGGTAGTTTGGAATTTGGATAAAATGCAAAATCGGATAAAAGGACAAAACCCACAGATACAAAAACAATTAAATAAAATAGGGTAAAATGTGAACACCATCTATGATGGACGACCATGTTCTCCTCCATCCTCCAACTTCTAAAGTTCCTCACTATAATCATTGCATACTCCTAAAGCTCCTTAAGATATTTCTTTCCAAAAATACTAAATACTAAAACAAAATCTAAAGAGAAAGTAATCAAAATAATCAAAGATCAAATGAGTAAAATGTTGAGAAAATGTAAGCATAGTTTGTGGGAGCATATCTCCAACATAGGTTCTACAATATCAAATTAACCATCTGATCCCTCTTCACTAATCATATCTCTATATTTCAACCATATGCTAAACCTTCTACTAAATCCTTTTCTTCTACTACTACGGCTAAACCTGTGTTGAAACTTTGCTCCCACTATAATTCTATATACTTTTTTCCATCCTTTTTGAAGTGTAATCCCTTTTGAGAAAGAATTTGGGAATCTCAAACTAAGCCAACAGAACCTCAAAGTAAAACAACATCATGTCTTGTTCACAATGGAGCGCCAAAAAGGTTGAGAACAAAATTGACTCCATCATCAAAGGAAATTCCTCCTGACACTCCAAGACCCACTTGTCTCTTTGAAGCCTATCCTTCCTCTCTCTACCCTGCATTAACCTTTTATGGATTCTTTGTGTGTTTTGATGATGTTTCTCTATTGTGATTTGTATGTGCCTATGCACCTACTATGTGCATCTTTGTATGTTTAGGCACTTGGGATGCTCTCTCACGTTTCTTACTGTTTTCAAACTTGTCTAAACCCTTTATGAATTGATTACGTTTTGATAATGATTTTTTGGATTTCTTGATGGTTGTTATGTTAGAAATTGTGAACCTGATATATGTGTAAACTTTATGCTTTTCGAACTAGTAATGAATATTTGGTACGTGCTCACTGCTTAATTTGCTTTAGACATAATTATCTTCATAAACTTAGTTTCCTTATTATTGCTTGAGTAGGCACATTTTAAAGTTTCCTAACAATCACTTAAGTGCTCAGGCACACTACAAGAATCCTTTTATGTTATGCAGCTATACTCCTGTGCCCATCCCTTCTTAGAAAATGCTCATCTAGACACACTTTACAAACTGATTGAAATAGGGTAAATAGATTAAGGGAGAGCATAGATGCAATTATGCACATTTTAGGGGAGTTTTTTATCCTTGAAAATAGGTCAATGACCTTATGCTTGGGCTACTTTTTGCCCTTATATTTTCATTAGTGCCAACCCTTTTATGGATCCCTATTTTGTTCTTGACAAAGGGGGAAGAAACGTATGTAAATGTAATTTGGATTGAATGGACTAGATTGGATGGTGAGCAGTTCTAGACCTCTAAGTTGAGCAAATTAAGTTGGACATATTCATGCTTTGTCATCATAAAAAGGGGAAAATTTAGCATATTTATAGGTTTTGATGATAAGCAAAATTTGATTAGTTTGATTAAGGAAAGAATTTGGAGTATCTTAGTTAATACATAAAGGAGTAACCAATTCACAAGAAGAAAGAGGCAGTAATGCTCTGTATAAAATGCATGAGGTTAGTCGACACAAAATTTAATCGTTTATATCATTGAAAAGCAAGTCCACAATAAAAAGAATTGATTCATTAATGATAGTGGATAATAGTGCTACTCAGACAAGGAAGTCGAATAGAAATAAGGCACTTTAGAATTTAGAATATTAAAAACCCAAGTTTGACAAACACGCCATAATCTAAGTACTCAAAAATATGAGTTTTTGAAATATCAAGAAAATAAGAATAAAAATTTTTTGTTTTTATTCCCCATGTATCATTTATGTTAAAACTCATTTTTCTAGAAATTTTCTAATTTATTAACCCTTAGAACAAAAATCATCCAAAAATCAAAATCGAAATTTTGTTCTTTGAAAAGAAAGTTGGCTTTTTATCCTTAAGGAATTAGGTTTTGAAATAATTTTTATTGAATTTAAATGGGAGTATTTCCTTATTTAGATGTAATATTTTAAGTAAATGAAATGTAAAAAATGATTATTATAGTGCAAATAAGGTGAGAACTGAGTCCAATCAACTTGAATGCCTTAAGCCTATGACCTAATGCAAAGCATGTTGACCTATTTTAGAAGCATGTTAACCTATCTATTACTTTGAACAGCACTTGTCAACCTATTAAGAATGTCAACCTATTACTTAGACCAAGACTAACCATCAGGTATGTCGACCAAAATATTCATGTCAACTTGACATATTTAAAACATCCATGTTGACGTATTTAGAATGATGGATTGACCAATTGAACTAAATCTAAGTCAAATAAAAAACATGTCAACCGGCCTAAGTTCCCCGTCAACCCCGAATAAAGCTATATCAAAAATTTTCCAAGTAACATCATTTCGACATGCCCGACATTATGTCAACATTAAGCAAGTCTAACTCAATCTTTCAACCTAAGTAAAAGTCTATCGACATGATATACAAATTGGTTAACCTAATCAATAAAATTGGTCAACTTGCTTCTCATGTTTATCTGATTACTTTTAGATATCCACTTGTCCATGTGGTTATATGCATCAGTGTTAACCAATTTGAGTTCACAGGTCCATCAATTGAAGTCATGTCAACCTGATTACTTTATATGTTGACCTGTCCATATGTCATATATATCATGCCAACCTATTTAAGTTCACAAGTCCACCAATTTAAGTCCTAGATTAACTCATTATTACATACAATGACAAGGATCCTAACAAAAACATTAAAAAGGTCAATATACTCCAACAAAATGTCAACTCATCCTATTCTTTCTATGAAACTCACATGGCGACCTGTCCCTAAAATTATGTTGACCCACTATAATATGTCAACCAATTTGAATATTTTATGTACACCAATTGGTTTTGAAATAGAACTATGCCGACCCAAAAACCCAAATATGTCAACCCACTGAAATATATCGACTAATATAAAATATGTCAAGTCCATGCCAATTGGGATTCTGAAATGTAGTTAGGTCAATCCAAAAGTTTTAGTGTGTCGATAGCCTCTTGAACAAAAGAACTTAAAAGGTCAACCTATCACTCTTCAATTCAAATATCCCTATAGAATTGGTCGACACATGAACATAAATTTGTCGACTCACTACACTAAAGTCTTAAGATAACTAAACTAGTTGATCGATATATTAATATGTCGACACGACTCTTGATTTATAATACAAAAATTTAAATTTGAGTTGATGTGTTGTTTAAACTTGTCCACCTAACGGAAACGCTCTCTAAACACGTAAAACAAAATGTCTCGTAGATATAATGGTTACCATATATAATTCATTATGTATCTCTATTTTTGAAAACTAATGATTGATGTACAACAAAAAGAAAAAGCAAATCACTTCATTAGTTAAAACAAAAAGCTAGCAACAAGAAGGAAAATTTCTAGCACAAAATGAGGAAATCCAGTGGAAACATTTAATGCAGGCTATGATGAACATTAATGATTAATGTTCCAAACTCATCCACTACACAATGGCTCTCCTACTCAACCATAAACAGAGATAAAGAGAATGAAGAAGTTAATACTCTTTGATGAACAAAAGTTTAACTTCTCATTCACTACTCTCATTGCTCTGTTTTAATGCAATTATACTCTATTTTTCATTCTAATCTTCTCTCTAAATGTAATTTACTATGGGTTTCACATCTTGTTACATCTCAGATTGTAGCCGAACTCTTTGTAACAACACTCTACTTTTTTTGTATTGAAATTTTCTAAGACTGTTGAGAGATTCACCATTTGGGATTTAGAGAGAGAAATGAACCTCTCGTTAGGTTGAGAAATTAGTGTTTATAGATAAACATTATAAAAGTCTAACTTGAACCTATAATCAAATTTGTATTATGGAGATAATAATAATCCATGAGGGTGCCTGGGAGTGGATGTACACCTAATTTGGTGGAACCACTATAAAATTTCGTAGTTCCATTCCTATTCTTTTCATATTCATCTTCCTTGAGCAATTAGTTTCATTAACTTTTCAATTCTCCCATATCACTCATGTCCTGTGAAAAATTGCGGTAATCCTAAATTTTCATAAGTGTCAAACAACATATCTATTCCCCTGTAGATTGTATTTCAAATACTTTCTTTCTCCGGTTTATAAAAGTTGAAAATAAATTTAAACAAAATTTGGTGAATTTTTTAATATAAAACTTATCAATATAATGATAATTTAAATTTTTATGAAGAAACTTAACTTTTCACTGCAAAACTATTATTTTTCATAAATAGAAAAAAAAGCATATTTCATTTTTCAAAATTTCAACATATTTTTATTCATATAAATGTAGTTAAATTAAAGGGATAAAAGCAGTTGTCCAAATGAAAGCAGAATTTGGAGAACTAGTTGAAAAGAGTGTTCTCCATTGCTCTTTAGTTAGAGGAAAATTATGGAAAATATTTTCTACTTGTTTTTCAATGTTTTATGATAAAATTTTTATTTTTAGAAAAATGGAAAA